>JAVRXN010000004.1:4541533-5141533 GCA_033556935.1 Timema podura | reverse complement strand
ATCAGTGACACCAGAGGAATATTACAGAACACAGACACCAAGCCGGGAGAGTAAACAGATAGATCATGTGCCTTGACAATCTCCAGATCAGTGGTGTCACAAAGAGGGGGCAGACCCCACCAGCCGACACCAAAATTATTGAATATACATATTTTTTTTTGAATTTTTTCAGCAGAAATTGATTTTTATAAAAAATATCCCTGTAGTTAGTTATAAATAGAGACCTGAACTTTTCACGATCATTAAAAAATGTTACTATGTATTCTGTATGGTCTGTCCCTGCAGGAGGCCCATGGGGGTGACACCAGCAATAGGGAGGTCACCGTCTTCAACTGATAAGATAAATTGTATGTGAAAAGTGTGTTTTATTAATTTGGCTAAAGCATTACCAGAATAAAGGGTTTGTATTAGCAACAGGTCTTACTATACTTTGCCTATTTTCTCAGCATGAGACTATAAAAGAGGAAATGTACACAAATTTGCATAAAAGGAAAGTGGGAAATCATTTTGGAAAGAACCGTCAATATATCTGAACATTTCCGCCCAAGGCATTCCAGTCTATTCTAGGAGTGGCGCTTTAGACCATGTGACCATACAATCAGATAAAGTTTTATATCATCGATTAGATGATATTTTTAAACAAGTTTAAAAAGTGTCAACAGCGAATGTTGAAGCTCACATGTCTAGTCAAGAATATATGAAAGTAGAGCTAGCAACTTTTATGTCAGATCAGGTTATTTATTCCCAGTTATATGATTATATATTTTATGTTTAGCTAAATTTTAAATCCAGTATGGTCAAGACTTGTCAAATAGTTGTTTCAATCCCCTTCATAATATCAAAGAATCCCACAAGTGAACATTCATTTGACGTAAGCACTTTGCTTGCATTAACTGAGAAGGTCGGGGTACAGTCGTCAACAACAATATTTACCAATGTGAAGAGTTACAGTCAATATAGTTTTGGACTGTGGACTGGATTTATCTAAACACAACACTCGTCGAAAATAGCTTGAAATGCCAACACACTTGTCAGATGTATCGGCCGCAACCCTGCACGATTAACACAAACATTATTAAACTGGTTAATCCAAGGTGTAAGGTTGGGATCAGTGGGTAGTCCCCTCAGTTTCTAAAAGTACACTCAACACTCCAAACATATTTCAAAAGAAAACAGGTTTAAATGTTAACGTTCACGGTATGTAGATAAATTAGTTTGAGATTAGTTCCACTTATTTTCAGTTCTTAGTTCGGTTCTAAAGAATACAAAGGGTTTTCATAAATAAAGGTTAAATACTTGCACAATTTCTGTATCGGGTGTTATTTATTCATGAGATTTTATTAATTTTTTGCTTGACACAGTTCAAAATAATAATAAAAAGTATAATCTTTAAAAATAACTTCATTTTCAAACAAATATCCCTAAAAAATACTTTGTGTTTATTTCCAATTGAATAAATGGTACAGACGATTTAACTCCTTTATCTTAAAATAAATATATTTATAATATATGTGAAACTAATTAATATAGATTGTTAAAGAAACATTCCAACAAAGAGCATGATATATTCCCAGGTAACGATAGCCAAACCTCCATTTAAAAAATATTGCCTAAAGCTCAGAAACTATTGATTTTGTGAAAATATATTTCAAATAAAAAGTTTATTTTTATTTGTTAATGGTCCCACAACTTTTCAATGAAAAGTTATTTTGTATCGATCAAAGAGCTGCGAAGATAATTTTTTTAGATATGTGCTGTTAACTATCCTCCAAGAACTTCCCAGAAAAATAAAATGCGATATTTTATTGTCATATTAAACAGTGCTTGGACACACATTTTTTAATCAAAATCACTAAGAGCCAATTTAGAGCAAATTAATTTCAACTCTTTGACCCTCAAGTAAAATACCCTTAATTTTAGGGTTGGATATTTGATTCCTGGGAACCTCATGAAACCGCCAGACACAGTTTTGCCTGATCAATAAAATGTTTCCAGCTTTGGCCAAGACAAGAAAATTCACACCTTACCTGCATCATCTTCAGATTCAACTCTCATAAGTCCACATGCACATTTTGATAAGTGATTTTTTTATTCTGATGACTTGTCCCTCTAACTCATGGTCAAATTTTGTGCATTTTGCCCTTACACCTTTTCTTGATTCCTTTTTAACTTGATCAAATGGAAGTCAAACAATATCTCGCTTTCTACCGGCCTTCCACTTGTACACACTGCCCCCTAACCTTCCTTGCTTCAGGAGAAATGAAGAGTATATGACTGGATACTAAGAGGATTTCCCCTGAAATGAGCATTCCCCTTTGGGAGGGGGTTTAAACCACCCAACCCTGTCCCCACTCCCCAAGTCCCGCAAGTTTGTCATTTTGTCCTGGTTTGTAACTTAGAAGGGGATGTTAACCATTATGGCAAGTGTTTGGTCTTACGAAAAGAGGTAGAATACCTGAATCAACTGATAAAGAACTAGAATGTTTTGATAAATAAACATAGATTAAGAGTGGTCAGATTTTTCTGACGAAATTAAAAACAAGTCATTCCTTATAAAGGTTCACCCCAGCAACAAGTAAAAATGGTCAAACTTCAATCACTAATGTCTTTATGTTTCAATTTTGTTTTTCTATAGATTTTTATTTTATGTGATCCCGGTAGTGAAAAAATATACAAGGTTGTCTATAAAAGAACTCCGGTGTTTTGAAAATTCATATTAAGTCCGTCATGTGGTAGAATGGGGCACACATCAAAGTGTACTATATATATATATATATATATACACACATTTAAGTGATATTTTGTATTTTTAATTACTAACATTTGCTTTGCAACACCATTTTTTATAAACATCCTGTGTATGGTAAATGATGTGATGCTTCTCCTGATGTAAGCTGTAAAGGCAACCATTTACACATTATTCTTGTGGTTGCAGGGCTAATATATTAAAACACTGGAACTATCAAGATGGAACCTACGACTAAGTGTTGTTTTGGTTGTAATTTATAACTTACCGGCACTTTGTTGGGGAACTTGGAGCGAATGATTGCCACCTCCTCTTTTCTTGAAGCTGAAAATAAAAATAAAACAATGTATTTGTTTAGCAAATTGTTAAAGAGCTGATGGGCTCAAAGTTACAAGGCAGTGTGGGGGTTAGCATTTGATAAAACTGTTTGAAGGGTATTTTCATGATACAGTAAAAAGAAGAGAGGTACCAATTTTAGCATCACGTTTGTACAAAAAATAATATTTACTATGTTATCTAAATGAAGATACTTTTAAACCAGATATGTTTACTTTCGTTTGTTGTTCAGTACATAGTAATATTGTTTCTATTTTAAATTCAGCAGTAATATTATGTGAGCTAAAACTAATAGAACAATTATTTTTTAATAATACAGTTATATTCATGGCCGTGGTATATTTCATTGCCAATTTAAAGAAATAAAAACTACTATTCACTATGTAAATTTTGCTGATGGAATCCTTGGTATATTTTTTTAGTAAAGTATAAAATAATAACAATATAAGCCATGGAAAAAAAACAATCAGATAAGAGTTGCATATTTACAGACCTGGATAGATCTTATATCAGGTGTTTCAAACTTGTGGGCCCCTCCATGGTTTTGTGGGGCCCAAGAAACTTTTATTGAATCAAGTGCAACGCTCTTCACATTCATTCTCCTGTAGACCTAGGTAAGTTGTGTAATGTGATTGATGAAGTCATAATGAACTAAATTGCCAGTTCTCCTGAATGAGTTCAATCCTGCCTAGAAGAGAGTTTACCAACTATCCCTAATAAAATGACTCAAGTGCTTAAAAATGAGGTAAACCAAGAAAATATGACCAAAAATGATTTATAAAATATAGTTTCCACAAACAGGGTATCATAATGAGCTTTGTCTGATGCACCAAAAAAGATGACATAAAATCCAGGCCCTGGTCATTATACTCTGATAACAAAATGAATATTCATAAATAAAAAAGCCTGGTATAGAAAGTGATATTTGAGCTATAAGATGCCACCCAATTAACACGGAGATAACATAATAAGGCCATGTGTGAGATAAGCACATGTGTGGGAATGAGTTCAATGACCCTGTTTGAACTGCCCCAGAGGGCGCTTTAGTTAGAAAACATATTGGATAGTCACATAAACCATGTCTTTGACAACTGACAGTTCTGATGATGATGGGGGTGCCAAACTAGCACCACTTCTCTCAGTTGTCAGCAGCTAAGGTTGAGTAGGTCTATCAGAAGTAGCCAACATTCTCTGAAATGGGCCGATAGTGTCCCAGGCCCTGGGAGACAAACTTTTTCTTTCCGTCGCTCAGTAAGATACCTTTCTTTGTGTTATTTAAAACTACACCTTTTCCCTAGAACAACGGTGGGAGTGTAGTTATTCACATTTCATCATGGACCTAAACAACTCTCACGTGAAAGAGGAAGAACTATTCTGTACATAAATAGGATGGTTTCTTGAGTTTAGCCCCAACAAGTATCAAGACGCGAGTCCTAGAAAATAGATTTTCATACGCCTAGTTTATAACAGTAATAAGGCTACGCTAATTACAATTATTTCTTGATGTGTATTCATTTTACCACTACGCTTAAGTTAGCACACATTTTTTAGGTTTTTTAAAAGCAGTCTTATCCGCCCGGGTTATACGCTCCTGTACTAATTATTCTAGCTGTCTTTAGGGATGAAGAAGTGTACTCGCATTTGTGTGGAGGGAGAGTAGAAAAACCGTTCTCAATACACCCAGCCGAGATTCAAACCTAGATATCCCTGTCACCAACAGTTTAATCTATTTCCAGAGTAGCACCTCAGACCGTGTGGCCCCTGAAGTGGATATCACCAATGTTATTACCGGTATACTCTAGGGGTGAATAAGAAAATTACAGTTTAGAGGAAGTGCACTCATATTAGCGTGGCAAGATGGGAAAAAAACACCACTTTAAGAACACCTGCTCGGCCGAGACTCACACTCTCATCGTTCTGAAACCTCTAGTCCAGTATATTGCCAACATTACGTATTTAACCACTAGTGGGGTGGTATCCATGATGCTAATTTTAGGACTACTTTCATAAAAATACAGATATTTTAGTTTTAACGAAGAAAGATTTATTCTAATTACGTATTTTATTTTTTCAACTTTATCAAATACAACTTAAACTTTCCATTTAAATTTTGCACTGTGTGACCGAGTCTAAAAAGTGTTATTTTGAATTTCAATTAGTTTCAGACATTTAATTAACTTTAGTTAAAATGCTTTAATACAGATTATTTCATGGGAAGCTTTTGTTGACATTGTGAATTCATATGTTTGAATAAATTGGTCAATAAAAATTACAAATTTTGGTCCTAGATAAAAGAAAATATAAAAATTGTTAAAATATTATAAGTATTTATCTTGAAGCCAGAGTCTGTACATTTGTACCAACTCCCAACTACAGACCTTCGAGCTGACGCTAACCGTAAGCAAATGTGGGTCATTCTTGAAAAACAGGCCAAATTAAATTCCAAGAATCTTGGTGTATGAATGTTAGTTTTTAATAGGCCTAATTTCAATTTATTTTGACTTATTCACACACTATTTATATATATTTATATTGAGAGTGGAGTAAAATAATTAAGAATATTTTCCTCGCCTCACCATTATCATGACAGGAAAGTTATGAAATATACTTTCACGTGGAATAGAAGTTTATCTCCAAATAGTTAACACTTTCACATCAGTATTTGAAATAATTTTACTAGGTACTAGAAACTTTTTTTTAAGTTTTACTTTTGCTCATCATAGTAACCAGGACAGTGAAAGTTTAAAATCATGTTTCTGAACATGAGGTATTCTAAGGGGATTCCCACTGGGTAAGATATGAACACCCAGACTTCAGAGTGACAACCAAATACATCTATCCTCTCATCCAAGATCAGGGGAAAGTTCAGGACCTGCATCGGTAGACCCACAGAGTAGACGTCAAGCTCGTCTAGTCAAGTTTGTTGGAAACATGGAAGGTCAGGGTTCAAATCTTGGGTGAGAATATCAAGGATGTTTACTTGCATAGAGTGATTTTCCACTCTGTCTCACAGTACATTTGTGAAGCTCCACTTCTTAACTCCAACAACATTAATGAAATTAAATGTGAATATCTCGAACACGATACGTTAATCAAATTGTAGATATATTTCAAAGAAAACTAAAAATGGGTTACCGGTAGGCCTACTGTAATTTAGTAGGGGTATGCCAAGTCTCCTTTTTCAATTCAAAGCAAACTTCAATAGAATACAGGAAATATTCTCAAAGACAAATTTAGGTTCGAATATTTTTTATGCTAGAAAAAAATATTACATTTTCTTGTTACTTACATCTAGCTTTATTCAATAAAATTACTTGGAAAATGTTTCACTGCACAAGTGTTTGTAATATTTTATTTGATTTAATTCGAATAAATAAATTTATTATTACAACTTACAATTGAATTACTTCAGATTCTTTTCGTATTAATATTGTCTTGTACTGTAATTACTACAATAAAGCTCAGAAAAGCAATTATTGACCATTATTGGTGAAGATTTGTAATCGGTGAGGCCAGATTTTTTTCTAAGCAAAGTCAAAGCTGATATTTGTTGAGAAGCTCAGTCGACATTTCGAAGCTTTGAACTCATTTAGTAATACTGAATGTGCCTAAGTTGCATCCCCTAGTTCTTGCTAGTGCCACCCCCCGCCCTACCCCTGCACCCAGTAGCGCACCCAAGGGAGATAACAGCGTTTGCTTCTTTTGCACAGATAGTTAATAATTTTAATAAAAGCATAAAACATTTACTGAAGTACAATAAAATTATAGAACACCTGAGATCTGTCAAATGTATCGGCTCAAGTAGTCAACTGGCTTTATATTACATTGTTTCTACACACAGCTCTGTCATTTTAATGAAAGAACACAAATAATTGTCTCATCTCCGCATCATCTGCAGCGTTACTTTGTTTGAAGTGTTTGTTAGGTGTCCTGGCATGTTTGAAAAGTTACATCTGCACATCACATCACTTCACATGTGAATAAATCCATTCATTTGTTCCCAAATTACATCAAATCTCAAAAACAGTTCGATTTCCATGTAAAGCTAAAATACATAGTTAAGTCATGTTTTGTTATTAGATATCATCAATAGGCTGACCTATAAAATAACTGATATTGTAAAATGTTATCAAAACAAAAACAAAAGTTTTATTTTCTAAAAAGCCCTTTTTATGAAAATTGGACTATTTATAAGGCCTAACTTAACAGCAAAAAATCCCATTTATCAAAAGTCAAAAGACTTATAAAGGATAAAAAGTCTCACCAATCGAGTTAACCAATTAATTCCTAGTTTAAAAGATATGTCTATTTATATCAACATTTGAAAAATTTCTTCAGCATGAAATACAGCCAAGAAAACTGCATTGCGTGAATGAGTCCCAATTGTATAACTCTTTAAATAGTTACCGGTGAAAAATAAGTTATGTACGAGAGTAAAATGCCAATTCTAACTATAATATAGAACGATTCAAATATTATTTTGTAATAAGTTATCCTGATATAGAGTTAACTATTTAATCAAATTTTTAAGAAACTATACAATAAAATTTATATCCAATTCAGTGAAATATTACATGGGGAAATTGGCATAAATTAAATAAGAGTAAGCAATAATTAATTACCCATATCTATTTCTATATTAGAATTTTCAGATTATGTAGTAAAAATCGAAATATCAATAACTTAATGATATAATCCCGACTTTTTAGGAACAGTTTTAAGTTAACTCTAATTTTTAACTATGAAACAGCAACAAACCAACTAGCCATTTAAGAGAGTGTGTGGATGGCCCAACTATAACTGGGACCCACATGTTTAAAACAGGCATGCAGCTGCCAGCTACTCACCATAAGCTTTCTTATTATTTTTAATCTGTTTTTTGACATTAAACTTCTGGTCTAGATTTCGTAGCGTCATTTGCATCTCCATTTTAATAGAAATCGACTTCAAAAATTATGGAATTTAATCACACGACGATGAAAGTTTAAGAACAATTCACACAAAGTTGACGTTTCCCGGTAAACACCGTTTGTACAATGTACTGTGTTCGTAGTACAACTGGCAGCTGATATAAAAAATATCGGGCCCCGCCCATCTCATTGACACGTTTAGGTTTCTGATTGGTTAGTATACCATTGGGATGTTCGATCTCAGATCGATCTTTTCAAAAATCGATTCTTTGTCCTAGATTAATCGATTTTTAGATCGATTCAAAGACCTCGATCTGATTCACGTATAGATTATTTTCTAGCGATTTCAAAAAGATCGAATCGAAAGATCGAAAGAAATCAAAACTTCGAATCAATTCAAGGAAATCTACTTTGGTTGGCTGTAGGAAATGTTTTTGTTGACTATTAGTTTTTTAGTATTAGAAAAATTTCGAAACCAAGTCTTGCAATCTTGGGCCATTAATTAGTTATTATTTGTCTTTAGTTAGTAAAGTGAAGAAAAAAATTCATTGATCTGCCCTTTTTACGTCTAGGTTCTTTAAATGCTCACATCACGTTTTTATTCTGTAGGTCTAATATATTTATGGTGATGTGTTGGTCATCAAGTCAATAGTTTGGAAGTAAAATAGTAAAAACCTCATTTGCTCCATGGAGTTATAGTTATTATAGAATGCCTACACCTACAATCTACACTTCCACCAAGCTAGTGATTCCCAAGTTTTGAGACACACCCTCCCACAAAAAGGTGTGAGGTTTCCTCAAGACGGATGCCAACAAGAGTATTTAGTTTTAGTACAATCACTGGTTCTCGAACAATCAATTCAAACAAATAAGATGTACTGAATTCACAGTTTCTGAAAGATTAATTCGCTGTGACTAAGGAAAGAAAATAAGTGCGTCCCTCTATGGCGTCTAGTGGTTAAGGTTCTGGTTTGTCTCCAATATAAAGCTTGATTTTCTTAAGAATCTTCTGGAAGCTCCTGGATCCCCAATCTTCCTTTTGAGTTAGAAGGCGATTTAAAAAAATAAAAACAAAGTGTACATTGTATGTAAGGCCACACACATTATTTAAATCACTGCCCTTTGTGGCTACCACAAAACTAATTTAAATATCTTCCAATACATTTTTGACACCTTTCTCACCCCTCCCCACGATACATTTTTGCTGCCCCCCACCCTCAATGCATTTTGACACCCCTACCCCTCCCCTTGGTGTAAATTTCTAGGTGCGCCACTTTTGGTTAGTATAGTTTGATAAAGCAAACTTTATTTACATGAATAGTTGGATCGATCTTTGTAAAATCGATTCATGCTCTCGATCTTTTGCTTGAATCGATATTATGCCCCTTGATTTAGATCGCTCCAGAGAATCGATTCAAAGCCCAGAATCGAACATCCCTACGTTTACTATGCCCCTCCTGTTACTAGGAGACCGTTGTACTTCAAGCACGAACTAGGGAAATGGATCCCCAACGAAGAACATGTTATTATCTTGGCTCATTAAAGCCACTCGACGCGCTGATAATCATTGTGCATCTAATAGCAGCATATTAAAATACCCCAATATATTATGGACAATAATTCATAATATATCCTAAAATAACTAATCCAGTTAATTTTCAAATATGGTAAAAACAGGAATGAAGATACTGGAGAGTAGAGTAAGTTACATAATGATGAGTTACATAACTTGTACTCATCTCAAGACATTGTTAGGATAAACAATCTCGCAGAGTATGTTGAGCAGGACATTCGGCAAGAATGGAAGAATATAAAACCATGTTCAGGGTATTGACTGGTAAACCCAATGGAAAGGAACCATTGGGAAGACCTAATCGCAGATGGTAGGATAACATTAAGCCGATCTCAGCTCCTGAATATTTATTAAAGTCATCAAAGGTGCTCGTTGGTGCAGTAAATTATATCTTAGCTAATAAATAATAACAAAACAATTTAATAAAGTAAAAACTTGATTACTGTCTTGCATTATCACCACCAGGGTGAGAGTATCAAAATATATGATTTTATCGCCTCTATCTTGGGGACATTATACTATGTAGTGAGCTCCAACGCTGGTTGGGGGTCGGAGTTCCAATCCAGACTTGGCCACGACCAGACCTGAATCAACGGTTGCCACAACGTAGCCTTCATGTAAAAGTGAGGTGTATGGACAGTAACAAGTGTTAATCACTTCTCAATGTGGAGAAGCCAAGTGCGGTTATTAACTGCCCAAACAAGGTATAAACTATTGAGTGGTCATTTCAAAAGAAGTGTCTAGTAAATATTCACTAAACTGGTTCCGTTAGTCTTTGTAATTTAATGTCACACAACCCTGATCCATGGGTCAATAAACTGAACGTTTGTTGGAAGCACATTGAAAGTGAGAGCGTGGTGCAACATAGAAATTGACCTGAAAGAAATAAGGTGTAATGAGGTGGACAGGATAGAACTAGCTGGGGATAGGAATAGATGGTAAGTGTGGCAATGTTCATTTCAAGTTCCTGATGCCATCAAGTAAAACTATACAATATATGATGTTAATTTTTTTAATAGTAAAAATGTTGAATTTTTCAGGAATTAAGATTTATTGTTTTTGTATATTTACAGTTTACACTATCACTCAATAAGAATAGATCTGTTACAAATCCACACACAATCATTATGAACAAAGCTCAATATCACAAATATTTTCGTATATAACAAGTTTGTGCATCTGTGAATGATCAGTACTGTCCAAGTTGTATTGTGAGCCAGCCCTAGTTTGATACACCCCTCAAAAAGAACCACTGAAGAATGTGGATTTAGATAATTTCACCTTCTACTCATATGGATAACATAACATTGGTTTAGTTTAATGTTTACTATACAGTACCATATTTCTTTAATATAATTTATACATTAATTTTAATAATTTACTATATACCATAAAGAGTTAAAACAATTATATAAACTGTAAAATGAGCGGCTCTAAATAACAAAAGAAAGGATTTGGCTAACATAATATAAAATAGGATTAAAATGTTTATTTTTTATGGTCTAAATAAAAAAATAGTTTAAAGTAGACTCTCGATTATTCAGAGTGACAGAGAAAAAAATTGGCCTTTATATTTGCCGCCAAAAGAACCATTTGCTCAAAAACATTAAACTCATTCATTAACAACACAGCCGACTAGCCCTTTTCATTTTATGTGATTATTTTAAAGTTTTTGCTTTATAGTAAAAACGACTTTTATGTGCAGACAAGGTCACTAAGGGTTAGAAAGAAAAATGATGAAAAAAAGCAAAGCATTGAAATACAGGTGAGTAAGAGAGTGAATACTTGATTCTTTTGTAAAAAAAACCCAATCAACTTGGTGTGGTGTGACTTTACTACTGAATACAAGACAGGGAAATATACTGGATACAGCATGGAGTAGTCACATCATCTAACCCGCCTTCCACCCCCAACTTCAATAAATCTCTCTTCTTTTACAAAAACTAGCATATACAAACACATTTTGTTGATTTACAGTAACTCAATGTTTTATATTCTAAGGCCGGCTCTAAGTCCCCACAACTTGCGAGCGTGGGAGTAGGAGTAGGTTGGTTTACTCTCAGTACATGTGTCTTGATCAGCGCAGGAAACTAATCTTGTGCTCGTTACACATTATGATACAACTTCAGTACACCGGTCCATCGTCTAGGTTGTCATCTTCTTCGTCCAAATAGTTCTCCCCGTTGTCAAAGTAGTTGTTGACATAGTCGGTGCCATCGTCCATCTCTTCGTCGAGATCTTCCTGTTCCACATCCTCTCCTTCTTCCTCTTCCTCCTTGTCTTCTTCTCCATCCTCTTTTCCTTCAGTCTCTTCAGTCTCTTCTTCTGCGTCACTTCCCACCAGTGTCTCCTTCTTCTCGAGTTCTGCCAACCTGACAATGTCGCAAACAAGAGATGTCAATAAACAACACAAAGTGGTGTGAGAAACCGGGACGGATTGGACGCAAAAAATGGACAAAGATTCTGGAAAGGGATGTGGACGGAAGTAGGTAAGAAACAAAGCAAGAGAAAAGACAAGAAGTTAGAAGGATAGATGAAGGAAGAATGATGAAGACAGGAGAAGATATTTTAAGAAATTGCTAAGCCCGGTAGAGGAAAAGGATGATAGTGAAACAGAGGAGCATGAATAATGATCAGAAGAGGAGGAAGTTGGTTCCATATTGAAAGAGGTGGAGGATGCATTAAAGGGAGGACAAAGTACTAGATGAAGAGAATTGCAAAAGAATAACGCTGACGTTCTTTGTTCAAAATGATCTTTTAGAATTACATATTGAATAGTAATTATTTATCTAAACCAAATATTAAATTTAAAAACAGTTTTCTGAGGTCACATGTTTGTTACATTTTACTTTGTATTGCGGTGTATGGCGTTAACATTTCTCTAAATATCTTCTTTCAAATTAAATGCCACCATATTGTGTATGGAAATTAATATCTTTTATATTTAAATGCCGCCATATTGGGGGATAAAAATATCTTTAGCATAAATGTAATTATGATACTGCCATACCAGGCATGAAAATTAGCTCTGCCTTTTTAATGATTATGTCAATTAAGATTATAATCTATTGTTATGAATCTGAAGTGGGCATTTTTTTGTAACTTTAACTCTCAAGATTTAACTATGGATAGAGCTTGTTTAAAATATTGTTGGTGATGCAATTAATTCTTCAACAATGGACGTTTAACGTGAGGTTGAAATACACATTTCCATTTTTTATTTTGTTTAGCCATATATTTAAAATTTTCTAGTAGGACTAGTTCCAAGAACTCGAGATGGGAAACTCAAGTCTTTGTGATTTACAATGTTGGAAGATTGAGTCAAACTGTATGGAGTTGTCTCGACTCAAGTTCAGAATATCTTGAATGTTTATGTTTTGATACCTATTCCCTTTCATCAAACCAAGTGAGTTTGGTCGAATTAAAGCAATCCAACCTATACCAAGTATGTTGCGTGCCCACATGGTTGAGAGCTGCGTGTTGCGTGACCATGTCACCTGACTTGTGCATCACTTTGGACGTGTCCAATCAATGGTGAAACACGATTGTCTGTATTGAAAGGGCACAAGTACAGTTTTGAAAACAAAATTATTTGTTCCACTTTAATTAACTGTTTTTGTACATTCATTCGAAACTTACGATGGACTACGAATGTGTCCTTACGAACAAATAGATTGTAGTTCTAAGCCCTCCATTGTTGGGAATCAACCACAATATTTTCAATTCTGTATAACACATTTTTCTATGTTGTTTTGGAGCTTAAAGGGTTTAGTAAGAAAACTTTAATAAACACATTATATTAATATTAAAATGAATTATTGCCTGATGGCTTGTAAATGTACAATAAGACAGTGATGTAAACACTGTACAGTGATGTAAAGTAAGTGATAGTGAAGGAAGGATAGGCCCGGATATAAACAAACACACTTCTCTCTTCTGTTTTCTTCTCATAGTTTAAGAAAAAAATAAGAAAAGAAATGGAGAAGTGTGTTCCTATTCGGGTCTAACCTTCCTTCACTATCACTTACTTTATATCACTGTACAGTGTTACTACACTGTCTTGCTATACATACACTATATTAAGTTATTTAACAATGGAGACCAGAGAAAATAGGGATTTTGGGGTTTCCTGTTTGAAACGCAACCAAGTGTATTGAATAGGATTTTCCTAAATAGTTCCCCTCTTAATCTCCACAGAAAAATATGTGTACATTTCCTTTAAAATGACACCTTTCTCATGATCCCTAATGGTCTATTGTAGATATTCTGATAACCAAGACAGGTAGTATGACGCAGACCAATGAAGTCACTGTGATTGGGTCGACGAACTGTAATGCAACACGGTGCAGAGCGCTCTGTGAGCTGCACATTGAAACACAACACAGCCCTCTTGAGACCTCCTTTGGTCTTTATTTATATTTAATAAATAGTTTCTTATAATCATTTTATTGTTTGCATCGTGTCTTAATACTTTTTTGAGCTATCCACATATTTACTACTATTAGGTAAGGATGAGGAAGGTATAATTTAGAGGAAATGTACCCATATTTGAATGAGGGGGATACCATTAAAGCACACTTGAAATTAGATTGGATCCTCGATCTTCTAATCATCAGCAATTCATTCTATTGTAAGAGAGTCGTCTTAGACCGTGTGACCACTGAGCAAATAACAAGATACACAGTTTACTCACGTGGATGTGATATCAACATTTCTCTTGGCTATTTTAGCTGGTTTCCCCCCCGATTTAGCACCTTGCAGTTTTCTCTTCCTGGACGGTGTTTTCGTCTTCACATGGGGACGGAGCTCTTTAGGAAACCGTGACCAGTCGAGTTTGAGCTGACCTGCACGCAACAACATACAACTATTGACAACAACATACAACTATTGACAACTTTCACACATTGTTCTCATTTCATTGGTAGATTTTGCAAGCTTTATTGAGAAAAAATGGTATCTTAAAATAGACATTTATTAAGAGCTCATAGGATTTATGAAACAAAATAATATACACTGTTACATACTCTATGGCATTAGGAACTAGGAACAATGTTACAGAAAAAATAGAGAGAAGAGAAACTTCTTTGTCCACCAAAGAGCATAAGAATGAAATTCATTAAAAAAAGACCTGAATTAAAAAGTGCGTATATTTGTTTATAGCTCAGAAACTATTGGTTTTATAAAAATATATTTCAAATAAAAGATTTTTATGGTTAATAATACTAAAACTTTACAACGATAAGATATTTCGTATCTCAAATAGTTGAGAAATTAATAAAATTGGAAAATATCCCTCATGTAAAGTACCCTCAAAGTCGTTTTCATGAGAAAATGAGAATGGCCATCTTGTTTAAAATAATAAACAGTATCTAGATATATAATTTAATCAAAATCCTTACAGCAAATTTTGAGAAGATCGATTTTTTTTTTTCCTTTTTGCTCTTCAGTAAAATACCCTTAATTTTAGGGTTGAATATATGATTCCAAAAACCCCTCATGAGGACCTTATGAAAACCCTAGATAACAAGTTTTAGCCCAATCGGCAAGCGGGCAAAGAGGCATTTAAAATATGGGATTTAGGCACCAGAATAGGCACACAATAGGCAATGTAAAATTGAGTTTTCTACCTGCTATTTTATTGCCTACAACCAATTCACATGGCTTGGGGGACTTTGTTTGGCGTGTTTGTGTCCTCAGAAGAATGTCTACAGTCCCTGCAGTAGATGACCCACTCACTATCACGACACGGAGCGACATGAGAGTACGACTACCCAGTAAACTATTATTGTAAATGTTATATTTTGAGTATCACTAAGAGGTGAACTAAATGTGGGTGCATGTTGGATTAGACACCTACATTTTGTTATAACCTCTGTGTAGTACTATGTTGTTTTGTTTAATATTGTTGTCAAATAGTTTTTCTGAAATAAAATCAGTTAATGCAATCGCTATAAGAACAGTAATTTTATTATATTCGCTCACAATTAGTGTTAATATTAGGTAGGTTTACAACGGTTGGTCGATCATCTACATTTTAACATTTTCATTATTTTTTATGCCAATCTACCAATTATTTTTAATGTTTCCTATTAAATTGTTCTATTGGTATTTTGAACCATTATTTAATAGTTTGAAGTCGCACACTATAATCCTTACCCTGCCCTTTAGCAAGGGTCTGGTACCGGTCTGAATACCTCTCTATGTCTTTCTTGGTAACAGTGTGCTGTAAGTACGCTGGAGAATCATGGAGATAATCCACAAAGTCCTTCTTTAAGGTCAGGAGGTACTCTGTTTCTGGGGTGTCTTGCAAAGGAACCGGCCTGGAACAAGTTGTACAAATATAGAGAGGAACAACTTTTATATTCATTTCCTTGAGAATACCCAGTGTCAAAACCTTAACAACATTCGCATTTGCGATAAAACTAATTCTACTGTTTTCACATGAATAACACAAATTTAAGCTTTTTTCTTTTCTAAATAAGCACAATTTCGATGTAATTTGGCAAATACCCCATCATACGCGCTAACACTGGTGATAGCACTATACCAGGGCTGCCATGTATACAAATAGTATCCATTTTAACTTGTTTTATAGGTATTAAATCATTACAATACCTAAATTTCAAGAGATTGATTCTTTGTTTACATCCTTTAAAAGATTCGTTAGGTCCATACAAGGATGTATATCCTTACCTTCGAGTCTTACAAATAGCAATATTGAAATAATTGATTATCAACCTAGGTTTAGACCAAACAATAATAACACCAAAACATGTCGTCATAGAAGACTAAACTACTCTCAAACAAGGAGAAGGGAATAAAAATTAAGAAGATATAATTTTGCCAAACAAGACCGCCTGTAGCAAGGTTCATGTATACATATATGAACCTTGCTACACACCAAAAACAAATCTCTCCATTTCATTTTAAAAGGATGGGATATGTGTTTATTTAGCTAAAAGTGAAAAATGACCTAACACCTGCTTGTTTTCCCTGTGACCCTGATCTAGCGTGAAATTGCCGAGTGTTCAATCACAACATGATTGAGGAATGTCTCTAATTACTGCATTATTTTAATCATGTTTGATTGTTCATAGTAAGGAAATATCAGAGAAAAGTAACCTGTTTGCCAGCGGAGGGTACAGAGGCGGTGGAGCAAGAACCGGGCCGGGCAGAGCTTCGCCCTTGGAGAACCCCAACTGCTCGACGTTGAAAGACATGGCCGCCCGGCCACGCCCTCTACCTCCGCGCCCCGCCATACTTGCAACTGCCTCAAGCTGTCTCTAGTTGCGATTTGTCTATAATAGTTGAAGTCCTGCGTTTCTCTTCTTCCAATACCACTTTGAAGTCTTCCTGCGAACAAGGAACAAAATTACCAAGGTCCAGTAATATCTTCATTTATTTTAAGAAAATAATTAAAAGTTATTATTTTTATTTGAATCAGATACTCTTTGATTTATCTAATATATATTTTTTTAAATTATTTGATCAAATTTGATTTATATTATGAAAGTGTTTGAAAATGACTGTTATTTTGTTCAAAATGATTATCTGTGGAGTGTTTTTCCCTGATTAATTACACTAAGCTCTATACTAGTTTTTCCACAATTAATTACACTAAGCTCTATACTAGTTTTTCCACCATTAATTACACTAAGCTCTGTACTAGTTTTTCCACAATTAATAACACTAAGCTCTATACTAGTTTTTCCACAATTAATTACACTAAGCTCTATACTAGTTTTTTCACGATTAATAATACTAAGCTCTATACTAGTTTTTTCACAATTAATAACACTAAGCTCTATACTAGTTTTTCCACAATTAATTACACTAAGCTCTATACTAGTTTTTTCACGATTAATAATACTAAGCTCTGTACTAGTTTTTCCACAATTAATAACACTAAGCTCTATACTAGTTTTTCCACAATTAATAACACTAAGCTCTATACTAGTTTTTCCACAATTAATAACACTAAGCTCTGTACTAGTTTTTCCCTGATTAATAACACTAAGCTCTATACTAGTTTTTCCACAATTAATTACACTAAGCTCTATACTAGTTTTTCCACAATTAATTACACTAAGCTCTATACTAGTTTTTCCACAATTAATTACACTAAGCTCTATACTAGTTTTTCCACAATTAATAACACTAAGCTCTATACTAGTTTTTCCACAATTAATTACACTAAGCTCTATACTAGTTTTTCCACAATTAATAACACTAAGCTCTATACTAGTTTTTTCACGATTAATAACACTAAGCTCTATACTAGTTTTTCCACAATTAATAATACTAAGCTCTGTACTAGTTTTTTCACGATTAATAACACTAAGCTCTGTACTAGTTTTTCCACAATTAATAACACTAAGCTCTGTACTAGTTTTTCCCTGATTAATAACACTAAGCTCTGTACTAGTTTTTCAGAGACAAAAACCCGCCTCGATGGCGTAGTTGGCTAACGCGCCAGTCGTGTTGAGCTCGACCGCCGAGGACGGGGAGATCGAGGTTCGAATCTCGGTCAGGTGAATTGGGGTGGGTTTTTCCTAAATGGTTTCCCACTCTCCCTCCACGCAAATGCGGGTTCACCTCCTCTAAATTCAACCCTCCCAATTCCTAATTCATTAGCGTAATTAGTACTTAAGTGTATAACCTGAACGGGTAGTAAGACGCGGTGCTAAATACTTAATACTTCAGAGACAAAATGCTTGTTAGGGTAGTTTAGTGATGGCTGATTTCAAACTTTCTAACAGACTGTATTAGAAAAGTTTGTATGATTGTGTTGTTCTGATTACGGTTCTATGTCTATACATAAAAACTAAGCTTTATGTCCCAAATATGCACAATTCATACAGATACATACAATGATAGAACCATCTGTTTTAACCAAGTGAGCAGGCATAATATTATCATAGGGAATAATATATTATTATGTGAAATTTTGTAGGAAATTAAATAAATAATATACTAAATCTACCCTTTCTTGATAAACTCAAATATCCATGCTTTAGAGATGTGGGCTTCCAATTTTTATTTTATGTATGAAAAATGATTTAAATCAACAACAGTAAAAATAAATCAAGACTAAAGAGGAAATCTAGTGTTCCGTTCCTTACTCATACAAAATATAATTAAAAAATACCCAAACAAACATAATAATGTGTGCACCGTGTTGCATTACAGTTCGTCGACCCAATCACAGTGACTTCATTGGTCTGCGTCATACTACCTGTCTTGGTTATCAGAATATCTACAATAGACCATTAGGGATCACGAGAAAGGTGTCATTTTAAAGGAAATGTACACATATTTTTCTGTGGAGCAATATAGTTTACTACTTACAAATAAAAATAAACATTAAGTCCAAATGACAGTTTCTAGCTTTCAGACCACACCATCATTTGAATAAAAAAGTACCACTCATCCACAAGTAGATAGATAGTCAAAAAGGAAATTAAACACAGTTCTTGTAGAAAATTGATGGATGTAAAAAAGAATGCGTCACTCGGCTTACTAGTTCAGTTATTTTTAAAACTATTTTGTGTTTGGAACAATAATCAGTGTATTTTAGTATTCAGAACATTTATACTATCTTGAACATGAATCATTCATTAGCAGCAGCAATTTAATATTGAATAATATTTGAAAATAAATATCGTGAACTTGATAATCTGTAGCTCACCTATATATTGACTTACTAGCGAGTGGGAATGAATAGAAAAAAACAAATGGAATGAATATAAATGGTAGAAGTAGCTACAATTGAATCAGATACACCAAAGCTGTTAAGTAATTATGAATAATGTAAGCCATATGACGTGACGTATGAATATGTTAAAGTAGATCTAGTAGCTGTTCTATCTCTGAGAGAAGGTTCTACCGATGAAAAGTGAACAATTATAACAGTTTTCCACCAAACTCAATGAGATACAATTTATTAAGTAAGATGCACACAAAATATATGTGACTAAACATTCACAAATATTTACTGTCTGCTAAAACATTAATTCGAACCCAACATATTTATTAAGAGCGACTGAAACGATGATGAACAATATATATTTTAAAGAGTCTCTCACTTACTGGATCATAAATGACTTTGACGATGAGAGAACAGCTCGGACAAGTTGCGACTTCTTCTCCTGATATTAGCTCTGCCTAAAAAATAAACATTCTTTTATTATTAAATATGAATATTTATATAAAAATATAAATGTAAGCACATATGCCAAGATGTTTAAAGAATACTTATTGCAGTGCGGAGTAGCTATGTTTATTGAATCTCGATATAATATTTGTATTTCATGAACGCTATATAGGTAACATATCAAAGAGGTGCCCTTGGATTGACACCCACTGGGTACACACCCTGGAAATGTTACCCCCCATTGGGACTGTTTTGTAAGCCTCTCTCGAGTGTTTATGGCAGGAGAAATGACAAGATCTAAGTTTTAAATTTATATAACTACAACTTAGAGCCACAGGAGGGTAATTATTTGTAAATGTTAATCAAGTTGTGTGTTGAAAGTTTGGGAAGGTTTAGTAACAGTCTGGTGGGAGGAGAAGTGGTAAGACAAGAAGTTAGAATGATGGAAGAAAAGGAACTATGGATGAGAGTGAAACAGAGAAGCAGGAAGAAAGAGAGGTGGAGGAGGAACGAGGTCATACATGGAAAGAAGACAAGAAGAGGTTTACAAACTACAGGGGGGATAACACTGACATACCACTGTACAAAAATATATGAGAAGATAATGGAAAGGAGAAAAAGGAATATGATGAAAGGAAGGTGGAGAGAGGAACAGAATGGATTTAGGGAACAGAGGTATACAATAGACTTAATCTTTTCCATAGAACAGCTGATGGAAAGAAGGTATGAATATGGGAGACTTGGTAATAGTATTTATGAATGTGGAGAAGGTATATGATAGCGTGGATAGAAATACAGTTTGGAAAGTGATGGAGGAGGCTGGAGTGGAAAGAGGAGTTGTAATGAGAGTGAAAAGAATGTGTAAGAATAAAAGAAGTTGTGTTAAGACAGAGAGTGGTTCCAGATAAAAACTGTCGTGAAGCAGGGGAGTGCCCTTTCACCATCACTATTTGTAATGGTAATGGTAATGGTCATGAACAAAGTGGCAGGAAGACTCAGGGAGGAAAGAAGGAAAGCTGTGATGTTTGCTGATGATTTAAGAAAATTTGTTTTATATATTAGCAATACTGTTCCCTCCCCAGGGCCGGAGTCAGTAAAAATGTACAAGACTCAGATTTTAAAATAAAAACTTATAATACTATTACAATATTTAATAATTTATTTTTATTCTTTAGGACTTTTGTAATTTGGATTGACATATTTATTCAAACATAAATTCAAAATGTCAAAGAAGCTTCCCAAGAGGTAATTTGTATTGTATCAATTTAATGGGCAGTCACTTTGCTATTACTAATTAATATACTTCAGACATTTCTGAAGGAGTCAAAGTCAGACAGTAGAAAAATAGAGGAGTCGGAGTTAATGGCTTGGCGTAGACTCCACGGCCCTGGTCCTCTCCCCAAGAAAAAAAAATCACAGTAAGATGTGTGTAATTCCTGTTCTTTTGAATGAAGGCAGGATTTTGAAAATTGTTTAACTTAATCAAATGAAGTGATATTTCCAACCAATGTCCTATTTAAACTATTTGAAACTGCCGGTAAGAAATTTCAAACTTAAGAAACATCTGGTTTTTGGGTGGTTAGTGATTAATTAACGCAGTTCACAGGCCTTGAAGACTATGTGCCGACCACACAGGGCCTAAGCTGCCTCCACGTCTGGTTTGATTAATCGAATTACTAAATAGGATTTATTACATTTTTGAATCCTTTGCTGCAAATATTATAAAGGTTTTAAATTAAAAATTAAATCTTTGGGACAATATGAGAATTAAATGATTATCCAGATAGGCCATACACTTCTCAATAGTCAAATGAGGTTAGGTTTTTACCTTAGATTCTTACTTTGCTTATTTGAAAACGATCACCGCAAGGGCATGGGTAGTAATAGATATCGTCTTCTTCATCGTATTCAAAATCTTCAATCTCAATTTCATCATGATAAACAGACATGTTTAGTAGACCTCATTACCAAGTATAAAATCTGGATTATTATTGAACGATCTTTACTTCACGTGTATTTTAACCAGGCTGATGGGACTGAGGATTGAACTTCTCCACATCAACATAACATAATCGCTCATCACTAATCCAGTTAGCCAAATTAAAAATAAACTAGCATGAAATATAGTTTAGAATTCAACAAGAGATGACAGCATAAACAAAGTAAAGTTCAGGATTATACAATAGATGGCAGTATAAACTAAAATATTCAACACCAATTTCAAGAATGAATATTTACGAAACTGGTTGAAGATGATTAAAACTGGTTGAAAATATGGATATTTCATTCCAGTTAATACTGGTTGAACACATTTACCAGGTTCAAACTGGTTTAAGCTTTTTAATCTTGGTTGACAATATGGCAAACTCGTTGAATACAGTATACTTACAAAAAAAAAAATACATATACATATTATTGCTGGTTAAACATAGTTGAAAATCCAACCCATTTCCACTGGAATTTACAGCAGGATAGGTATAGTGATGTTAGGAGCTATCGACATTAGGTGCAGGTATTATAAAGTTAGGTATAGTGACGTTAAGAAATTTAGTTTAGGAGTTGTGACTTTAGGTCTCATAGTTTTAAGACTACTGCTGCATAGTCCTACCCAGTTTTCTCTTTAATTTAAAAAAATAAGATGGAGAGTTATTTCTTCACTATTTCTTCCAATTTTTTTCTAGTAAAATTAGTTTTCACTCTAAACTTTTTTTTTTTACTAAATGTGGACTTTAGTGATCTATAATAGTTTATTTTAATATTGACTTTGTGCTCTCTGATGGCTTAGTTTATAACTAATAGTAATATCTAGCAATATATTATTATGTTGTCACCTTGCGAATAGTCTGTTTTCCACCAGATAAAAAGCTATGTGATTGTGGAAAAGTTCAGTCCGCTTCTCCTGCTGTTTTTTAGAATTTATAAATAAAATTGACAGATCTAATGAAACTTACCTGTTGTAATGCTTTCGTCTGTGTTATTAATTATTGTTTATAGTTAATAGTCAATTTACAAATTTGTGACTTAAATATAGTAATAAGTATACTAAAACACTACACGACTTGAATATGGCTGGATCATATTATTTTGTTATTGTGGGACATGCTGATAACCCTATTTTTGAAATGGAATACGCTCCTACCAATAAGGAACCAAAGGTGGAGTCTTAGTAAAAAAAAAACCTATACATTTTAATAAGTTACTCGTCTAAGGCCTTTAAAATATTAATACTGTTTTTGATATGAAGAAACTTTCTTTTGAAAATAAAATAAAAAAAAGATCAAAATAACGTTTAAAAATATAATTTGAAAAGTCATTTAGTGTAGGTAATTATTGTATTTAGTAAGACTTTTTAAAAACTAACAATAGAGACGGGATAGCTATCCATGCGAATGTAAAAAAGGTTTAAAACATTATAAAAACACAGTCATTAATCAAAACAAAAATAATATAATCCATCACAGGTTGTTTTATAAAGAATCTGTTTTTGTGTGTTAGTCTATGACCAGTCTGACCTGAAATCTTAGCACACGGGTCTTGTATACTTTATTTGACCCATCCTCAGCCTTCTCCCCCCCCCCTTAAAATAGCCATATCCATAATATTGATATCAGCCATACATTATTCCAAACATATGAACTCGTAGTCGATTTAAAAAAACAACATTTTTTTCTTTAAAATTTTTATTATTATTATTATTATTATTTAGCACCGCGTCTTACTACCCGTTCGGGTTATACGCTTAAGTACTAATTACGCTAATGGATTAGGAATTGGGAAGGTTGAATAAAGGAAGTGAACCCGCATTTGCGTGGAGGAAGAGTGGAAAACCATTTAGGAAAAACCACCCCCAGTTCACCCGACCGAGATTCGAACCTCGATCTCCCCGTCCTTGGCAGTCGGGCTCAACACGACTAGCGCGTTAGCCAACTACGCCACAGAGGCGGGTTTCTTTAAAATTAAATAAGAAAAAGTTCTACTCATTTAAACGATGGGGTATCTTTCGGGCTTTTTAGAACAATTTGGACACATTACACCAAACCTAAACAGAATGTACCATATTCATAAAGGTGTAAAAACCATCTACAATGACCACAATTAACTTTACCTAGGAATAGATTTAATTTCCTCAAGTGTTTTGACGGGAGGTATCATACAGGGGCCTGCTACTGGCGAGGTTTTTATGGAACTTGGCAGCGCAGCTAGGGGCGCAAGAGACGATCAGGAGGAATATACTGAGGGGGATAGTAATGTTTCATTCTCTCTGATGAGACATTCTTCACTACTACCCCAGACATAAACATGCACTACTTACCCTATACATCCTCAAAGTCTTCCTCGCCACTCATATTGGCTCCATCATCACCCGAGTGTTTTTATCTGAAGAACCGTCTCAGGTCTATACAAATGTTATCCTCCCATCTGCATCTGGGTCTTCCCAGTGGTCTTTCCCCAATTGGGCTTGCCAGTCAATACCTTGAACGCGGTTCTAAATACTCCCATTCGCGCTGCATGACCTGCCCACTAAAACTTGATAGATTAAATTAGCATAACGATGTCTGGTGATGAGTACAGGGTATGCAGATCATCATTATATAGCCTCCTTCACTCTATCTTAATCCATATTTGGACCAAATATCCTCCTAAGCACCTTGTTCTTGAACACCCTAAATTTCTTTTTGTCATTTAAAGTAAGAGGTCACGTTTCGCACCCATAGAGCACAACCGGTAAAATTACGGCTTTGTATTTTCTGAGTTTTACATTTCTTGACAGCAGGCGAGATGCCGACAACTTACTGACCGAGTAGTAGCATGCATTTCCCGACTGTATTCTTTTCCTAATTTCCAATCTAATATTGTTATCGCTAGTTAAAATTGTTCCTAGATATCAATCTTAGACGAATTAAATATAATTAAATAATAATATAATTTAATCGAGCAAGATATTTGTTAGTTTTTGTCAAAGTGCTCCATATTTAAATAGTTTACATGTGTGAATCTTAGACTAGTATACAGTTCAATATTTGAGGCACTAGCTGCGTTGTTATTTCTCGCAGAAAGAGGACCACCGCCATCTGAACCAGTTCATCGCTCATGCGGCATTGGACCTGGTGGATGAACACATGTGGAAGAGCAACAACATGTACCTCAAGTCTGTGGACAAGTTCAACCAATGGTTTGTGTCGGCGTTTGTGACTGCCAGTCACGCCCGTTTCATCATGGTCCATGACGCCAAGAACGAGGATGGCATCAAGAACTTCTTCATGGAGATGTACGAGACGTACATCAAGGTGGGCAAGCGTTCTATTGGCCAGTCGGGTGGTTTTAGCTATCACCTGGGAAACAATCCACAAACCAGGAACCCAAACATATCCTTAAAAAGTACCTATTGTCCTGTTTCTCCTGAAATTTTACTCAAACCAACACTAGTCTTAAGTTAGATTTGATTAACTCTAATATAAAGTTTGTTAATTAATTTTCTTTGTGTCACAGATTTGGATACTGGTACATTTTCTATAAAAAAAAATTAACGAATGTTGTATTGTTTAAATATTTTCCACCCTTGGTCTTTTTAAAAATTAATTTTCATGTATGTGGTCAGAATTAGTGTGTTAAAAGCACAGAGGAAACCCATATAGCAGGGGTCGTAAGCTTTTTTGGGGCCTCGACCGACTTTTACATTTATCAAAGGTTGCTTATCACCCTTCTTTTCTCCATTTTACTTTTAGTTTTTTTTTTTCCCATACATTTTGTATTTGTTCCTTAAATTCCACATTTCTTGCCTTGATAGAAAATAAAATGTACACTAAGTTTACTGCTGTCTTACCCTGACGGATTACACTATGGACCTATCTTATAAGCTGTACCATAGTGGAATAATGTAAGGTAAGCTTGCCTCTTCTTGACAGTCTAGTTTTCTTATGTGATCAACTAAATTTTGTTGTGAGATCGATCAGTTGATAGTGATTGACCTTTTGCTGACCCTTGGCATATAGGATGAGATGGTAAGAAGAAGCGTGTTAAGGACGTGAAAGTGTTAGTGGAGAGGAATGTCTCGAAGTGTGCTCTACTCACACACTTTATTGTAAGGATTGGTAAGGGACGGATGGAAGCAAGGGTGTGGGCCATTGATGTTATTTAAACAAGGGGGGGAATAAGGTTTAATGTAAGGAAGAGAGACAGGAGATAAATCAGGGAAAGAGCGAGGCAAGCAGAAGGAACAGGAGATAAAGTAAATATAATCAAAAAGGGCAAAAATTGCAAAGATGTTAGAAAATACATAATTGGAAAAAATGTAAAAAAGGGACACAGTAGAACAAAAAGGGCAAAAAGTAACTCTAGTACAAAAAAAAGACATAAAGTTTAAAAATAAATAAAAAGGGTAAAAAGCAGAAACAAGTTAAAAAAGGATATAAAGAAGGATAAACAGAGTATAAAGGATAAAAAAAGATTAAAATAATTTTGATTGGATTTAACTACAACCCTTTTGCACTTTTTATAGCTTATAAGCTTTTTACCTTAAAATGATTAGCTTTTTGCTCATTTCCCCCTCCATACCCTTTTAATCCTTTCTACACTTTTCAACCACTTTACTTATTCTTCCTACCCTATTTTATAAAAAAAGTTTTTAATAAGAATTACTCTTTTTGTGTGCTCTTTTTTTACACATTTTTAACCTTTTTACCTTATAATGGGCAGTATCAGGTACTTCATTGCTGGTAATTTGTATAAAACAGTTTTACATAAAATACAGTGTGTCTTGAATGTAATTCACTGTAGAGTGAGCAGTGGGGGAGGGGGGGGGGGTGGAGACATACCGAGGGGTAGGCGTTGTGGTTGTGACGAAAACGTGCTAAGTTCCAGTCACGGTACCACATTTACTGCTCAGATTAACATTTTGAAGAACCATGAACAGATAATCTGCAAACCAGATAACCCAAGTACAGATAATTGGGAGTTTACTGTAGCATATTATATTCATCAATAAAAATTAATTATAATTTGGATAGTGTTCAAGAAATTAATTCTAGAAATAATTATGTAAGCATGTCCTTTTTTTTTTTACAAGTGGTTCAAATGAAATTTGCTATCTTTACACAAATATATAAAAAAAATCTGTATGATTATTTTTCTTTACCATTACTATCCTTGATTGTAAAATGTTTAATTTTCTGTCTTTTCTTGTTCCAGTATTCAATGAATCCATTTTACAAGCTGAACACACCAATAAAATCTACAACATTTGAGCGAAAGGCACAATTCTACGGTAAGAAGTATTTGGTGGGGTGACTGGCGTGAACAAGCGCACACCTTGAAACTGGTGTTTAAGTGGGGTGTGCAACATCAAGATGTAACTAAACACACCCACATTGGGCATCACACTCTGGTGAGATGTGAACATTCAGTTGTTTGTGCAACGGTAAACTCGGTGATTAGTGTGTGTATGTACGAAAAACAACTTCCACTATCATCGTTGATAATAGCTGATCAACATGAACTAAGATGAAAACAAGTTTAGATGATTACTGAGCAACCAAGAGCAGCTCATAGGCAGTTTCCGAGGCAAGCGCAGCTTGTTGAACTGTACTAGAAAGTGATTTCCTTCCATTAGTATCAAATTTAACCTTTGAAGCCAATTGTTCCTACATTACTGTTTGTGTAGCTGGTCAAATGGAAATCGAGGGGGAAGGTACATGTCTTTCAATCTTTGCTTGCCCTGGAAATGATCCACAAGCCACTCCCTATCAGCTGAAAAACTCACGGAAACATCATAAAAACATTACATAATTTATTTCACTTGTATTAATCTAATGTATTAAATATATAAATCAGTATTTATTTGTAAAATATTATTTCTCCTAAAACTTAAACACTATTTTATATGGATTTATCCCATTCCCCCTGCCCCCATCCCCCTAGAATATATACAATTAACAAGGTTGGACACTACAGGTACTTACGCAGGTCACACAAATGTTTAAGATTCTTTACTGTCTAGCATAGATAAAATTCTATTCTAAATTTGATAAAAGGTTCTCTTATTGAAGGCCAAAATATTAAGTCACGGAAGCACACGCTATCCTCTCATTATTTTCTTTTCCTGAGTTCAAGAAAAGCAAATCTTTAAGAAAATGTGAATTCATTACATGCTTTTCTCTGTCGTGTATGAGAGCCGACTCTACTACTGCTCTATCCACTTGTGCAACTAAGCTAAACTAGGGTGGGGTACTACGTGTGCGTCAGACCAAGGTCTATGCACTTTAAAATGAGTAAAAGTAATAAAATAAGTACGACTCTATTAGAGTAAGGTAGGGCAGGCCTGGCAGGACCACCCCACTGAGTGGAAATAAGAGCAGGAAAAAAAGCATGGACTAAGTCAAGAGTAAAAACCTGCGGTAGTATCGTGCAGGATGCATGCTCCATTACCAAATATAGGTTTTTACACATATCCCCGGTAGTGTGATATTTTACTGGAAATGTCGGGGGATCTAATCAGACCCAAGGGACAGTGGTCGCCTGGATAAAAAATGAACCAATGTGCTATATGTGTTTAAACGAACCAAATGGAATGTTTGTTACTTGTGACACCCCCAAGAAGCGGCCTCTATTAGGGCCGACACTACAGCTCAATGCTAACAGTAGGTACCAGAATCGATCCTAGTGCTGCTCAATCTTGTGTGTGAGTGTGTTTATTGTGTGTGTGACTTGTTGAATGACTCAAACCCCATCAAAGTAAGTATATAGGTCAAAGAGCCTTGTAATGCCCGGTCCATCGCCCCTTACTGCGACTCGACACACAGGGCCAACTCCACTGAAAATACCCAGCTCAAGTTCGTGCTACCCGTGATTCTCTGTAAACAGGTACATCAGGGTCTATGCACACACGGAACGCTCCCCAGAATCACGTCAGAACACCAGAGCTGGACCGGTGATAAGCCGTGCCTACAATCCGCCCGCGCCAAGATTTCTCCAGAAGGACAGCAGTCAAACCCCCCAACAACCGAGAACACCACTAACAATTCAGACGGTTAAGACGCCTTGCCCAGAATAGGGTACATCTGAGTCTCACCAGCGAGGCCCGAATTCGTGGTGAGGACTTACACTACAGGGCAGCTAACTGGGACCAAGTCCGACAACACACAGCTTCCCCTCAAATAGACCCCTGGCCGCCGAGAAAGAAATCTGACTCTCCTCGGAATACTCTACCAAGAGCACTTCATGTTCACCCACTCCCGGGATATTCTCCCAGACTAGCCGCCTGGTAGGGAGGAATCACATGACACAAATATCTTGTATGCGTTCATAATTCACAAGTTAGAAGCCGCCATCCTACCGACGCATGCGCACTACGTCGTGAGAAGGAAGATAGTTGGAGGTGGATGAGCGTGAGTCTAAACTCGGGGAGGTTAACGAGGCACAGCGTGATCCTGTTCTTGTATTTCAATAACTTTCCTGCCGAAATGGTGTGAATGTTTTTGACTCTGCAGTATTTCTCGGCCTTTGGTGATCCTCAATTAATCACCTTCATTTACCAAAAGTAAACTTTTTCCATCGACCTCTTTCAGGTATTCTTCAGCCCAAACAATGTTCTGCTTTGATTCCGGTCCACGACGATCTGTGCTTGCCGCCTCATATAGTTAATAGAAGTAAACAAGAGAAGACAGGTCTGCGCGCTGAGTGATACTGTTGGCGCACTCTTCTCACCTATTGGTGTGATGATTCATAGGAGGGCGCAGTTGTCCCTAATACCATGGCACTCCTGGTGAACCTTTAGGAGGGCGCAGTTGTCCCTAAGACCATGGCACACCTGGTAACCTTTAGGAGGGCGCAGTTGTCCCTAAGACCATGGCACACCTGGTAACCTTTAGGAGGGCGCAGTTGTCCCTAATCCCATGGTACACTTGGTAACCTTTAGGAGGGCGCAGTTGTCCCTAAGACCATGGTACACTTGGTAACCTTTAGGAGGGCGCAGTTGTCCCTAATACCATGGCACTCCTGGTGAACCTTTAGGAGGGCGCAGTTGTCCCTAATACCATGGCACTCCTGGTGAACCTTTAGGAGGGCGCAGTTGTCCCTAAGACCATGGCACACCTGGTAACCTTTAGGAGGGCGCAGTTGTCCCTAAGACCATGGCACACCTGGTAACCTTTAGGAGGGCGCAGTTGTCCCTAATACCATGGCACTCCTGGTAACCTTTAGGAGGGCGCAGTTGTTCCTAATACCATGGCATCCTGGTGAACCTTTAGGAGGGCGCAGTTGTTCCTAATCCCATGGTACACCTGGTAACCTTAGGAGGGTGCAGTTGTCCCTAATCCCATGGTACACTTGGTAACCTTTAGGAGGGCGCAGTTGTCCTAAACCATGGCACCTGGTAACCTTTAGGAGGGCGCAGTTGTCCTAATACCATGGCCACCTGGTAACCTTTAGGAGGGCGCAGTTGTCCCTAATACCATGGCACTCCTGGTAACCTTTAGGAGGGCGCAGTTGTCCCTAAGACCATGGCACACCTGGTAACCTTTAGGAGGGCGCAGTTGTCCCTAAGACCATTGGCACACCTGGTAACCTTTAGGAGGGCGCAGTTGTTCCTAATCCATGGTACACCTGGTAACCTTTAGGAGGGTGCAGTTGTCCCTAATCCATGGTACACTTGGTAACCTTTAGGAGGGCGCAGTTGTCCCTAATACCATGGTCCACCTGGTAACCTTTAGGAGGGCGCAGTTGTCCCTAATACCATGGCACTCCTGGTGAACCTTTAGGAGGGCGCAGTTGTTCCTAATACCATGGCACACCTGGTGAACCTTTAGGAGGGCGCAGTTGTCCCTAATACCATGGCACTCCTGGTGAACCTTTAGGAGGGCGCAGTTGTCCCTAAGACCATGGCACACCTGGTAACCTTTAGGAGGGCGCAGTTGTCCCTAATACCATGGCACACCTGGTAACCTTTAGGAGGGCGCAGTTGTCCCTAATACCATGGCACTCCTGGTGAACCTTTAGGAGGGCGCAGTTGTCCCTAATACCATGGCACACCTGGTGAACCTTTAGGAGGGCGCAGTTGTCCCTAATACCATGGCACTCTTGGTAACCTTTAGGAGGGCGCAGTTGTCCCTAATACCATGGCACACCTGGTGAACCTTTAGGAGGGCGCAGTTGTCCCTAATACCATGGCACTCCTGGTGAACCTTTAGGAGGGCGCAGTTGTCCCTAATACCATGGCACTCCTGGTGAACCTTTAGGAGGGCGCAGTTGTCCCTAATACCATGGCACACCTGGTGAACCTTTAGGAGGGCGCAGTTGTCCCTAATACCATGGCACACCTGGTAACCTTTAGGAGGGCGCAGTTGTCCCTAATCCCATGGCACACCTGGTAACCTTTAGGAGGGCGCAGTTGTCCCTAATACCATGGCACTCCTGGTGAACCTTTAGGAGGGCGCAGTTGTCCCTAATACCATGGCACTCCTGGTAACCTTTAGGAGGGCGCAGTTGTCCTAATACCATGGCACACCTGGTGAACCTTTAGGAGGGCGCAGTTGTCCCTAATACCATGGCACACCTGTAACCTTTAGGAGGGCGCAGTTGTCCCTAATACCATGGCACACCTGGTAACCTTTAGGAGGGCGCAGTTGTCCTAATACCATGGCACTCCTGGTGAACCTTTAGGAGGGCGCAGTTGTCCTAATACCATGGCACTCCTGGTGAACCTTTAGGAGGGCGCAGTTGTCCCTAATACCATGGTACACTTGGTAACCTTTAGGAGGGCGCAGTTGTCCCTAATCCCATGGCACACCTTGTAACCTTTAGGAGGGCGCAGTTGTCCCTAATACCATGGCACTCTTGGTAACCTTTAGGAGGGCGCAGTTGTCCCTAATACCATGGCACACCTGGTGAACCTTTAGGAGGGCGCAGTTGTCCCTAATACCATGGCACTCCTGGTGAACCTTTAGGAGGGCGCAGTTGTCCCTAATACCATGGCACTCCTGGTGAACCTTTAGGAGGGCGCAGTTGTCCCTAATACCATGGCACTCCTGGTGAACCTTTAGGAGGGCGCAGTTGTCCCTAATACCATGGCACACCTTGTAACCTTTAGGAGGGCGCAGTTGTCCCTAATCCCATGGCACACCTGGTAACCTTTAGGAGGGCGCAGTTGTCCCTAATACCATGGCACTCCTGGTGAACCTTTAGGAGGGCGCAGTTGTCCCTAATACCATGGCACACCTTGTAACCTTTAGGAGGGCGCAGTTGTCCCTAATACCATGGCACACCTGGTAACCTTTAGGAGGGCGCAGTTGTCCCTAATACCATGGCACACCTGGTGAACCTTTAGGAGGGCGCAGTTGTCCCTAATACCATGGCACTCCTGGTGAACCTTTAGGAGGGCGCAGTTGTCCCTAATACCATGGCACTCCTGGTGAACCTTTAGGAGGGCGCAGTTGTCCCTAATACCATGGCACTACCTGGTGAACCTTTAGGAGGGCGCAGTTGTCCCTAATCCCATGGCACACCTTGTAACCTTTAGGAGGGCGCAGTTGTCCCTAATACCATGGCACACCTTGGTAACCTTTAGGAGGGCGCAGTTGTCCCTAATCCCATGGCACACCTGGTAACCTTTAGGAGGGCGCAGTTGTTCCTAATACCATGGCACACCTGGTGAACCTTTAGGAGGGCGCAGTTGTTCCTAATCCCATGGTACACCTGGTAACCCTTAGGAGGGTGCAGTTGTCCCTAATCCCATGGTACACTTGGTAACCTTTAGGAGGGCGCAGTTGTCCCTAAGACCATGGCACACCTGGTAACCTTTAGGAGGGCGCAGTTGTCCCTAATACCATGGCACACCTGGTGAACCTTTAGGAGGGCGCAGTTGTCCCTAATACCATGGCACTCCTGGTGAACCTTTAGGAGGGCGCAGTTGTCCCTAAGACCATGGCACACCTGGTAACCTTTAGGAGGGCGCAGTTGTCCCTAAGACCATGGCACACCTGGTAACCTTTAGGAGGGCGCAGTTGTCCCTAATACCATGGCACTCCTGGTGAACCTTTAGGAGGGCGCAGTTGTTCCTAATACCATGGCACACCTGGTGAACCTTTAGGAGGGCGCAGTTGTCCCTAATACCATGGCACTCTTGGTAACCTTTAGGAGGGCGCAGTTGTCCCTAATACCATGGCACACCTGGTGAACCTTTAGGAGGGCGCAGTTGTCCCTAATACCATGGCACTCCTGGTGAACCTTTAGGAGGGCGCAGTTGTCCCTAATACCATGGCACTCCTGGTGAACCTTTAGGAGGGCGCAGTTGTCCCTAATACCATGGCACTCCTGGTGAACCTTTAGGAGGGCGCAGTTGTCCTAATACCATGGCCACCTGGTGAACCTTTAGGAGGGCCAGTTGTCCCTAATACCATGGCACACCTGGTAACCTTTAGGAGGGCGCAGTTGTCCTAATACCATGGCACACCTGGTAACCTTTAGGAGGGCGCAGTTGTCCCTAATACCATGGCACTCCTGGTAACCTTTAGGAGGGCGCAGTTGTCCCTAATACCATGGCACTCCTGGTGAACCTTTAGGAGGGCGCAGTTGTCCCTAATACCGGCACTCCTGGTAAACCTTTAGGAGGGCGCAGTTGTTCCTAATACCATGGCACCCTGTGAACCTTTAGGAGGGCGCAGTTGTCCCTAATACCATGGCACCCTGGTAACCTTTAGGAGGGCGCAGTTGTCCCTAATACCATGGACCCTGGTAACCTTTAGGAGGGCGCAGTTGTCCTAATCCATGGCACCTGGTAACCTTTAGGAGGGCGCAGTTGTCCTAATACCATGGCACTCCTGGTGAACCTTTAGGAGGGCGCAGTTGTCCCTAATACCATGGACCTGGTAACCTTTAGGAGGGCGCAGTTGTCCTAATCCATGGCACACCTGGTAACCTTTAGGAGGGCGCAGTTGTCCCTAATACCATGGCACACCTGTAACCTTTAGGAGGGCGCAGTTGTCCCTAATCCATGGCACACCTGGTAACCTTTAGGAGGGCGCAGTTGTCCCTAATACCATGGCACACCTGGTGAACCTTTAGGAGGGCGCAGTTGTCCCTAATACCATGGCACTCCTGGAACCTTTAGGAGGGCGCAGTTGTTCCCTAATACCATGGCACACTGGTGAACCTTTAGGAGGGCGCAGTTGTCCCTAATACCATGGCACACCTTGGTAACCTTTAGGAGGGCGCAGTTGTCCCTAATCCATGGCACACCTGGTAACCTTTAGGAGGGCGCAGTTGTCCCTAATACCATGGCACTCCTGGTGAACCTTTAGGAGGGCGCAGTTGTTCCTAATACCATGGCACTCCTGGTGAACCTTTAGGAGGGCGCAGTTGTCCCTAATACCATGGCACACCTTGGTAACCTTTAGGAGGGCGCAGTTGTCCCTAATACCATGGCACACCTTGTAACCTTTAGGAGGGCGCAGTTGTCCCTAATACCATGGCACTCCTGGTGAACCTTTAGGAGGGCGCAGTTGTCCCTAATACCCATGGCACTCCTGGTGAACCTTTAGGAGGGCGCAGTTGTCCCTAATACCATGGCACCCTGGTGAACCTTTAGGAGGGCGCAGTTGTCCCTAATACCCATGGCACACCTGGTAACCTTTAGGAGGGCGCAGTTGTCCCTAATACCATGGCACACCTTGTAACCTTTAGGAGGGCGCAGTTGTCCCTAATACCATGGCACACCTGGTAACCTTTAGGAGGGCGCAGTTGTCCCTAATACCATGGCACACCTGGTGAACCTTTAGGAGGGCGCAGTTGTCCCTAATACCATGGCACACCTGGTGAACCTTTAGGAGGGCGCAGTTGTCCCTAATACCATGGCACTCCTGGTGAACCTTTAGGAGGGCGCAGTTGTCCCTAATCCCATGGCACACCTGGTAACCTTTAGGAGGGCGCAGTTGTCCCTAATACCATGGCACTCCTGGTAACCTTTAGGAGGGCGCAGTTGTCCCTAATACCATGGCACCTGGTAACCTTTAGGAGGGCGCAGTTGTCCTAATCCATGGCACACCTGGTAACCTTTAGGAGGGCGCAGTTGTCCTAATACCATGGCACCCTGGTGAACCTTTAGGAGGGCGCAGTTGTCCCTAATACCATGGCACTACCTGGTAACCTTTAGGAGGGCGCAGTTGTCCCTAATACCATGGCACCCTGGTGAACCTTTAGGAGGGCGCAGTTGTCCCTAATACCATGGCACACCTGTGTAACCTTTAGGAGGGCGCAGTTGTCCCTAATACCATGGCACACCTGGTAACCTTTAGGAGGGCGCAGTTGTCCCTAATACCATGGCACACCTGGTAACCTTTAGGAGGGCGCAGTTGTTCCTAATACCATGGCACATCCTGGTGAACCTTTAGGAGGGCGCAGTTGTCCCTAATACCATGGACACTTGGTAACCTTTAGGAGGGCGCAGTTGTCCCTAATCCATGGCACACCTGGTAACCTTTAGGAGGGCGCAGTTGTCCCTAATACCATGGCACACTGGTAACCTTTAGGAGGGCGCAGTTGTCCCTAATACCATGGCCACTCCTGGTGAACCTTTAGGAGGGCGCAGTTGTCCCTAATACCATGGCACTCCTGGTGAACCTTTAGGAGGGCGCAGTTGTCCCTAATACCATGGCACTCCTGGTGAACCTTTAGGAGGGCGCAGTTGTCCCTAATCCCATGGCACACCTGGTGAACCTTTAGGAGGGCGCAGTTGTCCCTAATACCATGGTACACTTGGTAACCTTTAGGAGGGCGCAGTTGTCCCTAATACCATGGCACACCTGGTAACCTTTAGGAGGGCGCAGTTGTCCCTAATACCATGGCACACCTGGTGAACCTTCGTGGCACACCGGTTGAAAAAACGCCGATCTTATGTTTCCGTCATGTACGCGTCTCTCCTCCTTGCATGTGGGGGGTTTGGGCCCCGTGCAGAGACACTTTCCCTCGACCTCTCGCAAAGAGAAGTATTGTCTACTAGTCAACTAGTTCTAAGAATTCGATACGGAGAGATCGTTAAACATTTATTTCTGTTGACCAACTTATCTTTCGTTCTATAACCACGCTGCTCTTCATTTTGTCCAGCTATTTAGTGGTACAGCGTGAATGATATGATGTTAAAATAGTTAAATATTTGTTCTCTTGAAGAATATATATATTAAAACATACATTATAAGACACTTTTCATTAAAGAAATACACGCTTTCTTACAATTTACGACAAGAATTTTTATTTGTTTTAGGAAAAAAGTTTAACTTTATACATTTTGTTCGTAAAGCCTTACACATTTTACAAATGCTAAAGAAGAATGCTTTTCAGACTAAATATTTTTAATCGATATAACATTACGCAATATACACTTCAAATAATCGAACCACTAGCTCTTGCTCCTCAATATAAAAATACCTTTATTTTTGTCATATAATCCTTATTTACTTTTGTTAAATCGAATTTATTTTTAACATCTTGCTCACCAGCAACTGTGTTTATGTATACCCCTACAGCTCGTTGGGATACAATCTGCCTCGCAGTGGTGTAGTAGGAGAAGAATAAAGAAACAGCTCACGGCGTTACACGAATGACGAGATAAACTATATACACTGATAGTTAGATGAAACCATCCTTGTTGGAGTAGATTGTTGATGGTGAAAAGATTATTTTGTGGTGAGTTTCTAACGTGATAGAGATGGTGAAAGTTTAATTTAGGAAAAGGGTACTTAGACCAACATTTGTTTGCGTTCCACATGTACTAATGTGTTAAGAGTCGAGGGAAGCCGAATTTAGGAAGAGTACAGTACATTTGCGTGGAGGGAGAGTAGAAAACCCTAGATCCTTCCTTGTTTAAGAATAAGGTGGGGTAGTATTGAATCAACATTGCTTCTTTCGGCGTCAACTCACCAACAGTTTGCATAAACAAGTCCATAAACCACGTAACGCTTTTTTCCTACCTTTTTAGCCCCCCCTCCCCCCATGTAACACCATGTAGAGATTTAGCCTCCCCCCCCCCGTGTTACGTAACTTTTCTCACCAAGAATGAATGTCATTATTTCATAGGGAAGATTTGTGATACTAAAGGAGGGATTCAGAATTAATACTTCTTAAAATCCATTTTAAATGATTTCAGAGAGTATTATTGCTATATTTATGTTATGGATGTCAGGTTTGCGATCTGAGTAAGAGCCAGACGGCACTGCTATGTGCTGACTAGGATGGCCCTTTTCTATAATAGTGCTCGCTAGATGATGATGTTGAAGTGTCCACATCAGATGCTTGACGCTGGGGGAAGACATCTTTCTTAATATTGTGCACTTTTTATGATAGTCATATTATCATCATATAGAGAGCTGTTTAAATAACTCTAGGTATACAACTTTTCTAAATTATTATTGGATTAATCTACAACTTTACTTTAATTAACTTATCAATACCTAGACTTATGTTTCGTTCCAACATCGATCCTGGATCCTGGCTTCACTTTTGAAAATGACTAGATTGCCAATGAAGCAGAGATCAGGGTTCAAATACCTGTCGGGTATAATCGGAGTGGCTTTTCCTAAATGGTTTTATATCTCTCCACGTTAATGAGGGTAGATTACCTCTAGAATTCTACCTTCCTTATTTCTACTCCATTAGATAAATATAATACAAAATAATTAGAATAACTACAATTAGACTATACCACCATACAAAATGTATACTAAAAAGGCAGAATTTTAAAGAAAATTACCAGCATTTGCATAGAGGGATAGTAGGAAACCATGTAGGAAAAGCAACCCTGAGTAGACCTGACTGGTATTCGAACCCTACAACTTCCTTTTAGCCAAGCTGGTCTTTTGTCAAAACTTTATTTCTATTTCTTGGGTTACTTTTTCCACTTTCTTGATTCTTAGTTCATCCATTTTTTCCCCATGATTTTAATGCAATTTGTTCCAGGGGAAATGCCCAGCCTTTTTAAAAGTTCACATCTTAGTATGTTACCTTTGTTAAAAGTAGCTACAGACTCATTCACTCAAAATTCTAAAGTATTCTTCAATACAAACGTCGATTTTGGAATCAGTGATACAATTCAATGTTTCTTTGGTATTGTGTGTCCCTCCATGTACACATTTTCTGAGGAGTTGTGGGTTAGCTAAACCCCTAAAATGGGCTGTTATCCCTTCACTGACAATTCTGGAATGTGTGTATGTTTGATAAGGCTATACAACTATCCACACCTTAGAAAGGTGAATATGTTCTGTTCATCCAGCCTTTTTCCTCTCCTCTAAACTAGAAACATCTCTGCGAATATTCCGTCCATAATACGTCTGTATCTCGTGTACACCTGCATTTGGGAGACGGCCTTGACCTCCAATTGTTTTACCCCCCCCCCCCTCCGATAGTAATGCTCATGCTTTTTTTACTTTTAAATTTTCTTAGGCACGTATCCACAAGTTTCTGCACAATGGCCTACATGACTCTCTCAAAGTCTACAGATTTTATTTGCCAGCCAAGATAAAAAATAATACAATCAGACCAAATAAAGTATAGATAGGTATCTAAGATCTGGTCACACTAATGATCACATTTTGTAATTATGTGTTTTAGCATTAATTTTATTTCCACATGGTACATCCAACATTCATATCTTCTTATTACCAAATACTTAAATTAAAGCAGGAAAGGGAAGAAATATCAAAGATGCACAGAAAAATGGAAATAATATGTTAGCATGTACAAATGAATAATAGATAAAAATCGGCAAAATAAGTTTATTGGCAGTTTGAGAACAAGCTGAAAATGTACAATGTTTACAATGAACGTTTTAAAAATATGTCACAATATCTTATGCACCGCTTTATAAACATAGGTCAGACTGATCAGATGATAGAATATATTGTTAGTGGTCTGGTATCTGTTGGCACTTGGTATGTTCTGAGTTTGGAATGGTACCTAATGACACTTTGCAGTACTTCTACACCATGGTATGGTTTATTTTGTGCATACAATAACATTAGGTAGTTTTATCAGACGGTAAAAAAAATACTATTTCGAGTAGTGAGCAAAGTTTCAAACCTAGTAAGCTATGTTTTGTAGTTTTAAATGTAAACCACAGTCTTTAACTATATGTTAGCAGTAATTAACTATTTAACTAGAAGATGTGTGTTATAACTGAACTGTCTATTAAAATTATTTCGAGCTACAAGAGTGCCATCTTCTGTTCATTCCTTGACTCGAATCCATGTTCAGATACTTCCAATGAGAAACTACGACCAACATTATGACCACATAATTTAGTAATTTTGGAATACATTTAAGTATTTATCCTGAGGCACTGCTAAAGTTTTCTAGATGTTTGACAACAGGTAAAATTATAATTTAACAATGACACTCTTTTATTCAAACTGAATTACTCTTTTCATTGTGATTATAGCAAATTTTATTCTTAATTTTATCTGCTGTCAAACAAAATGAAACACATAATTTAGTATTAAATACAGACTCTGATCAAAATAATTACAATATCTAAAATAAAACATGTATTTGCTCTCACTTTTACTACACAGATTTCCGAGGTCGACTGTTAGATAATTTACAGCTAAACATAAGACATTATTTAGAACAATTTTAATAGTTTAGTAAGACCAATGGTTTTCATTCATAGAGATAGATACAAGCAAATTTCTTCTGTGGTGAATTTGCTGTAACACACTTTGTTAGTTAATGCTTCACATATTTATTTGTATGTACTGAGATAATTATTATAGAAGTTTAAACAAATGAAAAAGGTTTCTCGTTGTGCCTTGTGATAAGAATAAAATAGTGCGCAACAAGGTATGGCATGTAGTCAATATTTGCAGTTATCCTTCTTATTATCAACAAGTCAATTTGTCATCATTGTACCAACACATAAGAATATTATAAACTTACATATCAATATTTCTATTGCATTCCAATATACATACAGTAGCTATTTATATTCTAAACAATCCTTACTTGATTTTTATTTTGAGGTATTCAACGTGTACTTTCTAAACCAACTGATTATATCAGCACACGACTTAATAACTAACTTAAATCTAGAACAGACACAACATCCAGCCCCCAGCCGTTAATTCATCATTTTGAAAGGCGAACGCCACCAATGCTACACTTTTCGGTCATCCCAGGAATCAAACCTCGGACCCTTATCTCAGTAGACAAATACGCTACCATTGAGCTAAGGTGTCGGCCTTTCTTGATAAAGTTGGAATGTGTAAACAGAACACGAAATAATAAAGCGTGAATTGGATCTACTCTTCATTAAATGGTTACATAACATAATCCAAAGTAAACTAGCTTATATTTGAACTTTATATAAAATAATGTATAGGATATTTTATACATAGATTGTTTAGTTTTAAGTCTTAATTTGTTTGATTCTACCTTTTAAAATATTATGTTACATACGGTACTTCATCCATGGATTTGCTCTTAAATTAATTGCACTAATTAAGTAAATGTTTCAAGGAAATCAGCTCATTTGCTCTCATTGATATGTATATGCTAAGTTATGCTAAGTTATCTCACCACAGCTTAATACAGTGCAAGAAAAGTGCAAAAATGTATTAAGATGGATATTTGGGAGAAATCCTATTTCTAAATTCACCATTTTAATGAAATGTTAGCCAGCCTCTAACATTACAATATTATTTTAAATTAATGCATTTGTTGTCACACCTAAGATATTAACCAACCATGGGTAGATAAACCAAAATAATTCTAAGATATTCTTTAAATATTTGAATAGAAATCAACAAATAATCCTGTGATTATACTAATGGGAGTGAGGATTCAATTCAATTTTCTAATATTCATTTATTTTTATTTTGGCAATAGTTTTTCACGAAATAAATCTTAAGATATATTATTATCTTTATATGTAAATTATGACTAGTGCATGTCAAATACCTTAATGATTTATTATTATTTATGTCTTTTTCGCAATTGATAACAAAACTATTTATGTATAATAAAAGTGGGATTTTTTTACAAATATTCTATTAATAAAACGAATAGCTTTGGCGGGAGGACCAGATATGCAGGTTAATTTAATTTAAATACAGGAAAATAAAATTTTATCTTCCAAAAAATCAGGTTTTTAACTTCGTAAAATGATTAGATCTTTTTAGAGAGTGAATATTATTCAGGATATAGAGCTTAATAGCTTTGGAAATCATAATACAAATTTAAACGACTTGAATTAAGTTCTACCCAATTTACAATGGTAATATAAATAAACAATTACCATGTACACATTTTAATGTATATCCTTGTAGATTAATTAATCATTATTTACTATATAATAGGATTTACAAAAAATTTTCAACAAGTCTATTCCAGTAGGAAAATAAAAAATTTAGGAATAAAGGGTTTTGCTAAGTTAGTTTGGAAATTCTATACAATTATTTAAATAAGGTATTATTTACCAGCCTCAATTTTCAATTTTCTTAACTATAACCATATTAAGATTCTGATAGGAAGAACTTTACATTCCAGCCAACTGTTTATGCAAGAAGGTTCTTTCTATCTGAATATGGAGGTTCTCACTATATTTAGCTCTAGTTTCCCAATTGACCAGAATCTATCCAAACAAATACCGTACCTAAGATTGATTGTACATTCAACTTACACTTCTAGTCCACCTAACCATTTATTCTGTTTACCCCAGGGTGATATGTTAATACCAGTGCATAAAAGTACTGCATTCCTGCCAAATAGTTTTCATCGTGTGTGGAGTTGTAAGAAATATGACTCAAGGGTGAAATGTAAGATGGAGCCTGTCGTTAGTTTGGTTTGATGGTTGTCAGTTGTGAGGTTGCCACACAGCTTCACTCTGGAGCAACGGAAACTGGAACAATTGTAAAGATTAGACATTTAGATGAGCGCATTGGCTATAAATTATGTTGTTAATAAATACAACCTTATAGATTGAAGTTAAAAAAGAAATCATATCTAATACAGGCTATTGAAGGTGATGGGGAAAATATATTAACATCAATTTAATGTGATGACGTGTGAATACCAATAGTCATAACTCATTCACTCCACCCTATTCTTTGTTTTAAGGTAGAGTACAAGGAAATAAGAATTAGTATTTATATCTTTACTTGCACCCCGTTCCATCTTGTCTTGATGGAAAACAATTTGCTCTCACCAGAAATCAAACCTCTGTAGTAACTTGACGGTAATATCAAGGTTTTTATGTTTAACATCATAATTAATAATGGCTTATTCTAAAGGTTAGAGATAAAAACTATTGTATAGAGAAAGTGCACCCACATTAGCATCTAAAGATAATGGGAAACCCACAGATTATATGAGAAAGCACACCCAATGTACCCTATACTGAGATTTGAACATTTACTTCCCTGTCACAGAAAGTCCAATCCATCGTGAGTGTGACGCCTTAGACTGTGCTAACTCCGGTGCTAAAATCTACCATTTTATTAACAATGCATGCTATTGGAGATTTTTGAAATATTATTGCCAAACCTGGTCAGCGTTTTCGTCTCTTTGCCATTTGTTCTTGAGGAAGTATTGCAATCTACGGACCGTAGAGTCTTCAGATCCCAGCCATGAGGATCCACCGAACTTCTTACCCATGTTGAACTGGGGACATTACAACATTAGCTTACATTAACCAAACTTCTTACCCATGTTGAACTGGGGACATTACAACATTAGCTTACATTACCTTGCAGCAGACCAACCACTGAATCATTTGCATACAATCCACATTTACTAATATTTTCCTGACATAAAGGAGCATTATGCCAGTTTTATACTGATGACTTGGATCAGATCATCCAGAATGGCACAGCTCAGTCCGGGACTGCATTTATTTATAATTAATATAATCAAGGTAGCTTAGTTATTTTATAAGTCAAGATGATCTTTACTTTATTTCATTAACTTGATGACAAAACAATCATCCGCCAGTGCATAGAGAGGTAGCAAGACTATGATTAGATAGAGAGACTCTTGAATACATTGGAGTGAAACTGTATCTAGTCAGCTAGGTCCTATCAGATACCACAGCCAATGAAGTCAGCTAGGTCCTATCAGATACCACAGCCAATGAAGTCAGCTAGGTCCTATCAGACCACAGACAATGAGGTCAGCTAGGTCCTATCAGATACCACAGACAATGAGGTCAGCTAGGTCCTATCAGACCACAGACAATGAGGTCAGCTAGGTCCTATCAGACCACAGACAATGAGGTCAGCTAGGTCCTATCAGACCACAGACAATGAGGTCAGCTAGGTCCTATCAGACCACAGACAATGAGGTCAGCTAGGTCCTATCAGACCACAGACAATGAGGTCAGCTAGGTCCTATCAGACCACAGACAATGAGGTCAGCTAGGTCCTGTCAGGTACCACAGACAATGAAGTCAGCTAGGTCCTATCAGACCACAGACAATGAGGTCAGCTAGGTCCTATCAGACCACAGACAATGAGGTCAGCTAGGTCCTGTCAGGTACCACAGCCAATGAAGTCAGCTAGGTCCTATCAGACCACAGACAATGAGGTCAGCTAGGTCCTATCAGACCACAGACAATGAGGTCAGCTAGGTCCTATCAGATACCACAGACAATGAGGTCAGCTAGGTCCTATCAGATACCACAGACAATGAGATGAGCTAGGTCCTATCAGATACCACAGACAATGAGGTCAGCTAGGTCCTATCAGATACCACAGACAATGAGATGAGCTAGGTCCTATCAGATACCACAGACAATGAGGTCAGCTAGGTCCTATCAGATACCACAGACAATGAGGTCAGCTAGGTCCTATCAGATACCACAGACAATGAGATGAGCTAGGTCCTATCAGATACCACAGACAATGAGGTCAGCTAGGTCCTATCAGATACCACAGACAATGACAGCACAGCATTCCTCCGGAGTCACAGATGCTGGGATATCTGATCGCTCATCATATCAATTAATTATTCATGAGTAGCAATTTCCACACGTCCATCACAGACTCGGCCTTAACCTATGAGGGGAGCGGGAAACCAATTACGGGATGAATCCTGGATAGCTCAGGGGTACGCTAAGCTAAAGGATCCCTTTTCGATTCCCGTGCCCAGGTGTTATTTATCAGCTAATTTAGATTAATTTAATTGTGTTTTCTCTTATATACGGACTGTACCGTAATTATAATTATCTACAAGCGGTGTGTTGATATTAACTATGCGTTCTAGCCTCTAGTTTGTGTTCAACCACTGTTTAGTAGCTGTTATAGTTAGGATTGTATATTGAAATATATCATATTTAGTGAGATATTTGACATATGTTCACAATAAATACATGTGTGGAAATGTTTCCAAGGTTATTGTGGGTGTTGGAGTGAAGGAGATTTCACCTTCAAGTTCAATATTGAGGATCTTAGCTCACCACTGAATATTATTAAAGATTTTTATGATTTAGGCAACCAATGCCCCGGGCAAAAAATATACCTTAGGATGGCTGGTTCAAATCCCGGTCGGGTGTAGCGAAGGTGGTCGTCTCTAAATAGTTTCCCACCCTCCTTACACGCAAATCTACAACTATTCTAAAATTATCCTCCTCGTCCTAATCCTACTAGCGTAAGTTAATATCTGTATATTACCCAAACCGGTACTAAAACATGGAAGTGTACTAATCAAAATAAAACAATTAACTCAGATGGTGTTGTTAATTGCTATTGAAACCAGGAGATATTTTAGACACAAACCCACCAATGATGTCAGTCCATTCATTACTTTGTGGAGAACTATCCAATAAAATTTAAATGTTTCGTTTAAATAAGTTATCACTGCCGATAGCAATTCAATGTTTGTTCGTGTACAAAAACTTTTAATTTTTAAAACGGTAGCTTCATCAGATTTGACTAAACCATCGTATTACTAAATACTATCCTACCGGCGGCTAATACAGGACTATCAGAGACTTCCAGAGGCAAGAGGGAAATATACAATTTCATTGAAAACTCAACAAAATATCGATCGAATCACAGTGGTTTCCAAAACGAACATAAACCTTAACTCGTGTTCCAACGATAAACATTTGACAATCCAAGTTCAAATATTTCAAAATATTCCACCAGATGGACATAGAGGAGAAATGGGGAGGGGGTAAAGGAGGAAAGAAGAAAATTAAATGTGTGTCGTTAAAAAAATCGTTAAGTTTATATAAAATAATCCATAAAAATATGTAATCAAAGCTACAATAATGTATCGATAGAGTTTGGAGGTTTATAATATGAACCCCTCTTTAAGAACAAGTTACTTACTGCGCCACAGTTCTGCCGTCCACGAAACAATCCAACATGAAACACACAAACAAAACATTGTTGACCAAACACAATTGGATTCATATAAAACATGTCAAAAATAAATCAAATAATACAAATGTTTGTACCTGTCTAGAAAATAAAAGTACTGACAACTTATTTTGAATAGAGCAGTTAAAAAACCCTATAGGCTTACGTTTACAAAAGGGGCATGTTGAATGCTTGTTGATTAAGTCAAATTATGCTCAATCTCTTGGGGTTATTTCTTCGAAACAGTTCGAGCACATTGGGTGGGACATTTGAATACACACACAACTGAACATGATATCTCGAGTCTCAATTGGATAACACGGCCGGGAGGGAACAGGTCAGTATGTTTGCACTTTTATAGCAAAAAAACCCAACAAATTTTGGCTTAAATAAATAGAATTTTGCCTCGGTAAACATATTTAGCCTAGTTTTTTAAACACAGTCATCTCAACAGTTCTTATATATTTGTCACGTGCATGTCGGGATTTATTGAAAAACAAAAGAAAATAAATGAATAATCCTATTGAAAGTTCCCGATGCCCACGACACAGAGCTGTTAACTCAAACACACCTCAACTCCCGCCTAAACACCACTTCACTTCACTTCACTTCTGTAACGTACATAGTATTATTATCATCATCTCCACGTCTTACTACCTGTTCAGGTTGTACACAAGAAGAATGTAGGGAAGGCTGGATGGCTCAATTGGAGAGGATCAGGAACAAGGGATGCCATCGGGCTGCTGAGAGCTACAGGAGAAAGATAGATTGAAAAAGGTAGATAAGTCTATGATATGTTCACCGTTTTATAAAAAGTCTTTGCTAGAGTGCAATGGGAACATTTGTTAGACATTCTAAATAGGAGAGGGGTGGACAGTGAAGAATGATTGAGAATTTGTACCTCGAGCAGAAGGGGTAGAGTGCAGATTGGGAGTGAGATTTACAGGCAGGGGGAGCGGGGATTTGAAGGGCTTGAGAGGTGGGTGCCGAGGAGGTTGGGAAAGATAGGCTGGACGGAATGAGGTGGTTCTGTAGAGAGTTGAGGAAAGTGATGGATACTAGAGGTTGTTCAAAACAGGAAGAGGAACTGGATTGGACAATTGTTGAGAAGGGAAAGTCTACTGGTGAATAAAATGGAAGTAATAATGGATGGAAAGATGGGAAGAGGATGTGGAAGTTACAAGGTTGGAAGCACTTATGGAAGGATGAGGATTATTGTCGAGGACAGAACAGGGTGTATATCTCTCACATGATGATCTGTCGTTAGGCAGAAAACTATATGATGATGATGATGATAATAATAATAATAAGTAATGTAGACACTATGACAAACATGAATATATTAAGATATCTTCATTTCCTTACCCTGCTGTCCAACTGGATGATGCATGAAAAAAATACACAATTAAATTAATTAACTTAAGTAAAATTTTTAGCAACCATTTCATAGACTACATTATTTTGTTAAGGTAAATTAGACTCAAATATCTACAATATAGAACTAATATACGACTAAATAAGTAGAAATAAACGTACTTATACTTTTGAAGTTAAAACTTACACTTCTATAAAGATATTTTGGTTTATTTAAAGTTTAATGACAATTAAATTTAATGCATTTTTATTGGCCCACTGTAACTTTTAAAGTAGGGCCTACATTTATGTATTTTCCGGCAACACTTAAGCGATGGTTACTATTATTTGAATATGCTTTACAATGGCCGATTAAAGGCAATCTTTATATAAAAGGCCCTGAAACTTTAATCTGAACTATTTATACTATTTGCTCTAGTTTGGATACTAGCATGAAATAAAATTAACATATGGAAATATATTATCTTATGTTTAATCGTTTATTTGGCTGGTGAAGATAAAAAGGTTAGAAAATCTTGCTCTTCTTTATGGAATTGATTAAAATTTGAATCGTTTGTATGTTGCTTCCAATTTCAATACTTTTGAAACCAAGAATATTTTAAAAACGCTTTAATTATTTAGTACTTTTCCATGAGTGAAAGTTTCTTCTTAACAATGTGATGACTTTACAGTCACTTGAGATGGTCTAGTTTGATTCTAAAACGCGAGCAATGCTAATATTATCATTCACTACAGCACAGTTTTAAATCAAATGAAAAACTGCACAAGAATTTGTGTCTCGGATATTTGGACATATAAGGGGATCACGTTTATTTTAATTGTATTTGATTTTTAGTAAAAATCCACATTTGTGAAAATTTCAACAAAGACATCGGTCTCAGCTAGTTTGGTTTTTCAGTAACGGGAAGGTTAGGGTTCAAATCCCAGAGGTTTACCTTAAGGGGAATCGTGAATAGGAACATTTAAAAAAAACTGTTTTCTCAACTAAACTGATTCTAATTGTGTTTTGATTTCAATAAAACCTTTACATTTTTATTAATTTCCTTTAAAAGCATTTTAACTGATTAAATTAAATGAATCATGTTTGAATTAATAACTTACTATACACGAACGTGTAAATATTTCAATACGATCGACTGAATACTTTCTCAACTATTTAATATTTACCACTGCATTTACATATTACATTTTTAAGAAGCAGTTTGTTTTTATTTATTTACTTTTTATCCTACTGTATTAAGGTTTTAAACGTAGGTATATCAGACTAATGGTGGATTAGTTCTGAACCAGTACATATTTGATTTGTGCCTTTAGGATGTGGGACATTTAAAATAGATTGAGACACATCTCACGGTGTTGATAGTTTTTAAACATCTCTTCACATAGGACATGTTTGCACGGATACACAATATTTTACATGCTCGACAACGGGCGATTGTGGCGCTCATTTGAACTAACTAACGTTTTATCTCATCTACAAACCCACACAAAAACCCCACCGTACCTACTGAGGGTGTTTATTCCTATATTACTTCTTACTCTTCCTTCACCTAAATGAGGGTACATTTAATCTAAAATTCTCCTTTCCACACCATTAAAGTGCGAAAAGACCGGCCGGGTAGTAGGACGCAGTGCAAAAATAAAATATATTTAAAATGATTGCATGTTTAGCTTTCTGATATATGTCCGAGCTATTCGTATTTTTATGCGAATGAGGAAGGTATAATATAGATAACGTGTATCCATATTTGCGCAGATTGTGATATAGTTCCTCTAATCTGGTACTAACTTGACCAGCTGGCAAGTATCTGATTACAACGGTCGGTCATTTTACTCTCCTGGTTAGTTACACTGATCGAACTAACCTACCCCAAGTGAACTAGTCAGTGAGTAGTCAGTAGCGAGTAGTAGTAGTCAGATAGTCAGTAGCGAGTAGTAGTAGTCAGATAGTAGTCAGTAGCGAGTAGTAGTAGTCAGATAGTCAATAGCGAGTAGTAGTAGTCAGATAGTCAGTAGCGAGTAGTAGTAGTCAGATAGTCAGTAGCGAGTAGTAGTAGTCAGATAGTAGTCAGTACTAGTAGTAGTCAGATAGTAGTCAGTAGCGAGTAGTAGTAGTCAGATAGTCAGTAGCGAGTAGTAGTAGTCAGATAGTAGTCAGTAGCTAGTAGTAGTCAGATAGTAGTCAGTAGCGAGTAGTAGTAGTCAGATAGTCAGTAGCGAGTAGTAGTAGTCAGATAGTAGTCAGTAGCTAGTAGTAGTCAGATAGTAGTCAGTAGCTAGTAGTAGTCAGATAGTAGTCAGTAGCGAGTAGTAGTAGTCAGATAGTCAATAGCGAGTAGTAGTAGTCAGATAGTAGTCAGTAGCTAGTAGTAGTCAGATAGTAGTCAGTAGCGAGTAGTAGTAGTCAGATAGTCAGTAGCGAGTAGTAGTAGTCAGATAGTAGTCAGTAGCTAGTAGTAGTCAGATAGTAGTCAGTAGCGAGTAGTAGTAGTCAGATAGTCAATAGCGAGTAGTAGTAGTCAGATAGTCAGTAGCGAGTAGTAGTAGTCAGATAGTAGTCAGTAGCGAGTAGTAGTAGTAAGTCAGCTCGATGTAATAGAGGCTTGAAATAACTAGAACTTATATTTGGACTGTAAGTGCTGGTGGCCCTCATTAACGATGGTTAAGTCTAATCGGTGGTTATCTGATAGGTACTTTAACCAGCGCATTTGATAGCTTCCTTTAATGAAGCAGTCCTGGAGAGGTCCGACTGTTAAAAGAGGGTCACACGGACACTAGAACGACATTGATTATTAACACTGGTTATTTAACATGCCTTTTTTTAACATACACCGTCTGGGCTACCTACAATAGTGGAGTGAGGGGGAGAAAGGTAGAATTTAGAAGAAATGTATCCGAATTTACGTGGAATGTGAGTGGAAAACAGTTGAAGAGAAACCACTTCAATGACCCTGCTGGGATTTGAACCCCGATTTATTGTCATCCTAAAATCCGACAAGATTAGACTGACACCTCAGTGGTAAGCCAGACTAAGTGAGGATGACCTCTTGGTCTACGTATCCACCCATACCAGTTCAACAATACAAGATACAGTAGTATACAGTCAAAGCTCTTACCAAGTTTATACAGTCTTATAAAGTAAACAGTTTTTATAAAAATCAACACGAGTTTATTTTTTTCATCTTAAGATCTCAATAATTATCACTTTTGTAGACATATTCGTGGTAATTACACCTCCACATTTTGTTTTCAACTATCAAAGTTGTTTGGATGCAGTAGACAGCAGTTCACATCCTATTACTCAAAGCAAATAGCTTATCAACATTTAACATGTTCTGAAGCTACGTTTCAATTATGACATTTTTAAGGGCGTATTCAATTGTTTTTAAAAGGCGGATTGAACCCATTCTTCTTTAAAATACCGTGAAACCTTGGTAATTTATCTACAAATAATGAATAGTGGTGTAGGTCGGTACTGAACAATGAGTTAACGTAACCAAGAAGAAAGTGTCATTTAATTAACTCATCCTTCAAAAAACGACAATCAAGTCTATTGTTTTTTCACCCACTATGTTTTATTTATATTTATTTGACGTATTCGACATGCACTTTCTAAACCGACTGATTATATCAGAACATGAGAATTTCTATGAGCGAGAGCTAAAGAGCCTACCAATTTTGCCGGGAAAGGTATTTTCACATACCTCCCAGGGTTATTTTACATGCCACAATCGACATAGGACCGACAGCTTTCCTTCCCCTCCGAAGTAAATTGTTCTAAGGAATGTTATCGCTCAAGAAAAATCGTTCGACCCCGGCTGGGTTTGAGGTTGAGCCCTTTACCCCAAGACCCCCGAGGTTGACAACACTCACCACGTAGTTTTATATGAAAAAATGGTGTTTATTAAATAGTTAGTTATATCTCTCAATGATAATTTTAAAAAGTAAGTCTTTAAAACAACATTAAATAGTCTACTAAAACATTCTGTTTGTTAGGCTAGTTGAGCTAGTTGAGTATTGTTAAATTACAAATTCAATTTTGACCAGCACAACTTCAAAATATATTAATACATTTTGTAGCACTTACCCTGCACATCTTTCAGCGTGAAATAAAAATAACAATTTGATTAGTATACATGTTTAATGAAGTTATATACAAATACAATGTTTCTTGACAATTTTTAACAAGTTTTTACTTAAACTAGGGGATGAAACAACCATAACTCACCCTAGATTGACTTGGAATTGTGAACAACATTGCGATAACTAATACAAAATAAAATGGCGATTAAATTTAAAATAATATAGAAGCTATTTACTTAAGTAGTAAAAAAAAAATTACATAATAAAGCAAAAATTAGTAGTAGTATAGACATTTTAACAAAAAATAACCTCAACCTCTATTTCGGATGAGCAACACATTTTAGAAGGGGATGTTATGAAAATAAGGGGGACATCTATTTTTCTGGAATATATTAAATTTCTGATGCAAGACAAATAATTTTAGAAAAATATATAGCTTAATATACTTTATATTCTTGAACATATTACAATGTGTAGATATTATTTCAATAGCTGACGACTTTAGTTTACCACAACTCAATAATAATAATAATAATAATAATAATAATAATAATAATAATAATAATAATAATAATAATAATAATAATAATAATAATAAAATAATTTGTTTTTAGCGGTAAAACAATAAGTAGCCTGGAAACAAACCCGAACTTTATTTGGAAATGCTCGTTCTCTCCGTGACTGATTTTACACCTGATTGACTCACCTGTGTACTAGAATTCTATCATCAAACTATTGAACTAACTGTTTCACACAATATTTTCAGGTTCTATGAATAACATATGTACAATATTTTAACTACCTTTCAGAAAACACAAATTAATTACAGTTTTATTCATAAACTTACGCAATTATTAAGTCTTTATTATAATGTGGGCTAACAATATAGCATATGTAGGTCAAAGTAACTTATTGATATAAAAAGTAAAACTAATTAAATAAATAGTGTATTCTTACCAGCTGAAGTCGATATGCGATTCCAGATAAAACATGAAAAGAAAGAAGGAAAAAAAATTTCAATTAGCATTAAAAAACAATTTCACTTGTTCAGTACATAGCATACTATTCTGAAATTAAGGCATAAAGAGTTTCATTGATCAAAATTAGATAACTACCGACCAATACACTGCAATGTTGCCGTTTGGACCTATATATATATATATATGTAAATATATATATACACAACTCCTAGAAATACCCTTAATCAATTTTAAGTATGAGGTCGATCATATTTAACAGAAACTTGGATATCTCAGTTGATAGAATTTTACAAAATATTTCCTTAGCAAACTGTATCTTTTGATGATTATTTTATACATGATTTTGGTAGGAAGATCCATGATGGACGTGTTTCTTCCCACAAGGAACCTTCTGTCCAGTAACTCAATAAAGGCCCTTCATATCAAAACCAGTGTATACTGTATAGGATCCATTCAGTATAAAAGTGAGACACAAGACCACAGGGTCATCAAGGGTACTTAAAATAAATAAAGCTCATTTTAAAATATGGTTTCATTAGTTAGAAGAAACAAATATCCTTCTTGAGTCAATCAGCCAGCTTCCATAAAGCTAGATTCAGGTAGCAACCCAACCCCCTTTCCCATAATCAATCACACAATCTCACTTTCTCATGCTGAACATTACAATAGTCCCCTCTTCTTGTTTGTTACTGGTAAACAATTTTTGAGAAAAGTTAAATATAGATTTTTGAATATATCAGCTTCTGAGGTTATTTTGTAATTTATAAAGTGTGGATGCGATGGAAGGTGTAGATGCTGCAAAGATATTTTGGACGCCATCTTGGATTTTATACGATTACAATATTAAGAAAAATGCCATCCTATTTTTTTTATAATGCTTACTATTCCTTATTTTGAAATCAAGTGAATTTTTGCTTTTAACAAAAAAAGATACACGTAATTGTAAATGAGCTTACACTATTTTGTCTGAACGCTCGGAGTAATAATTTGTAAGTCTCACCGCGCGCGAAAATATAAAAGTATTTGATCACGTAAACCGCTTACAATTCGCTTGCGCTGCTCGCTTTCACCCTAAAGTTGTTGCTCGGTGACGTAAAACGTGCTCAAAATTTTGCCAAATATTTCTACAAGAGTGATTCTTAACTGTTGTTTATGGTAACAAAGGATGAACATTTGTTGTTTATAGTAGCAAAGGATGAACATTTGTTGTTTATAGTAGCAAAGGATGAACATTTGTTGTTTATGGTAGCAAAGGATGAACATTTGTTATTTATGGTAACAAAGGATGGGAAAAGTTACAAAACATTCTTCTTTAGAATATTATTACATATTATTTACAAGGCCATGATCTTACGTATTCCTTTAAGAATAATATAAAACTCAGCATTCCCCTCATCTGTACACAATTGCAATATCAAGGCTGTGTCCGAACAGTCCACACTTGTGCACTTGCACACCTCAATGGCGCCCTAAAGTACATAGGATGCATGAGACTGTTCAGACAGCATAGTACACTTAGAGATATCTGGTGGCCACTTATCAAAGTAGTGTTTCCATGGCATCGATATCAATTTTTGATAGTGTTTTGTTCCCTATGCGCACTCTTTAGTGCTGTTATAAAATTAGTAGATGAATGTAAGTGTGAATATTTACAGTACTTAGCAATACAAATGTAAATTATTATTTTCCTGTTATTTAACTTCTTATATCAATAAAATACAATTATGAAACTATTCTTTAAAATTAAAAAAAAAATTAAACTAAAAATATATTTACTAAAAAAAGGTCGATTTTCATGCTACAGAAAGAATTTTAACCTACTGACAAATGTAAATGAATAAATTACATACCACTACAAATTATTCATTTAACAGTTTAAGTTTATTTATTGTATTTAAAACGCTATTTTAACAAAGTGCGCGATAAGGGGTACATCGAATGTACCCTTTAGTAAAGTGCGCTGTAAAGGGTGCATCAGCACACTTTAAGAGAGTTCAGACGACATCAAAAATGACTTCCGGCCTTTAAGTCGATGTCATTGCAATTTTCTAGCAAATAAAGTGCACAAGGGCAGACTATTCAGACACAGTCCTAGTTTTCTAAGTATCTTCTAGCCGCAAATAAAGTAATGTATTGTAATTTTCACTCATTGAGACGAAACAACATAGCAATAATAACATATGGCTGACGCGTGTGAGAGTCACATGTGGTGGCCGCCTCCAGAGGTGCGTCTAACAAGTTTTAAAACTTTATGGTGTAAAACAATTATTTACAACTTGTTAGAAAATACAATGAGACCATCCTTCTCAAAAGTCTTCGTGAAGACCAGATAAAACATATTATAAGACAATTTTGAGTAGTTTTTGCAAATGTTATACAACACTCAAATGTAACAAGTTACAAAATAACATTGTTTTATAACTTTTTTTGCTACATATTGTAAACACACAATAAGTTACGTGGAATAAAGGTCAATTACGGTTCAATCAAAACTAATTATTATTACTTAGGTAATAATAAACATATTATGTATTCATGAACTACTATATTTTTACTACTTGTTTGTGAATTGAATAGCTACAATCAAAGCTGATACAATAATTGTTTTAAAGCATTTAATCATCTTTAAAATAATACAAAAAACTAGATTAAAATAAAAAAATTCACAATTACTAGTTATGCTCTAAATAAATATTACATGAAGCAACCGCAAAAAGATCTTAACGTTTCGTAGTTTAACCCTATCGATTAAAGCCAATGTACATATAATAAATTTAAAATAAGTAACTGAATCGGACTAGAAAGAACTATATATTTGAATACAAGCCTACGTTTAAATTTTATATAATAATAAGCTTTGATAATCTCCTTTACACATGCTAAGCAAAAAGCCGATAAATACATTGATTTATTTTACTGTATATAAAAGCTATTCATTGTGTAATCAAACAAAAACACATTTTAAGGATTTGAATGAGATAAATCTATAATTTTGTATTGTATTCGATGTATTATTTCACTAGACATATTATTTTAAAATTTATTTTTAAGTTGACAATTAATAGCCAAATAACCAAATACCAAATAGCAATTATAGGCTTAAGAAAATACTGCTGTGGCAGTGCTTAATTTGAGTTGATCCACCAAAATATTATCTATTGCGTTAATATTTGGGATCTTTTGTATTTCAGGGCCGGTCTCTATATTGCCCTTTCGCCATCTTCTCAAGCTGAGCCAGGATAGTTTCGATTTTATCGATTGTTGTACTTATAGATTCCTCCATCCTTTCGACTCTTCCTTCCAACATCGTAAACTCTTGCTGCGTCACTTCCGGGGAACTTTTAGGATGAATGGAAGATTCCGTATCAAACTTGCGACCTTCAATGTCGGCCAGCATTTTCCTGGTCTCAACTTCACCTACCACTTGGTCAGGATCGATGTCGTACTTGGCAAAGAACATCTCGATCTCCAGCTCAGAGAAATTGCACTTCCTGAGAGTATCTCTTATCTCTCTGAAAGTGATTTTCCCATCCTGTCGTGGTCCATCACTTCTCGCTAATTTATGTCCATAGCCGAATTTGTGTAAGGCATTTGTTACACCCCTCCAGAGGAAATCCGAAACCTCAAAGTCCTTCCTGGAGGAGATCTCCGACTTCACCTCAGAGTAAGTATCATTAATGATTGCTAGGAACATGTTTAGAAGAACAAAGAAAACAAAGAAAATATAAGTCACGAAGAACAATGGACCTAGTATTCTATTGGCTCTCTCTATTGCGTCATAATCGAAATCAGCCAGTAAGATTCTTAGAAGGGTGAACATAGCATTAATGAATGTTGAGAACCGTTCCAGTTGAGATCCGAACAGGAGATACGATAGTTGAGCAAAGGCGCAAAATACAATGAAGAACATGATGGAGAAACCTGCGATATCCCAGGCGCATCTAGACAATGTATTACTCAGCTGGGACATTGTCTTGTTAAAACTTATAAACTTGAAGATCTTCACCCAGGCAAAGAACAACGCTATCGCTTCCATGTTGTTGTAATCCACCTGCAATCTACCTAGGTGATCAAAATTGGCAAAAGTTGTCTTCTGGTTGAGGAGGCCCTGCAATACATCACTAAGCTTTACGAATTGGAAAATGTTGAATAATATGCAAGCGTAAGAGAGGGTGATTATTATGAGATCAAGCACATTCCAAAAACTTCGGATGTACCGAAACTTGAAGTGTATAATCTCACGGACTTCTTCCAGAGTGAAAAAGATTATGAAGAATATGAACAAAATCTCGCAAGCGAATATGAAGTAATCGTACTTTGATTGGTAGGAGAGCAGTCTAAGTGTGAGAAAGTCCCAGGAGGGCGTAGCCCCACCTGTAGGGGGAAATTCTACGGTTAACTTGATAATACAGAAAAGATTTATGTTAGCGTTATAGAGGGTGAAGTCTATAAAGACAGCTCTAGTACCGCGGGTTATCCACAGGTTTTCCTTCAGTACCTTTATTTTTTCCAAGGTTTCCTTGGAATGTATAGAGAAATCTTCATAAAATCCACCTCCTCCATAAGTTCCTAGCCAACCCCAGTAGCTTGAGGTGTCTAATTTCTCCGGCGAGCTGTATGTCCATGCCGTGCCTGTACCTAACCCAAAAGGCTCTGTATCTTCAGACGCACTAGAGAAATAGTCGTAGCATGTGGAGAAGGTTCTACGGAATTCATCGTGGACCGTGCAAGAGTTATTTCTGACTTTAACCTGCCTCATCCTAGGAATTCCCAACATCCTGTTCTCATATAGAATGTTCCGGTCTTCTTTAGACGTGATAGCTTGGTCGTTGTACCATACGTCCCAAAAGAGGCCGTCAATCAGTGGGCTTTCGACGTAGTTCCAGAAGTCTGCCATTGTTTTGATATCCTGAAATTATTTACATGAATCAGATAGAACACGAATATTGTGATATATTGTAAATAGAATGTTACAATAATATAGGGAGCCAATTAAACAACTTAGAAAGTTGTGAGTGGCCATTTAGAGAACCTTGATGTTGTTGATGATGAGCTAAAAATTAATCTGCCGACTTTATGTCAACGTATTCTTTCAAAGCTTTCTAATTTAAAGAAAACAATACATTTATAATTCAATCCTACCTCTCAACGTAAGTTGTATTCAGTTAGATTGATTGAGCCAATAAAGCGAGCTCCAATTTACTAGTGCCTGACGTGCTATTTCACTACGTGGAAACCATCGAACTTAACGGACACTGTGCCAGAATGAGGAGATATTGTCAAGGGGAAGACACCAAATGATCGGCCAGCGGGGTAAAACTGCTATGGATGATTAAAATACTTGCGGATACAGATTTGTTTGAGTTCCGTGGTGATCTTTGTGGGTCGCACTTTGTTTGCTCCTTCCAGCAGAGTGCGGTGAAGTAACACCAACAAAAACTCAACTATACGTGCTAGAGAGAGAGAGAGAGAGAGAGAGAGAGAGAGAGAAGAGAAACATAGCCATATAAATAGCAAGCACAGACTACTGGTGAAGATGCATCTTCTGATAAACAGGATGAGAAGGCCCCCACTAGTGGAATATTTACTATCCAAGGGACCTTAAATGTAGCTCCTTTTTGGGGCCATACTTACCCTCTATTTATGTCTGACCTTGAACCTTTTTTTATAAGCTGTGCCGTTGATGGACCATGCAAGGTAAACTTACGTTTCAGGGTATACTAACTGTGGATTCGCACGTTCGCCGAAAAACCGGACACGTGATCACGTGACAAGCTCTAAGTTAATCACAAGATTTCCGCCTTATCAACGCGAGCTGTTCTGCTAAAGTTCAACTCATCTCTACTTTGTCCGTTCTGACTGAGATGTTTGGCACAAGAGAACCAATTAAATCTCAGAACCAACCATTTAAAATCAGTGCGCATGCGCATTTGGCAACACATGTGCTCTACAGCCAGAAGCGAGCAGACAACTCCGCTGGCCGTTGTGAGGAGATTTGTAATAAGCCGTTAATGTAAAGAACATGTATCGGTGTATTGGACTGAGCCACGACACAGTGTTATTATTTGAAAACATCCATCGGGAGAACTATCTAAAATATCTATCTATCTACTAGAAAATAAAATATGTTGATAATCAGCTGAACTTAAGTTAGTGTTGCAATGCATCATGGGTCAACTTGAATTTGTGTGCCACTGAGGCAGATTCTGCTTTCTATTTCGGCGAACGTGTGAATCAAGCCTTAGGGTACGTATATCCTGAAAATAATACTCGAAGCGCCATGTTAACATTTATTTATGGGCCTACAGGGTGTATTTTAATTGGTGTCGAATATTCTGGGAGTGGATTCCCATCGACCAAGCATTGGGAAAAGTTCACATGAACATGGGTATGGAAGCATTTAGTTTTATAGTTAACATTAAAGGTTTTCCTCAAAAATGAATTGGGGATCCATTGAATGGATTGCTTGGTCACTAGATTTGAGTCCGATGGATTTTTATCTCTGGGGGCATTTAAATTATATCGTGTACGCAACTCCTGTGCCTAATGTTGATGTTATAAGAGAGAGTATCCTAAATGGGAGTGAGAAAATACCTCACACACCAGGTGTACCCGACAGAGTACCTCACACACCAAGTGTACCCGACAGAGGACCTCACACACCAAGTGTACCCGACAGAGTACCTCACACACCAGGTGTAGCTGACAGAGTACCTCACACACCAAGTGTAGCTGACAGAGTACCTCACACACCAGGTGTAGCTGACAGAGTACCTCACACACCAAGTGTACCCGACAGAGTACCTCACACACCAGGTGTACCCGACAGAGTACCTCACACACCAAGTGTACCCGACAGAGTACCTCACACACCAGGTGTAGCTGACAGAGTACCTCACACACCAGGTGTAGCTGACAGAGTACCTCACACACCAAGTGTACCCGACAGAGTACCTCACACACCAAGTGTACCCGACAGAGTACCTCACACACCAGGTGTAGCTGACAGAGTACCTCACACACCAAGTGTACCCGACAGAGTACCTCACACACCAGGGGCACCCGACAGAGTACCTAACACACCAGGGGCACCCGAAAGAGTACCTACGACAATGATGAAACGCAGGCTCAGGGAAACATCCAAGTAGAAAACAATTTTGAACAATTTCTTAACTAAATATTCTGTGCCTTGTGTTTTTGTTAAACTTTGTCTTGTTTATTTGAATTTCTTCTTCTGTCAGAATGGTTATTAATTAAACAGTAAAACTCCTCCCACCTCAAAAACTAAACGTTTCCTTACTAGATGTTTGGTTGCTGATAATCCGCCCCTAGGATATTTGACACCAATTGATATACACCCCTGTATTGGTCCGTTAGTTAACAATGTAAACCTATTTTAACACAACGTTTCAAGTAATATATACAATTAGTCCACCTCGAAAGATTGAAGTATTGCCTTGACTGACTTCATTATGTGTCTATTGTTTAGTCCTGGACTGTAATGAAACCAACCAAGGTAATGCTGCTAAAATACCTGTAGATTCTCACTACATGACAACATTTCAAATATCACCATGTCTTACCACTTGTTCAGGCTATAAACATATAATATGATATCTAATTATTCTAATGAGGTAGGGATGAAGAAGGAAGAATTTGCGTGGCAGGAGAGTGGGAAGCCATCTAGGAAAAACCACCCTCTGTAGATCCGACCGGGATTCGAACTCTGCTCTACCACAAGAGAGGCCTTAAGCCACCCGGCCACTGAAGTAAAACAATATGCACTGTAAACATGCTAAGAGGTCATGGTTGAGTTTGATGCACAATTGGGATACAGCCCCTGGTCACAATATGCCCTCAAATATACAATTTGTGTTTATAAACTATTTTATTTCAATTTTGGGAGCCGTTCGGTAGTCGGGCCCTAATTCCACATCTACTATTTTATCCCTATAAATAATCCTATGCTTTGAAAAATTAAAAATCAACCCTGTAATAAAACTACCATGTAGGTCTTAACTGCGCCTCATGGGTGATTTGAGGGGTTTAGAAGTGACTTGTTAGCCTGTAAAGACTAAAGATAAGTTCACCTTGAAGCTGACTGGGTGATTTGAGGGGTTTAGAAGTGACTTGCCAGCCTGTAACTACGCAAGTTACGCTCACCTTGAAGCTGGACTCAACGAACAACCCCATCAACACCTTGGTGTAGTAGTAGTAAGTTATGCTCATCATCCCCAAAGCCACGATGTTGAACACAATCAGGAAGATGACGTATATGATGAGTTCCTTCAACGACAGTTGGATCTCAAAAGTCTTGTTGTCTGTACCTTCGGCCATCTGCCTGGTCACCCAAAGGTTCTCTAAACGCTGTCTCCATCCTGTTTCAGGAGGGGAATGTTCCTTTGTCGAGAGATGTCTCTCGTATTCAGGACTCTCCACATCCCGCGGCTCTCTGCTTGGTCCCCGCCGTGGATCTGTGCTAGCTTGGTTACTCATCATTCAAACTAACAGCTATATATGTCCTTTTGTCTTCCACTGCGGCAAAAACGTTGTTTCAGCCGTTCAATTATTACATTCGTGTGACTAGAACCATTCCGATTCATTTGTTTACAGAGCCTATAAAATAACCGAGTCACTTTTATTTCGTCCATGGATTAATTTCAAGGTAAACAATAACTTGGAGTCAAAGAAAATAGTAAAGGAGACTTGATGTAAATATAACGTCCTACTAGTTCAAGGCCCTACCAGTAGGAAGCAGCACAGCGCTGCTGACACATTATTTCTATTATCTTTAATGATCAATGACACCGATATCTATTTTATAAAATAACTTCAATGCAGATATTGATAAAGAATTATATAAAATAACAATACACAGGGCGGGGCCGAAACAATTAGACTATCAGTAACTTGAAAATTAACACTTTAATGTTCACTGGACGTCGGGCAAACCTGAGGACGTTGTACATCATTTTCCTCAGCGTAGATCGTCAATTTGTTTCCACCCCACCCAGTATAAGCCAAATAATAATAATACAAAATATTTTAAAATCGGATACAAATAGTTTAATAGATTCTTGGTGCCGATAAAGTGTTGGCTGCGTATTGGTCCTACACAAAATGTATTGAATGAATCCACGCACCAAGAGAGGCATGCTAGCGAGAGTGTGTCTGAACCAAGAGGCCTGGGTTCTGTTCCTAGTAATAAGTAAAGTGCAGAGTGCTAACAATAGTTTAGTCGAGTGGCTCATCCCAAAATGCAAGGCTGGTAGTAGAAGTCAACGTTTGGACCCCATCATTGTTACCAGCCGTCGTGGCTTATCCTTCCAATCTGTGGTCTACGCTTGTCTACTTCTTAGCTCTTGATAATAGATTCCCGGCATGGCCGAACAATGTATCATTCTGGGGACTGGATGTTGTGCCTGTCCTTAGTCTTAAGTTAGATTATAAGACATATGAAACTACGAAAATAACCAAAGAAGTGTTGAAGTTCTGTTTTCAGTTTGTTTCACGTGTATTTAAGTAATATTATAATTAGGTTTTATATTTAATAAAGGTTTTTATATTAAATGGTAGCGTTAAATGAAAAAGTTAACCCTCCACCTCCTAAATTTTCTTCATCTTCTAAAAACAGCTACCATCAGCAGCATCTTCTCTTCCTCAGTACTATCATCTGAGCTCAAACAATGCATTATGGAGAAATCCATCATAACTAAACTTGACTGGAGCAGACCAGAAAGAAACAACAATGAATTCAGGAGGGGAAACAGGGACCATTGTTTAGCTTAGTTTAGCATCCTGTGTGTATCAGCCTTAAAGAAGGCCAAATACAGGGAAGTAATGTATTTAGTTGAACATTATGTAACTCCTGCTGAAATAGAATATTATAAAGCACTTAAAAGTGACAATGCTGAAGGAGAAAACATTTCTGCAACAGATGAGGAGGATCAGAAACTCAACTTGATGATGAATAGTTAAACAATATCTCGGTGTAAGCCAAAAGTTGACTTTTTTTATTTTAGGTTTCTTTATTTGTCTCTTGTTGTTTGTTTTGTGATTGGTTATTACATGAAATTAGAAAAAAAAAGTTTATGTTTACTATTAAATTGATAAAATATTTCATTAAATCTTTAATTTAAAAAAAAATTTTGGTGCAAAAAGGGTACAACTCCAGGATTGAAAACCTCCCCTTTACCGCCCAGTGATGAAATACCAAAATGCTAGCGACTGCATATAATGTGTTATTATCTATTTTATATGATACAAAAAAATTAGGGACCTTCAATGAGTGAGGAATTTTTAAAACAGTTTTTTCTTGATTCCCAAAAGTTAATAAAAGTGGAGCTGCACTAGGGTCTTCAATTGTTAATGAAGATGCTCCTCAATATGAGGTCTGAGATGCTGGTTAGAGACCAACTTACAGATATCATCTGATCAAGGCACTAATGACTGTTCATACAACCGACTCTCAGATATATTTGAAAAGAAATATATTGTTTTTATTCCTTGTTTGGGGTGAAATGAAACACGTGATTCTTGATTCCTAAATGCCAATACTACCAGATTTGCAAATTTTATTTTATAACATTTCTCAACTTTCCCTTTCAAATGTCTCATATTATCTTGTATTCACACAATAATTGTCTTTGTCATACTCTCCTGTAACTTCATTTTCTTTTGATAAAGTCTCGAGGACTATTTCTTGATGCGATTACAGAATGTCGTTCACCCCTCGCTGAGGCGCAATCGCGAACAAAAGAACGTCGTCCCATAATATTCCCGCCTTGGGGATTAAGAAATTGGAGTTGTATGAAAATAGCGGTAAATATTCATAAACGTGTCGAAGTTTTCCCAAAGAAAAAGAATAAAGGTTTTAAAATAAATATGTTTCGAGCAAAGTATATAATAGAATTGCAAAATGTCAGATTGACGAGTATTTTAACACTTTTCAGATATTAAAAATTTAATAACATTTATAAAAATACGGGTAAGCTTTTTCTTTAATAGAAGCTGGATATTTTAGATGATTTCAAATCTCGTTTTTATGAATTGGCTTTTTTTTATTTACACTTTATTTAATTTAATTACCATACACTGTCTTGCTACCCGCCCGGGTTCTCTGCATATTTAAACTAATGGCGTAGGGGTGAGAAAGGTATCATTTCTAGGAAATGAATCCACAATTACGAAAAATGAAATAAGGGAAAACATTTAGGATAAAAACACCCTAAGTATACCCAACTAGGATTCGAGCCACAGACTCCAAGTCACCGGAAAACAAAGCTAGATGTGCTTTACGTTTAGTCTGTGTGGCTCACGGTGAAAGTTTCTTTGAGCTTGAACTATGAATATGTATTATAATTAGTATAGGATTATTTAACAACGTGAGTAGACACACAGTACTGTAGTGTTCCAGGCTTACAGGTGTTATACAGGGTGTGTGTGTGTGTATGTGCAATCCTTATGGGCAGCTGACATAGGAACTAATGAGTAATCTTTCTTCCAATTTTTTTTCTTCTAAATATACAGTATTATTTACTATATAAGACACTCCACATATCCAGATACATATCCACTCCATTTTAAAAATAAACAAAATCATTTGAAACATTTTCGAAAACTGTAGAATTTTTCCAAATCAATTGTTCTACTCCTAGAATTTAATTTATTTCATTATTTCTCCTCGAGATATAATCATATAGGTAACATATAAATATCAAGTTTTAACTAAATCCAACAGTTTTGATTGTAGCTCAGTTACAGGACAGACAATAAACAGAAGTAGGCTACATAATCTCAAGACCTACCTTCGGGAAGCAGACGAAACGTCAAATTACATCATAATCTTGCGGTGAGAACATTTCCCAATTAAAATTATTTCACTGCACTAATAAGTTACTTATCAACTAACTATCAACCAAATGTTTCGCATGATAGTTGTAGTTTCTCTAAGCAGGTAAACAGGAAATTGGTTTCAAACGATAGGACAGGTTTAGTATCCATACTAACATAAGATCTATCATAGCGTCTTACTGCAGCACAATCTATATTTAAATGAAAGAACTAGGCAGTGTTGTCGGAACTGCTCGCGAGACAATATTACACGCTCCTTTTGTCACCGATAAGCCCGTGATCTGACAACTTTTGTTGGAGGTTCGTTTCACAATGGAGAGGAAGCCTCTCAAACACAAGATGAGAGCAGATAAATGAGGCCGTGGATAAGAACGGTTCAACAAGGACCTCCTCCAGAGATGAGAGGCCTACTCGACAATGTGCTCTAACGCGCTACTCTCCTGCCCAAGACGGGGAGATCGAGCTTTGACTCTAGGTTGAGTGTGTACTGAGGGTAGTTTTTTATAAACTTGCTTTACACTCTCCCTCCACGAAAATGCGGGTACACTTCCTATAAATATAACTTCATTTATCCCTAAAACCATTAGCGCAATTAGTACTTAAGCGTATAGTCTGAACAGGTATTAAGACGCGATGGTTATTGGTTGGTTGTTTTAGAACAGGTAGTAAGACGCGCTGGTTATTGGTTGGTTGTTTTAGAACAAGTAGTGAGACGCAATTGTTATTGGTTGTTTGTTTTAGAACAAGTAGTAAGACGCGATGGTTATTGGTTGTTTGTTTTAGAACAGGTATTAAGACGCGATGGTTATTGGTTGTTTGTTTTAGAACAGGTAGTAAGACGCGATGGTTATTGGTTGGTTGTTTTAGAACAGGTAGTAAGACGCGATGGTTATTGGTTGTTTGTTTTAGAACAGGTAGTAAGACGCAATGGTTATTGGTTGGTTGTTTTAGAACAGGTAGTAAGACGCGATGGGGTTAGTCCACATTAACTCTTGTGATCTGTTGTATGTTCATATTTACCCTTTTAGCAAGCTGTCTTTAATTCACATTAGTTCTTGTTGTGAACTTTCATTAATTCACATTAGTTCTTTTTGTGAATTGTCATTAATTTACATTAGTTCTTGTTGTGAACTTTCATTAGTTCACATTAGCTCTTGTGAGCTTTCATTAGTTCACATTAGCTCTTGGTGCAATTCATCTTTTAAATTTTAATTTAAAAAACTATTTTCAGTTAACTAATCTCAATTAATTTATTTTAGAAAAACGAAAATACCTTCCTATTTATCATGCAAAATCATATTCAAGATACCTATTATCAAAAAAGTTGTTAAAGCAATTTTCAAAATTTAAAGTTTTAAAAATCAGTAATCAGTGTACAACCCTTAAATACATATGTTTTTCCTTAAAAACAAGTTATACCATTTATTAAATATGTAAAAGACTCCTCAGATACCAATTTTCAAGCAAATAGTCAAATTCCTTTCAAAAAAATTCAAATTGTCAAAAATCATTTACCAGTAAACTATCCTTAAATTTAGGTCTATAACCTAAATGACGATTTGTCCTTGATTGATGACCATGTAACGACTAAATATCAAGTTTAGAGAAATATATTCAACTGTTTCAGCTGTATCCCCAGATTCAGACAGAATACAGACAGACACATACAACCTCAAGATCCATCATAATCTTGCGGTACAAAATTGTTCACTTTTACAATGATTTATCTATATGAAAAAAACCCATTAAGAATATTAGTTTCTATATTTAAGAATACCTGATCAAAGCAAAGTTGTAATTAAATTCTGCCAGTCTTGTAAAATAAAAAGTTTCAAAATTGTAGTTTTATTTAATTTAAGACAAATTCTCTTAAGCTGACCTTTATATGTGAGCGCGAATATTGTCACAAAGACAGCCGGATTGGATAATTTAATTGCTGGTTTCAATATAGTACCAAGGGTGGTTTGTCAATTTGAATGCACAATTGATAGGGATAGAGCATTCTGGGATATTACCGAAAGGTTTCATTACAATGTATATCATAAAGCACAACGTTTTAGTAAAGTAATCACGTCCCCTGGTCGGTTGTCGTAGTTATAATAATCACTACAAGGGCTGTACGTTCATTGTGTAATTACATGAGATTGATTTGTCCTGATTTACGTGGGTCAACCTCTGGCTACCCTCACACCATCAAGCTTGTAGTGATTGTAGTTGAAATACTTGCATACAACATGTAGTCCACACACCCTCAAGCATGTAGTGATTGTAGTTGAAATACTTGCATACAAACATGTAGTCCTCACACCATCAAGCTTGTAGTGATTGTAGTTGAAATACTTGCATACAAACATGTAGTCCTCACACCATCAAGCTTGTAGTGATTGTAGTTGAAATACTTGCATACAAACATGTAGTCCTCACACCATCAAGCTTGTAGTGATTGTAGTTGAAATACTTGCATACAAACATGTAGTCCTCACACCATCAAGCTTGTAGTGATTGTAGTTGAAATACTTGCATACAAACATGTAGTCCTCACACTCTCAAGCATGTAGTGATTGTAGTTGAAATACTTGCATACAAACATGTAGTCCTCACACCCTCAAGCATGTAGTGATTGTAGTTGAAATACTTGCATACAAACATGTAGTCCTCACACCCTCAAGCATGTAGTGATTGTAGTTGAAATACTTGACTCGCTTGACCTAACATGAGAACTAAATGACAAGCTCAGCTAGTCAGCTCTACTGCTGATGGAAGGTTGGGGGCCGAGGATCAGATCCCGGATGGTTGTACAGAAGGTATTTTTTTACTTGATGGTTTCGAACTCTTCCTCCATGCAAATGTTGTTACATTCCTCTAAATTATACCTTTTTAATCCCTATAATATTGGTGTAGGTAAATTCGAATAACCTGGATGGATAATAAAATGTGCTTTTTTTTTTTTGTCCAATGTTTGAATTTCGGTAAATGAAGAAACTAATGTTACTAACCTCTGCTTTATTTATACAGTTTATAACCATTTTATAAACAAGCTCAACAGTTAACTTGGAAAATGTTCGGCTACAAACAACTTTCATTAAAATGGATTTCGACGTCTTCACTCAGTTGGTAGCGTATCTACCTTCTGGACTAAGGGTCCGGGGTTTGATTGCTGGCATGGTCAAAAAGGTATCGGTGGTGAAATAATCCCTGTTCACAGATAAAATTAATGGCCGCGGGCTTGATGTTGTGTCTGTTATAGATTTAATTTAGTTTAGAAGTCGTGTGTTGATTTAATCAGTCAGTTCAGAAAAGTGCAAGTTAAATACATATAATGTAAATAAAATACTAAAAATATCCTGTTCCTTTTGTCAACCGGAGGGGTGTATTTTGAGATGAGTACGTTACACTTTATGGGACAAATATTTGTATTCCCGCACAAATATCGAACACATGTTTGCGAGTGATCATACAGAGAGGAGAGACTAACAGGTGTTTGAGAGTCGAACCTAGACCCTCCTGCACCGGTGGACGGAAGGGCGAGGCTCCAGGCATGAAGGTAATAGCAGTGGCGGCTAAAAGAGAACGGTTGGTGGGGGAGGTCACCCCATGATTCCACTCCATGACGTCACTAAATGGCCAAAAGGTGAAAACGGCTACAGCTTATCACGCGCTAGGTAGCCTACTTGTACACTGAACCAAAATAATAACGATCTTAATAAAACGGAGCAGTGGGGGGGGGGGGGGGTCTTTTTTCAACAAGCCAGTTCTAATATACTCTCCAAGAATTTCAGTTATTTTTCTTTAAAGTTCAATTGTATTAATTATCCTTTTACTTTATATCGAATATTATGAAATAATAATTTTCATCACATTGGCACTAAAAGGCTATAAATAATTAATAACCATTACAATGGCACTAAATTTTAAAAAAAATAGCTATTATACTGGCACTAATGTAACAAATAAATAATAACCATAACATTGGTACTAAAACGCAACAAATAATTAATAACCATAACATTGGTATTAAAACGTAATACATAATTAATAACCATAACATTGGCACTAAAACGTAATAAACAATTAATAACCATCACATTGGCACTAAAACGTAATACATAATTAATAACCATAACATTGGTACTAAAACGTAATACATAATTAATAACCATCACATTGTAACTATAAATTTAAATCAATAATAGATATCACATTGGCACTAAAGCCTAATAGATGATTACAAATTATGATAGAATTGTTTGAACGGATGTTTATGTTAACACTTTGTAGAATACTCGCCAGGAGTGGTGCAAAATAACATGTAACAAAAATAGGAGAACTTTACTTGAAAAAAAACTGGACTCAAATAGTGACAGTCAAATGTTATGTTGTGAAATTAATAGTAATTTTAATTTTTCCATGAGTGAAATTAAATAAATATTAATTTCAATAATCAATATATTACAAATACTTGTTTAAAGAAATAGTATTTTCGCCTTATATTTAGTGGGCGTTATTCAACAGGTTAGTTGTCTTTAGTTTACTCCAAGTTTAGTTTTCTTTAATTAATTCATTTAAGAATAACACAATAGAATATAATTAACTATTTTAACAATATATTTAAAAAACATACCATTAAAATATCAAGTAAAATGGTCTAGTTAATTTAATGAATAATATAAATTAACACCTTTTTCTAACAAAAATGTGTACATAAACTGCATCAAAGGTTTTGTCTCAAATTTGATTCTATAATTACTGTTACTATTATTACAATCCCTCTTGGTAAAAGTTTCTTCCATTTAGTACGTTTTAATTTATGTCCAGTATATTTGGTAAAAATATCTCTTATGATGGTGATTGGGGAAGTGAACAGGGACTATCTTTGGAATGACTCGGGCTAATTGGTTGCTCTTCAAAATATATCTTCTAGTTAAATTAATTTTAAATTAAGATTACTGGCATCATTGGAAAAGCGTAATAGATGTCTGGTTCGGTGGTGACGAATCCCAAACGAATGGTCTGAGATTTTTTTTAAAATAAATTGTTCTCCACACTCCCTCCGTGCAGATGCAGGAATATTTAATATAAATTACACCTTCCTCATCCTTAAACTATTAGCATAAATAAAATGCTTATAATCTGGACAGGCAGAAAGATGTTGTGAAATAATAAATGAGTGATGATTACTAAAAGTGAAATCCCAAAAATACGATCCTAATTGATTTATACCTTGTTAATATTTGAATGTTCTAGAGAGCTTGCAATATTTAGTCAATCTTCTTCCAAGTGGATGTTAGATTAACTCCAATTTTTAAACAAACTAATTACAAAATATTTTGAAGTTTCAAGAGAAAGCTGGGGTAATTGATGACAAACATAATAATTAGACTGAAACATTACTGCTACCGCGAGTATGTACTGTACATGATTGGTTGAAAGCTTTATTGACTTTTTTTTAATTTTGACAATTATAACTTCTTCACTCTGGTGTACTCTTTGTGTTTGCCGAACATATGACAGCTTAGTACGAACGTTTTTATTTTTATTTTTACGAATTCTTTACCCTTTGTTTGGAAATTCTGTTTTTGTGAACATAAATATATAACCAGTGAACGTGAAAAGATACATTCAATAATGTGATGTTTAAAGTTGTTTCCCACGAAATACACATACTCGATTAATGTGCATGTGTTGTATTCAGTTCTTTGATCCAACAGACGGATTTCAACCAAATTGTCGTGCCAAGGCACTGTTGCTCTCATATTTCTCATCCAGGGGTCGGGTGCGATTTCAATAATATTAAAGTCAAATAATTATAAAGTTAAATTCCTGTTATTATGGATGTCAATCTGTTTCTATAAAATATTCACTTTACAAGGACGTCCAAATTCTGTTAAAAATTAAAATGTAAATATTAATTATCAACCAATTTATATCAAACTTTTTGTGTGTGTTTAGGTTAAAAAGTGTTATCACCCACTTGTAAGAAATGTGTATCTACACAATGGATGAAGAAAGGGATCATTTAGAACAAATGTGTCCTAATTCACGCGAGGAAGTATGGAAGGACATTTTATAGTAATAATATCCTCAGTACACCCAACAAGAATTCGAACTTTCACCTACCGATAGCAGCAAACAAAATCAGACAAGGCTGACGTATTTGTCTTTGTGTCCACCAGTGTGAGAATAATGATGAATGTATTCAACCAAATAGATCGCTACCTAACCATTTGTTTTTATGGTGAATAGTGAGAATATTCTGTAGTGGCGGGGTCTAGATTCTAGGACCACACTGTACTGTTCATAGTAATAATAATAATAAAATATAATAATAATAATAATAATATACTATCCGTGTTCAACAGACGGGTCTACCCAACACCTTACCTCAGTCCGTAGTGGGTCTGAATACTGAGATAACGGTCCAGGGTTTGATTACTGACAGCGCCATAATTATTGTCATTGGTGAAACATGGATTTCCCTTTCACAGTGATGAATTACTGGATGCTGTGTCTGTTCTAGATCTAAGTTAGTTTGTAAGTCATGTGTTGATATGATCAGTAGGTTTAGAAAGTGTACGTTATGTACCTCAAATAAAAAAATCAATAAAAACACAATCTGGTTTGTTATTGGTGTGGAAATTTGGGCTCAAATCCAATGAGGTTGTCTTTTTTAAATAGTTCCCCGCTATTATCCCACCAAAATGTGGGTACACTTTGTTTAAATTTCTCCCTTCCTTATCCCTATTTGAACGCACGGGCATCGTTAGTGGGGCAAGGCCCCACCCCTCCCCTCCAAATAATCTTCTCAAATGGGCCACTCATACTAGGTACTCAAAATAAATAACGAATTGTTTTATTCTGAACATTTAAAATCAACGTTTGTATCAACCAAGCTAAGTGTTTTACGACCTGTATAGTTAATTCCGTTACCACATTATTCGTGCTATTCAATGAGTAAGAAATAATTTCCATTTTCTAATTTAGAGTGAAAATGTGTTCGTCATGTTCCTCCCCCCGATAATCACCACACACGTCGCAGTGGCCATGACGTCTAAAGTTGCACAGTGGAGAGTTGTGCGTGGTAAAGATCAATTTGGCTGGCAAAAAAATTGTGTTTACATTTTTCTAAAAGGCCTTTCTTTTCTATGAAGATTGTTTATAATAGGTTGATTTTTATTGTTGTTTCAAAGTTGTGTATTTTTAAATATGAAAAAATATAAACTTAAGGGGTAGAAATAGGTTTTACTGTCCACGGAACGCCAGAGAACTATATTTATAAAGATGTTTAAATTTATATTTATTTCTGCATGGACATAGTATTCATCATATCAACCATTCACTGCAGTAACACAATTTATTCATGCCAACATTTTTAATAGCTCCATACTTGTTGACAATTCGTCAGATTTAAATTGTGTGGTTAATAATTTTGCTCAGATAAAATTTCAATAATTTACACCAATGTACTGTAAATAAGCTTCATCAAATAATAAGTAAACATATATCTGACTAATTTTTCTATTATTTGCCTAGTTTTCTAAAAAAAAAACAGAAACATTGGACCTAAATTAGAATTTTAATTACTTGAGTAACAAACCAGATTATTTAATTCCAGATGATTATTAATATAATAAAATGCATGTGAACTCCCTTAACTAACTTATTTCATTAGCATAAATTGAATTGTTACGACTAAATTTGGGTTGTACTTGTTATAAATTGAACATATAAAATAATACTATACTCATTGCTGAGAATGAGAGAAAATTTATAGGTACCCATGTAGGCTATATATTTAAAATAAATCTGTCAAAACGACATCAGGACACAGAATCGAATCCTAGACTTTTGGTTGAGCTACTCATGCTCACGAATAGCCTGTTAATATTATTAAGACGTATCCACTGTGGGCCTGAGCATTATTTCCATCCTGGGTAGCAAAGACCACCAGCACAAAATTAATGTATCCAATGTTTCAACCAATTGAAATAATATCCAAGCTTCATCTGTATCTATAATCTAAACACATTTTATCTTCATTGATCTAATGTGTTTTGCCGTTTACAGATATGCCTATTTGTTTTTTAACGTCTTAGTGGGCGGCCAGACTGAGCGAGCGAGCGACTAAAATATAAAATAGAACACATTGGTTGTAATGAGAGGTGGCCAGACTGGAGCGCGCACGCTTGAAAGAAAGAATTGGTTCTATTTTTCAAGCGCGCGCACTCGAGCCGGTACAGTCTAGTTTACAGGCGCTAGGCAATATTATTGTATGTTGGTTCATTGAGTGCTATGAAAACTTCTCATTTTGACATTTTTATTATTTGCTACTAACGGCCTAATTTAATTGGTAAGATCATAAACTATACCTATATGTGTATATATAGATATATCTGCTAATCACGTGCTCGCTCGCCAGTTTGGCCACCTCACATTACAACCAATGTGCGCTCGCTCGCTTGTCAGTCTGGCCGAACTCTTATATGCTCATTAAATAATTAGGCCTGTATAATTTCGATTTGGGTAAGTGAATATTCAACGGAAACAGTAATAATAATAATAAATAATAATAATAATAATAATAATAATAATAATAATAATAATAATACTAAATGAGTTAAACATTTTTACAATTATTTTTAATTTCTCAAAAGATGCAGGATGAACATATCTAACAGAGTTATTCCCTTACTGCAAAGTATGCAATGTGAACCAATTGGTGACGTCATCAACACATTTGAAGTAAAATAAGCCCATTACGCAGAAATATGCAAACCTTTTCTTGAAGCAAGATTTGTATTAACCAGCTCAACGCTCTGTAAAGTCAGTTATGATTCATTGCTGATGTATTTCAAAGAGTATTTTGACTAAGCTTTTGGTCGGCCCCATTATTTGTCATGACAAACAGTCCGTAGATTACCAATTTGGAACCTAATAGCTCAAATATTACATATATAATATATTAAAAATATTTCAAGTTTTTTTAAAAATCAGTCTTCAGTAAACTACCCTTAATGTGAGGCCTATGGTCAGAATCAAAAATAATTTTGTGTTATAGCCTTATAAATTCTAAATATCAAGTTTGAACAAAATCCATCAAACCGTTTCAGATCCGTGGCCAGACAGACAGACAGAGAGAAGAGTAAAATCCACTTTTTTTTTTTGTTCAGGTCAACATAAAAACGTAAAGATTCATAATAAGCTCGACATTGATTTTTCACGATTACAATACTCTCTCTTGATACGGAGAAATAAAAATAATTATTGTCATTGTTTTAGGTATTTTTTTTAGCTTATTACTATAAAAAGAAAAGAGTAGCACCCCCATATAAATCAATAAGACCAACCCTATATTTGTATCAACAATTTGAAGCCTTCTCTTATCAACAATGGTGTGAATGCTATTCTGCAAATATTGTGCCAAATACACTTTCAATATTGTGTGTCCGTCCGATAGTCAACATCTCTCCGGTACTTGCTTTTATTTCATGGGAGGAAAAAATTGTTTACACACGTGTGTGATGCCAAATTAAACAATTTCTGGAATTGATCCCTGTTGAAGAAAGAGTTCAGATTTGGTACACAAAACTCAAATGCTAGAATTCTACAAATTATGTCAAATTCCCAAATATACCATCCCAAAATGTTTTATTTCGTCGACGTTTGTAATAATAATAATAATAATAATAATAATCAGCTTGTACTTACTCTGCTGCCAAGGTTGGACTGAAACAGACAAATACACATTCATTAAACCAGTGAACCTCTTTGTGACAGCACTAATTCAAATTATATTGGATTCATACTTTTAAAATTGCAATGTATAGACCTATTATTTCATTTCACTGATCTTACAAGTTTTTAGTAAATGTCTATTTTAATACAAAAGAGGGAGAAATTCTCTGTGGTGCGCCATTGTACCATTTATTATTTTGTTTATGGTATTATGGAAGGAATGTAGAGCCTCGTTGATCGTTGATATATATATATGTGTGTGTGTTTCAAAATAATAGTAACAGATTATACTGGATGAAATAAAAACAGGGAGATGACAAATTACAACTAAAGTATTTAACATTTCAAGAGATTCCTTCCTATTTTGCAGAAATGTTTTGATATAGTTTTACCATTAGACTATACTTTTATCATTTAGTTCCAAGTTTTTAATCTTAAATTATATTGTTGTTGTTTAATATATGAGCTATTATTGTATAGACAACTAAAAGTTACCGACTGCAATGGTTGTAATTTTAAAATGGAATTTATACGTCCTTTTCCTTTAAATAATGTGAAGGTAGAACAAAAATATACAATCTTCGGTTTGAAAAGAGCAGTATCGTGCATTTTATAAATGGGTTCTTAATTTTTGAAACAATTTTTAAAGTACTTTTTAAAGTAAATTCCCCAGTAGCAGACACACATGTGTACACTACAGGCAGCAGCAGACACACATGTGCACACTACGGGCAGTAGCAGACACACATGTGTACACTACAGGTAGTAGCGGACACACATGTGTACACTACGGACAGCAGCAGACACACATGTGTACACTACGGGCAGTAGCAGACACACATGTGTACACTACGGACAGCAGCAGACACACATGTGTACACTACGGGCAGTAACAGACACACATGTGTACTCTACGGGCAGCAGCAGACACACATGTGTACACTACGGGCAGTAGCAGACACACATGTGCACACTACGGGCAGTAGCAGACACACATGTGTACACTACAGGTAGTAGCGGACACACATGTGTACACTACGGACAGCAGCAGACACACATGTGTACACTACGGACAGCAGCAGACACACATGTGTACACTACGGGCAGTAACAGACACACATGTGTACTCTACGGGCAGCAGCAGACACACATGTGTACACTACGGGCAGTAGCAGACACACATGTGTACACTACGGACAGTAGCAGACACACATGTGTACACTACGGGCAGTAGCAGACACACATGTGTACTCTACGGGCAGCAGCAGACACACATGTGTACACTACGGACAGTAGCAGACACACATGTGTACACTACGGGCAGTAGCAGACACACATGTGTACACTACGAGCAGCAGTGGACGTAGTTGTTGATACTTGTTCACATTATTGCCTCCATCGTGTTATTCCTGTTACAATGATCTCAATCCACTCGTCATATAAACCAGCCTTAACACTCACCGCCCTCTTGACGAGGAATTCCACAGGGACAACTTCATCAGTCAGATCCTCGTCCTCCTGGGGCGCCGCGGTGCCTGCAACCCAACCATACAATATGTTACAGTAACTGTGCTATGGGAATCATTGTTGGTTAGTATCTATAGACCATTGTTGAAACAGGGCTGTTTCCTAATCATCCTGAGTTATACGAGATGGTCCAGCTCCAACCGATTGTACTCCAGTGGGTTTTACTTCATTCTTCCTCTCTCTCCTGCCATTCATTTCCTATAAATACAAGTCTTAAGTCTTTATGGTATTTTATGTTTACAAATTATGTCCATCTAAGGCCTCATTTATGTAATCTAATGTATTTAATGTATTAAGTAAACACATAACTATTTATTGATTAGATTTAAATTTAGCTGCCAGTTGGTCAAATGACTTCTGTAACATTCTCAGATAGCTATTAAATCATCATCATCATCATCTTTGACACTGTTTATAGGGTGAACACAACACAACTGGAGCCAACTTGGTACAAGAGAATGGCTGAGTTGGCAGCACTGAAACTCTTTACAGGCTGAACACAACACAACTGGAGCCAAGAGATTGGTCGTGATAAAAACACACCCTCTTTTCTAGTTTAATAAATGAATTGGCGTGAGATAAAGATAACATACCAACAAATAACAAAACTGTCAGCCAAATCTATGGGAACTGACCTAGCAGCTACACTGAACCTGCTATTATAGGGAACAACTGTTTACAATGACCTTAGTTTAGTCTGCTGTCCATGTTGTAATATTCTTCCTCGCTCCCTTACAGAGATACATTATTTACATTTTATTCACTGATTAAAACTCCACTACCATCATTTACATTTAAAATTAAATTCTCTTTTCCTGCTAATAGTGTTATGATAATATTATTTTGATGATAACCTTTCTTGACAGTTACAAAAGTAACTAAAACAATTTTCTTTAATTTTTACCTAAAGCCATGTGTTCTGCAGATATTATCAATACCTGTCAAAATTAACCGCTGTTTATTTGATTAGCCTAATTGAGTAGGAATGAAGAAATTAGAATGTATAAGAAATGTACTAGAATTTGCGTGAAGAGAGAGGGGGGAAATATTTAGGAGATACCTCTTTGGTTCACCTAGCCGAGGTTCAAACCAGAATCTCCCAGGCACCAGAAAACTAGACTAATTAAGCTCTACATTTGTGATCACTGGTCTTGCCTGTATTTATATTTGTCAGAATGTAATTGGTAAATTGCCCCTCAATGTATTTTCAAGGTTAAATTGAGAGCAATATGATGTTAACATTGACCCCCCCAAGTTATGTCTAACACTCTCTTGCAAGATATCACGTAACAACTTGAGATATAAACTGCGTGCACACAGCTTGTGAAAATACTTGAAGAATAGCTTCGAGAAGGTTTTAATAACATCACCAACAGTAGAATCAACAAATAAAGTATAACACATCAAGTAGGGTTTGATATTTCGTTTAGTGGGTGGGAGTGGTTGGCAATCTTCCCAGTCCCAGTAAAATAGGCAATTAAAAACTCCGATAAATCCTAATTAAAAATATGTGAAATGTTTCTGTCATATAATGTATTTCTCCCTTTTCGTTTAAAAAAGGGTATCTCTCTTTTTTTGTTGTAAATGTTTGTAGGTTTTTGTCCAGCTCGTCTCATTACCCCTCCAGTTAACCATATACAGGATGGAGCCGGAACAATTGGACATAAACACTTTAATTGAAAAGTAAATATTGACTAGCTAAGTAAAAGTAAGCTACATGCTCCACTTTTTGAATATAATGTCACTGAGGGGAACTCCAGTGGATGTCGGGCAGACCTCAGCACGGTGTCCATCTCTTTCCTCAACATGGATCGTCTAATTGTTTCTGACACACCCTGTACATTGATTTTCTTACGATTGGACATTTGGAGCACATTTAGACCATTTTAAACAAACGTCCATCACAGACTAAGCCTTAAACTATCAGTAAAGAATGACCTTGAGGATGGGACTATTCCTGGATAGCTCAGTGGTAGAACATTGGGGCGCTAGACCAGGTGGCCCGAGATCGTTTCCCATGTCCAGGTGTCATTCTTACAAATTTATTAATATAACATATTGGTTCGAATCCTGTCTGAGTGCTCTGAAAAAGTTTCCAACTCTCTCTACTCATATGTGTTATTATTATTATTATTAGCACCGCGTCTTACTACCCGTTCGGGTTATACGCACTTACGCTAATGTGTAATGGTAGGGTGATTGTGAGATGAAATGAAGGACCTACAGTTTAACGTGGGATCCGAACCACGGTGGAGGCCTGGCATTCCTCACATTCACAAGTCGTGATTAATACACGTCTTGCCAGAGGTGAAGGAAGGGTTTGGTAATCAGATAAATCTGTGCCGGGACCGAGGATTGAACCCGGACCCTCAGCACAGAAGTCTGACACCTTACCCCTAGACCACCAGGTCACCCACTCATATGTGGATACATATCCTTTAAACTATACTTTTCACACCCTTACTACGTTAGCGTAATGAATATATTATATATATTACATAGCACAGAAAGTTTAGCCCAAAAGCAGGAACAAGTTCTGAGAAAGCTGACAGTTTCAGAGTTGCTCTATAGTCTATAACATCTCAAAAGTCCCAGACGCAGAAGACCCCAAAGTGAAAATAAAAGGAAATATTGAGTAGATATATTTGAACGTGAAAATGAATTTCACTCTTATAACATTATTCATTAATATGAAGTGAATTTACTGAGGCTATATTAAAAAAAACTATAAAATAAATATAAATATTTGTTCTTCAAAATATATTAAACAGGTCACCCACGTTCTTCAGATACTTTCACGACCTTCCATGCAGCCACAATAAATAAGATGCACTACAACCGATCCCCGGCCCTAATGACCTCATTGTGTCGATGAGCCTATAAACAACAACAATAATACAACCGATCCTGTTGTGACTTGACCTTTCACTATACTAAATGGTCATATCATTAATACAATATAAACATATATCATTTATATAAAAAAAGTTAAAATTTTCCTAAGGGACAAATAACAGTTTATATTAATTAAATGATTTACTGAACCATTCTTACCACTCCTCCTAAGTTAATAATTTAAATATTGGACAAGATGACGTCATATTCTGAATGACTACCAAAAAAAAACCTAAGATTTACTGTTGTATGATCTCACCAGATTTTCTTTCACCATGGTTTTATTAATCAAGTGATCTGTATATTGTGTATTCATTCGATAAATATTTTAAATAAAAAGGTATTTATAGTATTTAATTATATTTCAAGCAACTATAACAACACGTGCAGATAGTTAATTAAGTTACTCTTGCTAATACTCAGCTAGTCAAAGAGATACAAAAGGTAGGTAGCTAAATAATACTATTTCTAACCTCAAACAATGCTGACGATACTCAGAAATACTCGATACATGAAGAGTTTAATATTATGTTCCACCAAAAGGTTGCTCGACGTAACAAATTGTCATAATAATCCATCGTATCTTGTTGTTACAACAAAGCACTATGGCTCGGGTTGTGAGTCCAGTGCCAATATCCCAAATATAAAGTTCAACAATGGAATAGAGTGCCCAGTGGTTGGTCTAGGGACGTGGAAGAGTGCCCCAAATGTGGTCGGCGAGGCCGTCAAATGCGCCATCGACCTCGGCTACAGGCACTTCGACTGTGCCTACGTTTACAAGGTAAAACAACAACAATATCAAAATAAAACCTTTCTATTTACTAAATCTATAAAGGGAGAAATAAAGTTTTTCTTCTTTTCTTATCGTAATAATTTAGTTTCATTTTCCCAATCTTTAGTTTAATTTTTCTTCAACCGCGTCTTACTAGCCACTAGGGATATACATCATGTTAGTGAAATATGTACGAAGAAGGTAGGATTTGAGAGGAAATGTAATCGCATTTACATAAAGGAAGATTGTGGAAACCATCTAGGGAAACAAAACATTCGTTACACCCGACCGGGGTTCTAACCCTGATCCCCTCGTCACCGTCAATCCATTATAACACGAGAGTTATGCCTTAGACCATGCGACCACCAGGTAGGTCACGCTTTGGTTTATAATTAGTTTGCGCATTGCCATTAACTCAAAAAACATAATTGAGTCATGAGAGCAGGCATACCTAGCCCAATACCTAGCACAATACCTAGCACAATACCTAGTACAATACCTAGCCCAATACCTAGTACAATACCTAGCCCAATACCTAGCCCAATATCTTGTGGGTGCAAAGAGCTCAAAACCATTTTGTTTGAACTCAAATTGCGGCAAATAGAATAAAAGAAGCTATCTTTTTTTACTTTTCAGTCGCTGAATAATGAATAATGTGTATCTTACAAAGATGTATTTGAATGTACGCAGAACGAGAAAGAAGTGGGGTCAGCCCTGGTTTCCAAGTTGAAAGAGAAAGTTGTTGAACGAGAGGATTTGTTCATAACCAGCAAGTTGTGGAACACATTCCACAATCCCAAGTTAGTGAAACCTGCCATCCATAGCACTCTCGAGGACCTGGGTGAGTGTCACAATCTATAGAACACGTTCAAGGACCTGGGTGAGTGTCACAATCTATAGAACACTCTCAGAGACCTGGGTGAGTGTCACAATCTATAGAACACGTTCAAGGACCTGGGTGAGTGTCACAATCTATAGAACACGTTCAAGGACCTGGGTGAGTGTCACAATCTATAGAACACTCTCAAGGACCTGGGTGAGTGTCACAATCTATAGAACACGTTCAAGGACCTGGGTGAGTGTCACAATCTATAGAACACGTTCAAGGACCTGGGGTGTCACAATCTATAGAACACTCTCAGAGACCTGGGTGAGTGTCACAATCTATAGAACACGTTCAAGGACCTGGGTGAGTGTCACAATCTATAGAACACTCTCAAGGACCTGGGTGAGTGTCACAATCTATAGAACACTCTCAAGGACCTGGGTAGTGTCACAATCTATAGAACACATTCCACAATCCCAAGTTATTGAAACCTGCCATCCATAGCACTCTCGAGGACATAGGTGAGTGTCACAATCTATAGAACACTCTCAGAGACCTGGGTGAGTGTCACAATCTATAGAACACGTTCAAGGACCTGGGTGAGTGTCACAATCTATAGAACACTCTCAGAGACCTGGGTGAGTGTCACAATCTATAGAACACGTTCAAGGACCTGGGTGAGTGTCACAATCTATAGAACACTCTCAGAGACCTGGGTGAGTGTCACAATCTATAGAACACGTTCAAGGACCTGGGTGAGTGTCACAATCTATAGAACACGTTCCACAATCCCAAGTTAGTGAAACCTGCCATCCATAGCACTCTCGAGGACCTGGGTGAGTGTCACAATCTATAGAACACGTTCAAGGACCTGGGTGAGTGTCACAATCTATAGAACACTCTCAGAGACCTGGGTGAGTGTCACAATCTATAGAACACGTTCAAGGACCTGGGTGAGTGTCACAATCTATAGAACACGTTCCACAATCCCAAGTTAGTGAAACCTGCCATCCATAGCACTCTCGAGGACCTGGGTGAGTGTCACAATCTATAGAACACGTTCAAGGACCTGGGTGAGTGTCACAATCTATAGAACACTCTCAGAGACCTGGGTGAGTGTCACAATCTATAGAACACGTTCAAGGACCTGGGTGAGTGTCACAATCTATAGAACACTCTCAGAGACCTGGGTGAGTGTCACAATCTATAGAACACGTTCAAGGACCTGGGTGAGTGTCACAATCTATAGAACACGTTCAAGGACCTGGGTGAGTGTCACAATCTATAGAACACTCTCAAGGACCTGGGTGAGTGTCACAATCTATAGAACACTCTCAAGGACCTGGGTGAGTGTCACAATCTATAGAACACATTCCACAATCCCAAGTTATTGAAACCTGCCATCCATAGCACTCTCGAGGACATAGGTGAGTGTCACAATCTATAGAACACTCTCAGAGACCTGGGTGAGTGTCACAATCTATAGAACACACTCAAGGACCTGGGTGAGTGTCACAATCTATAGAACACGTTCCACAATCCCAAGTTAGTGAAACCTGCCATCCATAGCACTCTCGAGGACCTGGGTGAGTGTCACAATCTATAGAACACTCTCAGAGACCTGGGTGAGTATCACAATCTATAGAACACTCTCAGAGACCTGGGTGAGTGTCACAATCTATAGAACACTCTCAGAGACCTGGGTGAGTGTCACAATCTATAGAACACGTTCCACAATCCCAAGTTAGTGAAACCTGCCATCCATAGCACTCTCGAGGACCTGGGTGAGTGTCACAATCTATAGAACACGTTCAAGGACCTGGGTGAGTGTCACAATCTAAAGAACACGTTCCACAATCCAATGTTAGTCAGTATACTTGACCATCATGTTCATCAGAGTTGAAAAGGAAATTATTCTACACACCAATTCTTTCATAACCATATTACTCTAGTAATATTCTATCATATGTTCGAGACTATGCACTTATATTAATTAAACTAATATGTTTTAGGTGAGGAAGGTACAATTTTAGAGGAGATGTATAACCTACATATTTGCTTGGAGGGATAGTTGAAAACAATTTAATGTAAAACCACCGTGAGTGTTCTCGAACCTCCGACCTCGCTGGAGCAGCGCGGGATATTACAACTGTTCATTTGTTGTGACATTGTCTCGAGCCTTGCTCGCCATTTCTCGACGGACGCTCGAGAATTCATATATTCTGTAGACAGCTCTTGTTGATGTCTTTGTTTTGTATTCCACTCCCACGAACTGATCCTTTGGGGGCTGTTTTATCCCCCTTCACGCCGTTTGCTTTGCTCTAGATATTGTTACAAAATCTCACAGTTTTTACTGACATGTAAGGACATAAAAAATATAACATTAGTGGTAATGGTGATATATTTTGAATAGCCCGAAAAATAATGTTGGTAGTAGCCCAATGAATAGCCCTCAGTCCCGGGAGGCAATGTTGGTAACCTTGAAAGTGGTACCTTTGAGCTCAATACTGCCAACAATGTACCCATCTTGAAATACTCAGGGCCTAACTCCGGTCAGAGGAGCTTCAGATAACAACGCTAGTAGAAATACATAGGTAACAATAGGTGGGAAAGGTTAATTACCGCAAACAAATAACTCGGGCAACAATGGTTGCTCTTATGATAAAAAAATATTATAATGGGTCTATTAAATTCATTGTTTAAAATACCCTGCTTGACTGAATTCAGTTAAGTTATAAATTCTAAACAATCATAAGTAGAAAGAAAAATAATAAAATGTACTGCTTAATATCTGAACGAGGCTATTATTTATCCCTCAAATTAATAATATGGACGTAGCAATGGGTTTTTAAACAATAGTTGAATCAACAACAATCTCACTTTGGTTTGATCTCAATTGGTTTGTTGTGAAATTTCTATGTTTCAAATTGGCTTATTTTGAATAAAACATCGCAATAATTTACTTAACGGAGACAGGTTCTGTCAAGTTTCACTTATGTGATGTTCTGTTAATTTATATATGCATTCAATAAACTGGGAATATAATTAATTTATAATTTAAAATTACTCGACAGCTTATCTGAAAAGTTCCCCGATGGATGACAAGCCTCTTAAATGATTTGTACATGGGTAATACGCCAAGTAGCCTACTAATATCAACAGAATTTCTAGATTAAATATAAATTCAAATATTCGAAGTGATGACTTTAAATGTAAAGGTCTATCTATTTCCCATCCTTGACATGAAGTTTATTTTTAACATAGAGGAGAGGCTATGGGTTAGCTGAGAACATTGACCTGAGGGGTAGCTCAGATACAACGGGTGTAGAGAGGGTGTGGTAAGCTGTGAACATTGACCTGAGTGGTAGTTCAGATACAACGGGTGTAGAGAGGGTAAGCTAAGAACATTGACCTGAGGGGTAGCTCAGATACAACGGGTGTAGAGAGGGTGTGGTAAGCTGTGAACATTGACCTGAGTGGTAGTTCAGATACAACGGGTGTAGAGAGGGTAAGCTAAGAACATTGACCTGAGGGGTAGCTCAGATACAACGGGTGTAGAGAGGGTGTGGTAAGCTGTGAACATTGACCTGAGTGGTAGTTCAGATACAACGGGTGTAGAGAGGGTAAGCTAAGAACATTGACCTGAGGGGTAGCTCAGATACAACGGGTGTAGAGAGGGTGTGGTAAGCTGTGAACATTGACCTGAGTGGTAGTTCAGATACAACGGGTGTAGAGAGGGTAAGCTAAGAACATTGACCTGAGGGGTAGCTCAGATACAACGGGTGTAGAGAGGCTATGGGTAAGCTGAGAACATTGACCTGAGTGGTAGTTCAGATATAACGGGTGTAGAGAGGCTATGGGTAAGCTGAGAACATTGACCTGAGGGGTAGTTCAGGTACAACGGGTGTAGAGAGGGTGTGTCTGTGCAGGTTTGGACTACCTTGACCTGTATCTGATCCATTGGCCCGTCGCCTTCAAGGAGGGGAAGAGCTCATATCCCAAGAATGAGTCTGGCGAGGTGATGTTCGCTGACATCGAACCTGAGGACACCTGGAAGGCCATGGAGGAGCTCGTCCACTGCGGACTCACCAAGTCCATAGGAGTGTCCAACTTCAACTCCGCTCAGGTAATACAGAATATCGGTAACAAAGGAGATATTTCAGCATGTATTCTCTTGGTCGTGTTTTTATTGGTTGGATGACAGGCAGTGAGTGGAGGTGTGGAGGTGACGGTACTTTACTAATGTAACGGCTCTTCAGTTATCTCTAGGCTACATTATGTGGGGTTATGGTTTTTACATCCGAACAGGTTTTTATTTTTGTCCAGTTAAGTGAAAAATGACGACCTGGACACGGGAATCGAAACCGGCACCTTTGGCCTCGTGCGCCAATGCTTTAACCACTGAACCCTCCTGGTTTGATGTTTAGGTTGTTATTTCTTGGATAGTAATCACCTATTAGTTCGTGAGTTAATATTGTATTCATGTGTTGTTGATGACTTTACCTTATGTACCATATTTCTTAGTAAATGGAATACAGAGATTAGCTCTAGTTAAAACCTGTATTTTGCTACCCTCTCTAAACCAATGTACGAAAGATAGCCAGAGTTCCAATTTTTGTCACCATTGGATCTATGTTTTCTAAGGTGGATAATATATTTGGTGAGTCGAAGATAAGGCCCGTGGTGAACCAAGTTGAGGTACACCCATATCTGAACCAGAGGAAGCTGATAGATCATTGCAAGAAGAAGGACATTGCTATCACGGCCTACAGTCCTCTGGGGTCTCCTGACAGACCCTGGGCCAAGCCCGGGGATATCCGTGTTCTGGATGATCCTGCCATCAAGTGCATGGCTAGCAGATACAACAAGACTGTGGCGCAGGTGGTATTGAGGTAACCAACACAAGGGGCGTAGTCATGTTGTGTGCAGGTACCACATAGAACTAGGATGTATAGTCGTGTTGTGTACAGGTACCACATAGAACTAGGATGTATAGTCATGTTGTGTACAGGTACCACATAGAACTAGGATGTATAGTCGTGTTGTGTACAGGTACCACATAGAACTAGGATGTATAGTCATATTGTGTACAGGTACCACATAGAAAGAGGATGTATAGTCATGTTGTGTACAGGTACCACATAGAACTAGGATGTATAGTCGTGTTGTGTACAGGTACCACATAGAAAGGATGTATAGTCATGTTGTGTACAGGTACCACATAGAAAGAGGATGTATAGTCATGTTGTGTACAGGTACCACATAGAACTAGGATGTATAGTCATATTGTGTACAGGTACCACATAAAGAAATGAGTGAAGGTAATAGATATGTTGTGTACAGGTACCACATAGAAAGAGGATGTATAGTCATGTTGTGTACAGGTACCACATAGAAAGAGGATGTATAGTCATGTTGTGTACAGGTACCACATAGAAAGAGGATGTATAGTCATATTGTGTACAGGTACCACAAACAAAGAAAGATGGAAGTATAAGTAATATAGTTTGTGTACAGGTACACCTAACAATATAAGATGGTGTAAAGTACCATGTTGTATGGTGCAGGTACCACATAGAACTAGGATGTATAGTCGTGTTGTGTACAGGTACCACATAGAAATAGGATGTATAGTCATGTTGTGTACAGGTACCACATAAAAGAGGATGTAAGTCATGTTGTGTACAGGTACCACATAGAAAAGGATGTATAGTCATGTTGTGTACAGGTACCACATAGAACTAGGATGTATAGTCTGTTGTGTACAGGTACCACATAGAAAGAGGATGTAAAGTCATGTTGTGTACAGGTACCACATAGAACAGGATGTATAGTCATGTTGTGTACAGGTACCACATAGAACAAGGATGTATAGTCATGTTGTGTACAGTAACCACATAAGAAAAGAGGATGTATAGTCATGTTGTGTACAGGTACCACATAGAAAGAGGATGTATAGTCATGTTGTGTACAGGTACCACATAGAAAGAGGATGTATAGTCATATTGTGTACAGGTACCACATAGAAAGAGGATGTATAGTCATGTTGTGTACAGGTACCACATAAAAGAGGATGTAAAGTCATGTTGTGTACAGGTACCACATAGAACTAGGATGTATAGTCGTGTTGTGTACAGGTACCACATAGAACAGGATGTATAGTCATTTGTGTACAGGTACCACATAGAAAGAGGATGTATAGTCATGTTGTGTACAGGTACCACATAGAACTAGGATGTATAGTCATGTTGTGTACAGGTACCACATAGAACTAGGATGTATAGTCATGTTGTGTACAGGTACCACATAGAACTAGGATGTATAGTCATGTTGTGTACAGTACCACATAGAAAGAGGATGTATAGTCACAGTATGTGTACAGGTACCACATAGAAAGAGGATGTATAGTCATGTTGTGTACAGGTACCACATAGAAAATGATGTATAGTCATATAAGTGACAGGTACCAACATAGAACAGAGGCATTGAATAGTCTATGTGTACAGGTCCCACATATAAAAGGATGTAAAGTCATGATTAGTACAGTACACAAATAGAACAAGTATGTATAATCTTATTGTACAGGTAACCAACCATAGAACTAGATGTAATATAATAGTGTACATGTACCACTATGAAAGAGTATGTAATATATATCTGTGTACACGGTACCCAAAATAACAGATGATATATGTCTGTTGTGTACAAGGTACACATAGAAGAGGATGATACGTCATGTTGTGTACAGTTACCACAAAGAACTGCGAAGTAAAACATGTTGTGTACAGTACCACATAAAAGGGTTATATCATGATTGTGTACAGGTACACCACATAGAAAGAGAGTGTATAAATCAGTTGATGTACTGGTACCACATAGAAAGAGGTTAAATCCATGTTGTGTACAGGTACCACATAGAAAGAGGATTATAGTCATGTTTGTGTACAGGTACCACATAGAAAGAGGATGTATAGTCATGTTGTGTACAGGTACCACATAGAAAGAGGATGTATAGTCATGTTGTGTACAGGTACCACATAGAAAGAGGATTATAGTCATGTTGTGTACAGGTACCACATAGAAAGAGGATGTATAGTCGTGTTGTGTACAGGTACCACATAGAAAGAGGATGTATAGTCATGTTGTGTACAGGTATCACATAGAAAGAGGATGTATAGTCGTGTTGTGTACAGGTACCACATAGAAAGAGGATGTATAGTCATGTTGTGTACAGGTACCACATAGAAAGAGGATGTATAGTCATGTTGTGTACAGGTACCACATAGAAAGAGGATGTATAGTCGTGTTGTGTACAGGTACCACATAGAAAGAGGATGTATAGTCGTGTTGTGTGCAGTACCACATAGAACTAGGATGTATAGTCATGTTGTGTACAGGTACCACATAGAAAGAGGATGTATAGTCATGTTGTGTACAGGTACCACATAGAAAGAGGATGTATAGTCATGTTGTGTACAGGTACCACATAGAAAGAGGATGTATAGTCATGTTGTGTACAGATACCACATAGAAAGAGGATGTATAGTCATGTTGTGTACAGGTACCACATAGAAAGAGGATTATAGTCATGTTGTGTACAGGTACCACATAGAAAGAGGATGTATAGTCGTGTTTGTGTACAGGTACCACATAGAAAGAGGATGTATAGTCATGTTGTGTACAGGTACCACATAGAAAGAGGATGTATAGTCATGTTGTGTACAGGTACCACATAGAAAGAGGATGTATAGTCATGTTGTGTACAGGTACCACATAGAAAGAGGATGTATAGTCATGTTGTGTACAGGTACCACATAGAAAGAGGATGTATAGTCGTGTTGTGTACAGGTACCACATAGAACTAGGATGTATAGTCATGTTGTGTACAGGTACCACATAGAAAGAGGATGTATAATCATGTTGTGTACAGGTACCACATAGAACTAGGATGTATAGTCATGTTGTGTACAGTACCACATAGAAAGAGGATGTATAGTCATGTTGTGTACAGGTACCACATAGAACTAGGATGTATAGTCATGTTGTGTACAGGTACCACATAGAAAGAGGATGTATAGTCATCCCCAAGTCATCCAACAGAGAACGTATCAAAGAGAACATGGATATCTTCTCTTTCTCCCTGACTCTGGAGGATGTGTCGTCTCTGGATGCCCTGGACCGGAACATGAGGATGGTCGCCGAGAGACAGACAGAGGGTCACAAGCACTACCCCTTCCATCTGGAATACTGATCTACCCTCTCTCTCTCTCTCAATCATACTGTGTACACTAATGTTGTTCGAGTAATATAAGCTATTACCATACATTAACTAAATAAATTACAACAAAAGTTTTAAAATTTTAATTGAAAGAACCAACCTTTAATTTAAACAAATAAATAAATAAATGTATTTCATATTTTATTGTAATTATTTATGAAATTAATATCTAGTCTACATCGGGTCCCGATGAAAATAACAGAGAAAATGCTGTTACCACAAATACAAGGCAGATGACAGGCACGTCTGCGAGGTCTAAGTTCACCGACAAAAGGAACGGGCCTGTCGTAAGACAGAACAACAATAGTGATGAAACACTGTTCTACCATCATGCTAAAGTTTCCGGGTTCGATTCCTTACAAGGCCGACCACTCGTCATGATGGCTGTCAGCCTAACTAGAGGACGATATCACGTGACTATCACACACCCAGTTTTGATAGGCGTGGGATGAGTCTGGATAGCAGAGCAATGGAGCGCTAAAACCAAAGACCTGGGTTTGATTCCAGTGTCCTGGTATACATTTTTACACACATATTATTTGTGAACGGTCGTTACCCTCAGCGAAAGATAAATTCACGAAAGTGCTTCTATGTATATTTAGAACCTGTTATGTAGTTCCGAAACATTATATGCTAACTCTAGTTATTGTACAAATAATTTAAATGACAAAAGGTTACGAAGAACTATTTGTAAATTTATATTATTATGTTAATAAAACAAAATATATCATTTAGTTTGAGTGAAGCCGCAATTTAGTAGATGGACAGTGAGAAATCTTTTGGACAAAAAAACATCTCGGTACATCCGGCTTCAACCTTTTACTTCACCTGCGAACCAAACAAGGTGAGACTGACGCCCACGTCAGCTGGTTTGGGTCATTATTACCAACAGGTGCCCTATATTTCGAAAACACTGTTTCCAGTCCTCCAGTGTGTCCTAATAACTTTGTTATACCCTGGAACTTCATCTTGTTTCCTGCTTTAGGTTATCCATCAATTTCGTCGGTTCCCCCCCCCCCCACTTTGCCTTCAATGACATCACTCACAGGGATAAACAATATTGCACACTTGGTTCTATCTGAATTGAAGCCTTGACTAGTTACACTATGGGCCATAATGTAATTGCTCAAGGTAGGATTGCTACTTTTCAGACTAAACTAAGTGTACTATGTCATCTTCCTTAGCTGCAGCAATAGTTCATAATGTGATGTCCTCAACTCATTCTTTCAAACGTTCCTTAAAACAAAAGAATATATTGTCAGTCCTCGAGCACAAGACTCTAGAGAGGAGGTTGACAACCGACCTGGGTGCACCCACAGCTGCTACTGGTGTTATTGTTGATGTGCGACGTTCCAGGTGGATCTAGTTCTTAACCCAAGTACGGTAGTTTTGTTTTAAGTAAATCAACAGAAGAGATCACATTCAAATAACACAGCCTCCACCAAACATTATTTATTGATAGCTTTGTGTAGAGATTAACAGCGAATAGTAAATATTAGAGAGCAATCTCTGGAACATGTGTGTCACATGGAGGCCTGAGGCTCGAGGCTCGAGGCCTGAGGGCGCGACCCGAACAGACATGTGGTATCAAGTCTACGTGTGCACACTGGAACTCTCCAAGGGAACAACTACCCTGTTCTATAGTATTTATAATACTGGATATATTGAGACCTCTACTAGTGCTGTGTTTCGAAGAAGGGACCCCAGTGACGTCCCTCACGAGTATGTGGGGGTGCTAAGAACAAACGTGTGGAGAATTAAACATGCCAAGTTAATGTATGTCTTGTTATATGTATTAAATAGTCCTAGTCGTTTTGCCAAGGAACACTCCTTACTCCGGCAAAGTAGTTTTCCCGACTCTGTAATGTAGTTAGCTAACGCGCTAGTGTCGTGTTGAGATAGACTGCCAAGGACGGGGAGCTCTAGGTTCGAACCTTTGCTCGGGTGAACCGGGGGGTGGTTCTCCTAAATGGTTCCCTCCACGAAAATGCGGGTTCACTTCCTCTATGTTCAGCATTCCCAATTCCTAGCCCATTAGCGTAATTAGTAATTAAGAGTATAACCCGAACGGGTAGTAAGACGCGGTGCTAAGTATTATTTGTATGTTAAAGTAATTAATGAAGTTTTCCTGATTCTAAGATCAATATCCTGGAGATGTTGTAATGTGTGTGGTTGTGATATTTGATACAGTTGGACAACTTGAGTCCGGCCCTTCTTCCTCGACGATGTAATGATTTTGTTAACTGTAATAGTAACCAAAATATTGTTTTGTTCCATTTTGTTTTTCCTAAACAGATACATAATAAACTATAATAATATGACATACAAATTACTATTTTAAAATTGCTTTTAACAGAAAAATTGCCTCAAGAGTAATAACAGGTCTTTGTTTAAGTTGTAGTTCTTGTTAATCTTTCTTCTAGTTTGTAAAGTTAGAAATTAAATGACCCTTTACCCAGTCATACGTAAATATTCCAAGAATGTATCAACAATTCAAGCGAGCTTGACGATATGATTTGTTAAATTCACCACACGCTCTTATTAAAGTCTCGAACCAGCAAGATCTATAAGTCAACATCGAGTTTTAGAGCAATTAGTTTCCTAGAGAGTTTTGACAGTGAAATTATGAAATAGAACACCTCAACACTGCTATTGGCTCGACTAGATACCTCTTGGTGTGTGAACAGTACCCACTGCCGCTACCCACTAGCAAGCCTCTAGCCTCTATCCACTATCTAGCCTCAAACCTCTAGCCTCTATCCCTAGTGCTCTAGCCTCAGCCTCTACCCACTAGCATGCCTCTAGCCTCTAGCCTCTACCCCCACAGCAAATCCTAGCGTCTAGCACCAGCCTTAAGGGTCATAGTACCTCTAGTCTACGTTCTACATTATAAAGACTATAGTTCTAGTCTTAGTAGTTCTAATCCAACTATGACCCATAGATGGCCTCTAGGACTAGCTTCATACCCACTACATGTAGATAGTTGGGATGCATCTAGCTCTAGATTAGCGTGCAGACATGCTTGAGATAAAATGAGACCTTGTAGGGTAATAGCCACTGTAACCTAATAAATTATAAAAGATGATAGTGATGAGTAAGTTTAGAAAGATATACAAAAATTGGAATGAGGCAACTGGATAGTGTAAGAGGGTTTTAATGAGGTGATGGTTAATCCCTAGTTCAAATAGACATGTGGTAGGATAGAAAGTTCATGATAGGTTTTGGGCGGACTGGATAGATGTAGATGGGAAGATTCTGATAGAACCTAGTTCAGATAGGTTAACTGAGTGACTGGAAACTAGCAATGGGTTTAAGAGGGACATTGAAAAGTTCATAGACGAGTGGAGGATAAACATTACGTATACTAAGATAGGGTTTAATGAGGTGGACTGGATTAGAACAGTTCAAGATAGAGATAGGTGGCGTACTTTTGTAAATACGACATTAACTGTCAGTTTTCTAATGCATAAAAGTAAAGTTATATAGGAACCGCGGAATGGTTTACTGAGAGTGTACTAAATTGCAGTTTTAAAAGGACCACATTGACTGTAGAAACTGGCCATTCCACTATAGTTAGGTAGGTGTGTCCTGTATTTAGTGTTGGGCCGCACTTGAACTTTGAAACTGGACCTTTTAAATTTTAGATTACATTTTGTAAAATTTTGAGCCATCTAAACACATTCGAATAGTTTTATCTCCTTTTTTAATTAAAAGCCTTTTGTTTATAAGAAACATTTAAACTAACCTGGTAAAAAAGTAATAGGATATCAAGTTACACATCGATTTAAAGGATTACTTTATTTTTAATGAATCGTTGAATAAATAAATAATAATATATGAGTGACTTTAATATGACTTTAGAAGAACATTGTTGTAGCGAAGATTATGATGATCCACGGATAAGTAGAGCCAGAGTTACGCGTAGTTTCAACCAACGGAAACAATTCACATTTTATACCCAAAAATGCCAAGCATCGAAATAAAACGTTCTATTCCGTCCCTTTCTCATGCAAATAACTCTACTGGCACTATAACCTTGTAATCCGGCCGGCGCCTTCCTTTCATCAAACTGGTAAACCTACGCGCGCTAGTTCACCAGCACAGACTGATCTTCTTTTGTTGGACGAAACGATGGTTGAAAATGTTTCGTCGTTTGACGAGAGGGGGGTTATTATTATGTAAATTGTTCTAAAATGGCGTTTGTATTGTAGATTCAGGTCTAATCTAAGAAAAGTCTCTTTGGGGGAGGTTTTTTTTTTATCGACTCGTAGGGTAGGCCTATGACTGCAAATAATGGGTCGTTTTTAAAAACTACAAGGAGCTAATTTGTAAAGATACAAGATTTTGAAATAAATATTTTGCATATGTTTCATATCACGTCCTGATGTTACTCTAACAGTTTTTGTATTCTCACCTCCATCCACCCTCCACTTCTTTCTACCGTCTGGAAATCCGAGTTCAATTTCAGAATTAAATAGGGATGATGAGGGTAAAATTTGAGAGTAAATGTAGTTTAATTCTATTGCCAGGCCTTGTAGATCACGCGCCAACCACACAAGCTGTCTCCACCATGTTCTGTCCTCAGCCTCCTCAATTTTCCTCCATATCTAGCTCCTGGAGATATTTGGTCACATCGTCAATTAATCTCTTTCTGGGTTGCCCCAGAGGTCTTCAAGTGTCAGGTATGTCATCCGTGACTCCTCTCCACCTGATTGGTTGATCTCATTGTTTGTATCAAATACACAATCTCTCCATTAACTCGTACCTGTATATTAAGGTATATTTTGTTAAATATTTCATAATTTAATCTTTGTTTGTCTATAGGTTATATTTAATTTTATCTTTGTTGTGCAGGTTCCTAATATGGGATACAACGAATGTTTTAAATATCGAATATCCGATATTAGGACATCATTATATTTACAATATCAAATGTTATTTTTAGATGTCTCAGAGGCTGAAAAGACGAAATTGAGACACAACTTCAATGCAGCTGCTGTTGAAGTTGTTAAATAAAGCTGTTTCTGAAAGACTTCAAAATACTTCCAAGTTCCTCATTAAACATTGGAGAGTTACGTAATTCATAAAACAAAAGATGTAAGTTAACTATTGGCATCCAATATAGATCGAGAAAATGTGTTGTTCGAGGAATTAAAAGTCAGCTTGCACAATACTCTGTTTTGATGGAAGAAATTGTATGATATCAGACAGATGGCATTTAACTAGGCTCTTAGGAACAATCTCGAGCATCCATTTCCAGCAGATAAAGGCATGGCAGGCAGAAAGTGGACAAGAATTTCTTTCAAGCGACCCTTCTAATCTTTCATTGGAAAACCAGAATCTGTTTCTTTGGGAAGAGTAAAAGGTTTTTACAAAAGAAAAGGTTGCCAATTTTTTTTTTAACTTTTAAAACCATAACTAGGGAAAATTAAATTTGAGCATTAAAGTGTACAATAATGAAAATGGCATCATTTGTTTACATAAACGTAATAAGGTTATCAGTCTGAAAGGAAAGTCGCAAGTGTCCAACCTATCTTCTACAGAAAGAGGATCGTTGATGACTCTGGTCACTTGTGTGAGTGCATTGGGATGTTATGTACCACAACTCATTGTATTTCCAAGGAAGAACTACTGGATGGATCCTCTCCTGGGACTGTAGCAGCTTGTCATCCACCAGGCTGGATCACTGGGTACAACACTTTATTGTGGTTGTAAAACCAACTGTGGATCATCATGTGATGTTGATTCTTGATGATCATTTCTCACATACGAGGAACTTAGATGTCATTGAACTTGGAAGACAAAATGGTATAGTGGTAATCTGTCTACCTCCTCACTCAACACACAGCTACAGCCACTTGATCTTTCATTTATGGGACCATTCAAGCATTATTATTCGCTGGAGATAGAAAATGGGCTAAAAAAAAATCATAAATATCGTTCAGTAAGTTGAGTTAGGCGCGCGGCACTACACACCTCGACATCTTGGAGCACGGCACAGAACTTACCACAATTAATAGTAAACAACACACCGGTCCATCTATAAATGGGAATACGTTCTGAGGTCTTCATTAACGTCCTACATCACAGCAAGTGCTTGCCATTATTACTTGTGCAGTGCCGCGCGCCTAACTCCTATGCAACCTGTTGTACACGCATGCTGTATAGGTTTCCGGATGTAAGTGTACAGGGATTTTGAACTACTTTTGGTTCAAACAAGCTATACGTGCAGTTTGGGCTGTGGGTCTCCGACCATCCTGTATATACTACTATACAATAATTTGATGTATTTAAATCAATGGTTTGTGTTAATAGTATATTTTTAATATGTTTTGAATTATTTTAAAGTGATTGTCATTGTCATAATTTAAATAAAACAACAACAAATGCTATGTATATGCTATTTTAACCGAATGTAGTACCTGTATGTATCCCTGGCAAACATAAGGGAGCGTGGGAGGTTTTTTGGAACCCCTTAACTAACATTTTCTATGTAGCAAGTCTCCTTCCGCCACCTACATCCGGGTTTGATGCAGGCTTTTAAAAGCAAAATCAACTTTCCCCGTTCACACCTGTTTCTCGTTTCTCCCATGGCTACATTAACACTTGACACACCCCCGCCCCCCGTCCACTCTGCTTCTCACGCACTTTTATAAAACATTCGAAATGTTTGTTTTTATATGCTCCTATCCTTCTAATTATTCAAATATTTACTAATGTTCACTTTGTTAACGACTAGTATTTGCCCACGGCTTTGCTCGCATCAAACAATACATTAAAATATTCGACAACTTCAAAAGCTAAAAAAAGAATCAAACTTATTCGAGATCAGTATTTTAATTGTGTATGAAGATGCACGAATACATCCACTCCTTCTTCACACCCCGACTCAATGGATTATTTATATTATATTCATACTACCAAGAAAAATCTAATAATGCAAAAAAAAAAAAACCTTTCTCAAACGTTAGAGTTTCATCGTATGTTTATATTTACTATCTAAGAAACCAATATGAAGCAAATTGAAAGAAGAAATCTCTATTAAGCGCCCTAGCACAACAAATAATATTGTGAACTATGGGTGATTATAATCAAGATATGGATCATGGCCGTAATTATATCATTCATCCTCAAGCTTCACCTTTATATAGCATTGCTTTCGTCCATTTTATTATTTATTTAAATTTTCCTACTAACGTGCGAAAATATTTGGAAAGTGTGTTTTCGTCTTTCCTTATTTAGTTTATTTTTATCCCAGCACCCCCTGTTCAGGCTATACTTATATGTGATAATTACTCTAATGGGTATGGAGAGAAGGAAGCAATTTAGACCTTCATTTGCGTGAGAGAGATTTAGGAAATCACCCAACCGGATAGAACCACGATCTACCCATCATCGCAGTCAAGTCTATTGCAAGAGTCGCACCTTAGAGCACGTGACCACAGATACCGGTTATAGTCTTGTTGAAAGCGTAGGGTGAACCTGGTACCAATGACGTCATATTTTTAAATAAATTATACTATGTAATAAAACAAACGTAAGTACTTTGTTCTCTAAGTCCATTTTACTTTCGAAATCTTAGAAGAGAGCGTTGGTTAGTAATGGCAGCCTGGAAGCCGTACTGCTAGGGCCGTTAGCAGCGCTACCAAATTTCAAGTTTCTAGCTCATCTGGAAGTGGTAAACATTAATGTCAGTGAGTGAGTCAGCCAGTGGCTTTATAGTAGTATCATTTTTCTATTGTCAATTGAAGATCAACATATTTTTAAAACACTTTATAGCCTTTGGACATATGAATATTTTAATATTATTTATTAGCTGTAAAAATATTCTACTATTCCTGTTAAAATATTCAGAGAAAAAGTCTTAAAGCTAATTATGTGTTTTAAAACTATAAACTATATAATTATTAGTAAACTATTTTTCCTAAACTACATTTACACGTCAACAATGCAATGTCTTTAGGTGCAATAAGAGGTGCTAATAGCGCGATGTCTTTAGGTGCAAAAAGAGGTGCTTATAACGCGATGTCTTTAGGTGCAATAAGAGGTGCTAATAACGCGATGTCTTTAGGTGCAATAAGGTGCTAATAGCGCGATGTCTTTAGGTTCAATAAGAGGTGCTAATAGCGCGATGTCTTTAGGTGCAATAAGAGGTGCTTATAACGCGATGTCTTTAGGTGCAATAAGAGGTGCTAATAGCGCGATGTATTTAGGTGCAATAAGAGGTGCTTATAACGCGAAGGTGCTTGTACAGTTGCTTAGCCAGAGTGTGGAGGTACTTTTCGAAACTGACAAAAATAAGTTATTCTCAGATTCAAAAGCGATGATATATTAGAGTCTACCTGTGGGTTTTTGCAGCTCCAAGTGTGATAAACCCTCCATTTATTCTCATAGAGCATGGCCCAAAGGAGCCCATATCAATATATGCGCATAAAATCAGCGTAGGGAAGTATTTGACTGCCATTTAAAGGAGAAAAAACACTTAAAAAAGGAAAATAATAGAAAAATAAAATTCTTATATCTAAACTCAACACAGATGTAAAATAATATTCAAATTAGGGGATTTGTAAAATATATAAATAGATATTGAAACAATAAGATGATAAGAAAGAGTAGGATCTATTTTCAGCTCTAGAAAGAGAAAGAGTCGCCGTGACTGTGAATGCTGCTGGCTGTAAATAGCAATATCTTGTATTATAGTAGCAGCCCTTAAGAGCGTGCATCACGTTCAAATCAACTCTGTGATACAGTCTGCTAGAAATTGTACATTTACACTAAAAATATTGCACATGGATAATATCTGATTAAACATTGATGGAGATAAAGAGTTAATGGATGTTCCTAATGCTGAACATTGCTCAAATATTGAATGATATTTGGATAAAAACTGCGTTTAAAAGGCCTTTTTGACCATTTTTAGAATGGTTTCACAGATAAGTACAGTGCACAAATCTTTATTCTGTCTGTTATCAACAAGAAACTTTGTCGCTTCTTCCCATCGGCACCGCGGAAAATTTCGGGTAATCATTCAAATACGAATGTACTGCACATATTTCTGGTGTATCTTAGGTCGTTTCTTTTCCCTTTCAATCCCAAACCTCGCGCGAGCCGAGTTGGACCTGCTACGATGAACGCTCTTAATATTTCATTCTACTATGCAATATTTCAAAATGTTATACACGGTAAAATAAAGTCCAAGGATTCCAACAGGGCTCATTTCCTTAACAACACTACATATATTTGGAATTTTAAAAATAAAATAAAATTTTTGAAAAAGTGACATTAGATAATATTTTTAGGAATTTTTAACAATGTTTGTGAATCTATGAGACTAGGCTTAGTGAAAAGGGATCTAGTTTTAGAATTCATCCAACAATTACAATAATACTTGTTTAGGCTCACAACAGAAGAAATGTTTTACTTAAGGGCAAAACTTTTTCAATTGTTATAGTCAACTTTATTTTTGTCAAAATAAATATAATAGTACTTCAGTTAAAACATAGAGATAAATTTTCTTAATAAGGTAACATAAATAATTTTTAAATATCTGTCAAAGGGGCCCTGGAATTTAATGATGAATTTTGTCTTCATTTATAAATCATGTCATCAAATACTAATATGGATTAAATAGCCAAGCTATTATAGTAATTGATAGGTACAATTGTAACAGCATCTATATATCATATACTTTAACTCGAAAACTAAAACTTGGACACGGGAATCGAAGCCGGGACCTTTGGCTTAGTATTTCAATGCGCTGTGATTGAGCTGTCCAGGGGTCATCTCGTGCCTAGGGTCATTCTTAATATATATTACATAAATACATAATATATAAGATATATTTTATATATATTAGGTCTATAATATAATATATTATACATATAATATATTATATGTATAATATATTATATATTATTCATATTATATTATACAATATATATATAGGTCTATAATATAATATATTATACATATAATATATTATATATTATTCATATTATATTATACAATATATATTTATCATATATATTATATGTATAGTATATTATACATAATATATTATATTATAAATATTATGTATATTTATCATAAATATTTATAATATAATATATATGATATACATTTTATATATATTAGGTCTATAATATAATATATTATTCATATTATATTATACAATATATATTTATCATATATATTATATGTATAGTATATTTTACATAATATATTATTATATAAATATTATGTATATTTATCATAAATATTTATAATATAATATATATGATATACATTTTTGTTTCAAAGACATCGTGCAAAACATAGCTTTCTCAGATTAAAGCACATAAAAATTACATTTTAGTTAAAAAAACTCACTATCACAAAATTATTTATATTCACTATTTATTAAAATGTAAGAAATGTATTAAGCTACAACTATAGCAATATGTAATTATATAATATTTATATACTAGTTTAAAACCGTATGTTAGACAAGAACATTAGATCCTCTGACTTCATAGCTAAAACTGGACCCCAACACGCAAATCTGGCATGCAAGCCAACGTCTTTCAAACGAGCTCCAGTCTGTATTCGATACGGAAATCCACCCATTCCTATGAATAATTGGCGCAAGAACGTCTGACTAATACCCATTTACAAATATATTGATCAGAGACTTCCTATCGTAGGTTCTAACACCTTGTTCAAGAACCGTCCATAATTCTCATTGTTTGTCACCGTAATTGGCTGACCCGTGCAGCCCTTTTGATGTGTGTGAACGCTTCCTGTTTGGCGAAACTTGTGAACAACTTGTACCATTCCATGTTAACAGACGGCAACTTGTGAAACTTCTCACCATATTCATCTGAAACTTGTGAAACTTCTCACTATATTCATCTGAAACTTGTGAAACTTCTCACTATATTCATCTGAAACTTGTGAAACTTCTCACTATATTCAGCTGAAACTTGTGAAACTTCTCACTATATTCATCTGAAACTTGTGAAACTTCTCACTATATTCAGCTGAAACTTGTGAAACTTCTCACTATATTCAGCTGAAACTTGTGAAACTTCTCACTATATTCAGCTGAAACGTGTTTCAAACTTCTCACTATATTCAGCTGAAACTTGTGAAACTTCTCACTATATTCAGCTGAAACTTGTGAAACTTCTCACTATATTCAGCTGAAACTTGTGAAACTTCTCACTATATTCATCTGAAACTTGTGAAACTTCTCACTATATTCATCTGAAACTTGTGAAACTTCTCACTATATTCATCTGAAACTTGTGAAACTTCTCACTATATTCATCTGAAACATGTGAAACTTCTCACTATATTCATCTGAAACTTGTGAAACTTCTCACTATATTCAGCTGAAACGTGTTTCAAACTTGGGCCATTTTAACGTCCAGGTCCGTATGAATGGAGATAATACTAAAATAATAAAAAAGTTGTCCTTTGTTGTGAGAACCATTACTGCAACAATACACTAGCACTGCGTACCAACAAACAAATGAATCCCCTACATGTGAGGCGCACATTCACTTCTGTCAGTTATTTTGTGTACTCACCAATCGCTGTGAGGCAAAGTGCAACAATGAAGCAGGAAAAGAAGAGTAGGTTGGTCGGGCAGGCCATGGTTGTTGTAAAAACAGAAGGAGTGCTGAGCTATCTAAGTGGCTGCGGCTGTGCAATTAGTCCTCCAGCTAGAAACAATACGATAATAATAATAATAATAATAATAACAACAACTACATTATTAACTTGGTAATCATTGATGCCACGATTATTGTGACATTATATAATAAGATATCATTTTCTTATTGCTTTGGATTGTGGCTCTCTATTACCTGCTTGAAGCCGAAACATTCAACATATAATGTTACGACTCTTGAACAATAAAGGTCTACCTAAGCAACAAAGCAGTCTTAAAAGTAGCTGATTTACAACAATGTCCATGAGTATTAGCATATAACGATGGAGTGATCGTTGGAAAAACTAAAGAAAGACAACTACAATATCTGATTTATTATGCTTGTGTGGCTGTTTCTATCTGTTGGTAGTTTTTATTTGTTTTTTTATGTTGTTTTATGAGGGGTGTTTTTGAGGGAAAAAAGTGAAACATAGGAAAATAAAGTCTATTTGGAATATTTATATAGGCCTACTTAGTACTCAATATTTGTTTTTTTTAATAGACCCACGTACTTATAAGTAAATATCATCCATCGACTTTAACTCACCAGCCAGTTCTATCAATGTTCATCTTTACACCCTATCTCTAACTTGAGCTAGTTCTATCCAGTCCACCTCATTACACCCCCCTCTGTGTTGAGCTAGTAATATCCAGTCCACCTCGTAACACCCTAGATACACATATTGAGCCAGTTCTATCCAGTCCACCTCATTACACCCCCCTCTGTGTTGAGCTAGTAATATCCAGTCCACCTCGTAACACCCTAGATACACATATTGAGCTAGTTCTATCCAGTCCACCTCATTACACCCCCTCTGTGTTGAGCTAGTAATATCCAGTCCACCTCGTAACACCCTAGATACACATATTGAGCCAGTTCTATCCAGTCCACCTCATTACACCCCCCTCTGTGTTGAGCTAGTAATATCCAGTCCACCTCGTAACACCCTAGATACACATATTGAGCCAGTTCTATCCAGTCCACCTCATTACACCCCCCTCTGTGTTGAGCTAGTAATATCCAGTCCACCTCGTAACACCCTAGATACACATATTGAGCTAGTTCTATCCAGTCCACCTCATTACACCCCCCTCTGTGTTGAGCTAGTAATATCCAGTCCACCTCGTAACACCCTAGATACACATATTGAGCCAGTTCTATCCAGTCCACCTCATTACACCCCACCTCTGTGTTGAGCTAGTAATATCCAGTCCACCTCGTAACACCCTAGATACACATATTGAGCCAGTTCTATCCAGTCCACCTCATTACACCCCCCTCTGTGTTGAGCTAGTAATATCCAGTCCACCTCGTAACACCCTAGATACACATATTGAGCCAGTTCTATCCAGTCCACCTCATTACACCCCACCTCTGTGTTGAGCTAGTAATATCCAGTCCACCTCGTAACACCCTAGATACACATATTGAGCTAGTTCTATCCAGTCCACCTCATTACACCCCCCTCTGTGTTGAGCTAGTAATATCCAGTCCACCTCGTAACACCCTAGATACACATATTGAGCTAGTTCTATCCAGTGTTCAGGTTTGTTCAGCACTGGACTATGTGTAGGCTACTAACTGGCTGAATGTGTTCAGGTTTGTTCAGAATTTTGACCACTGAACTGTTTGCAGACACACCTCTCCACAGAGTCACGAACAATCAATTTAAAAAAACACCAGAGAATTCAATGCAATTTTTACCATCTTTCGACACCACCGAGAGAAAGTATTGTGATCGTCAAAAAATCGAGCCTGAGATTTTGATAAATATCAACGTTTCATGACCCCCTAAAATAAAAAGTGGTTTTCTCAATGCCGTCTGTCTGTCCGTCTGTCTATTTCTATAGCCTAAACTGTTTTACCAATTGGGCTAAACTTTGGTATCTAGAGTTTTCATAAGGTCCCCCCCCCCCCCCCCCGAGGAGTTTTTAGAATTTGATATCCAACCCTAAAATTAAGGGTAGTTTATTGGTGGCATAAAGAGAAAAAATCGATTTTCTCAAAATTCGTTCTAATAATTTTGATTAATTTTTTTTTCATCTAGACATTGTTTTCTTTATAAACAAGATGGCAACTCTCAATTTCTCATGAAAATGACTTTGAAGGTACTTTACATGAGCAACAAGTCGATATATTCAGAGATGAAGATTTATTACATGCATTCATTTGATAGAAATATTGAAATTATTGATAGCTATAAATAATCGACGGATTTTTCTAAACAAGCGTTAATGTTTTTACATAGTATAGTAGCTATACATGATTATTACAGGTTTGTATAAAAAATAATCAAATCATAATTTAGTATTCTATTTTCAAATATATTTTTGTTTGGAATGGATTTGATTTAATTTATGTATGCCACTACTATTTTGGTTTTGAGCCCTGATAAGTCTGTACAAATTATAGAAATCAGTTTAGCTATAAAAATAACTATATATAAAACACTTAGTTCAGACACACAAAGTAAATATTTTTCTTTGTGTTTTAAACTAACTTTAGAGTTGTATACCCAAGCCCAGAGCCACAAGTATCAAGAATATTTATTAAAAATTAAACGGATATTCTAGGGAGAAAGTAAAATTTATTTTAAAACATTATTTCAAACAAATTTTGAATGTGCATATCTAAATCACTAATAAATTATTACAACCTTTGTGATAAAAACATAAAATTTTCGTAAGTAAACTTTTGATTAGCCCTAACGTAATGTAATTTTCACCGTAAAGGCGAAGAAATTGAAAATTAATAAACAAGATTTTCTTAAATAATAATTTTATTTGCTTAGGTTCGAGAAATATTTCACTTTTTTCTCTGACCCTTAAAACTAATCTTTGGAAGGATACGCAATTTCGGGTGTGAGTGAATGTTGTTTTATCATCCCCCTTGTCGTTCGTTTATTTCGCCCTCCACACACCTGGGCTGTTAGGGGATGGGACCTCCCTTACCGAACGAATGCTACAATCAAAAATCAATAGAAGGACCAGATTCTCATGGTGCAACTTCCATCATATTATTTATTTCAGAAATTAAGTAATTTATACCGACATCACGAGGTGACTATACAATCCCTCGCAGTCATCGTCAACAGGGAGGTCAAGGTTTGGATCCCAATCAGGTGCAATTGTGCCACTTGTGTCCAGTGGCTATTTTTAAGGTGAGGAGTTGCTGCATCCCGGATATAAATTCAAAAATTCAAATCAACCCCCAAAGAAGGCTCAGATTAGCTCCAAGCCTATACTACAATATTTAAAATATATTTAAAGATAGAAATAGTCCAAAAACTAGAAAAGTCGTAGTTCAGGATTTCTAGAAAAGTGGGTGCTTTTGTTAACAGTTAGGTCAGTTTCTATATCATTCTTTCTTTGAGCTATCAAAGATATTAAACAGGCAAGCTTAGCCCTGATTTTGGGCAATACATTGCCCACATAGAGAGGATTTGCCTCAATAAATTCCGAAATGGGGAATATTTCCAACTTTAGTGATGAGGTTTTTTACAGGAACAATATTAGGTTTGTAATAAAATGAATAGCCTAGTAAAAAGATGTTAGGTATTTGTTTAATGCTCCAAACCTTATCTAAAGGTCTCAATCTACAAACCAATTTCCTTTGGAAGAAACTTACCTAACAGCTAGAAAGGTTACTAGATCTACTTTCCTGTATTCATACGTCAAGTCCCTTTTGATAGATAACAGCAATAACTATTAGATTACACTAAAAATAAAGTAAAATATTATCAATTTTGGCCACAAATAGATTTGTATTTTCTAAAGGTTCTTTATATAACAATTGGACTGTAACGACCCCACTAATTGTGTTAAAGTAGCTTTGTGTAAATGTTCTTGTTGAATAATCTAAAAAACAAATGTGGCCCTACACTGCACGATATACCACACAAATATAAAATAGAACCCTTGATTTTCTAGCGAATTGACGTTTGGAACAAATTCAGACAACAATTAGTGCCGTAGCTCACCTTGGCGGGAGTTCCAGGAACAATGCTGCCAACAGGACACCGCTCGAGCACTGAATACCCGCCGTGGAATGTAGAGCCTGTGTCTGACAGCCAACTCGCTTATAAGCAGAGAGAGAGGCGTGATGCTATTGGTCGGAGGGCGGGACCTGGTCGCCCACCTGTTGGAGCCAACCAACACACTAGGAGAGGTTGGTATTATCTGTTTGGTGACCCTTCCGGTGTCTTCCCACGTCACTACCTGCCTTCCAGTGTCTTCCCACGTCACTACCTCCCTTCCAGTGACATCCCACGTCACTACCTCCCTTACAGTGACATCCCACGTCACTATCTCCCTTCCAGTGTCCTCCCACGTCACTATCTCCCTTCCATTGTCCTCCCACGTCACTATCTCCCTTCCAGTGTCCTCCCACGTCACTATCTCCCTTCCACTGACATCCCACGTCACTACCTCCCTTCCAGTGACATCCCACGTCACTACCTCCCTTCCAGTGTCATCTCACGTCACTATCTCCCTTCCAGTGTCATCTCACGTCACTACCTCCCTTCCGGTGTCTTCCCACGTCACTATCTCCCTTCCAGTGTCATCTCACGTCACTACCTCCCTTCCGGTGTCTTCCCACGTCACTACCTACCTTCCAGTCTCATCTCACGTCACTATCTCCCTTCCATTGTTATCCCACGTCACTATCTCCCTTCCATTGTCATCCCACGTCACTATCTCCCTTCCAGTGTCCTCCCACGTCACTACCTCCCTTCCAGTGACATCCCACGTCACTACCTCCCTTCCAGTGTCATCTCACGTCACTATCTCCCTTCCAGTGTCATCTCACGTCACTATCTCCCTTCCAGTGTCTTCCCACGTCACTATCTCCCTTTCAGTGCCATCTCACGTCACTACCTCCCTTCCGGTGTCTTCCCACGTCACTATCTCCCTTCCAGTGTCATCTCACGTCACTATCTCCCTTCCGGTGTCTTCCCACGTCACTACCTACCTTCCAGTCTCATCTCACGTCACTATCTCCCTTCCAGTGTCCTCCCACGTCACTATCTCCCTTCCAGTGTCATCTCACGTCACTACCTCCCTTCCGGTGTCTTCCCACGTCACTATCTCCCTTCCGGTGTCTTCCCACGTCACTATCTCCCTTCCGGTGTCTTCCCACGTCACTATCTCCCTTCCGGTGTCTTCCCACGTCACTATCTCCCTTCCAGTGTCATCTCACGTCACTATCTCCCTTCCAGTGTCATCCCACGTCACTATCTCCCTTCCATTGTTATCCCACATCACTATCTCCCTTCCATTGTCATCCCACGTCACTATCTCCCTTCCAGTGTCCTCCCACGTCACTACCTCCCTTCCAGTGACATCCCACGTCACTATCTCCCTTTCAGTGTCCTCCCACGTCACTATCTCCCTTCCATTGTCCTCCCACGTCACTATCTCCCTTCCAGTGTCCTCCCACGTCACTACCTCCCTTCCAGTGACATCCCACGTCACTATCTTCCTTCCAGTGTCATCACACGTCACTATCTCCCTTCCAGTGTCATCTCACGTCACTATCTCCCTTCCAGTGTCATCACACGTCACTATCTCCCTTCCAGTGTCATCACACGTCACTATCTCCCTTCCAGTGTCATCTCACGTCACTATCTCCCTTCCAGTGTCATCTCACATCACTACCTCCCTTCCTGTGTCTTCCCACGTCACTATCTCCCTTCTAGTGTCATCTCACGTCACGATCTCCCTTCCAGTGTCTTCCCACGTCACTATCTCCCTTCCAGTGTCATCTCACGTCACTACCTCCCATCCGGTGTCTTCCCACGTCACTACCTCCCTTCCAGTGTCTTCCCACGTCACTATCTCCCTTTCAGTGTCATCTCACGTCACTACCTTTCTTCCAGTGTCATCTCACGTCACTATCTCCCTTCCAGTGTCATCCCACGTCACTATCTCCCTTCCAGTGTCTTCACACGTCACTATCTCCCTTTCAGTGTCATCTCACGTCACTACCTTTCTTCCAGTGTCATCACACGTCACTATCTCCCTTCCAGTGTCATTACACGTCACTATCTCCCTTCCAGTGTCATCTCACGTCACTATCTCCCTTCCAGTGTCATCACACGTCACTATCTCCCTTCCAGTGTCATCACACGTCACTATCTCCCTTCCAGTGTCATCATACGTCACTATCTCCCTTCTTGTTGGAGTTTAGGTGAAACTGCTCCCACTGATGTCTTCGCTTTGTATTTCAAGGTCACGGGGTCAGATATTTTCTCTTAAGGCAAATATAGCAGTGGTGGGTTGTTGCCAGGGCTACATCCTCTTGAAAGGACTGTACTATTCCCTGCCCCGTACTAGTCAACTTACCCACCACATACACAATAATGTGTTTAGAGAATATATGTGTGTGTATCGCCTTTAAAGGGAACATTTTATATTGATAGTGAGGCAAAAGTCATCTTCAGTATCCATGGGCGTACGCGGGGAAAGGGGGGTTGATGAGGGGCGATATATCCCCCCACTCCCACGAATTATAAAAATATCCACCAACAAAAGACGAAACAGAAAACACACATGTTTCACACAATGTTCCTGTACGTGCACACTAATATAATATTGTAATATCTTCATTGAAAAGTGATTTTATATATGAGGTGCCTATTTCCAAAAGGTCTCTTGTCCACTTTTCATGTTTTTCGGCAAATCACGAAAAACGTTTAAATACATTAATATTGTCGATCTCTTGTAAAGATTTTTTTTATCTATTCATAATGTTACCAAGAGTCTTAGAATCGGTTATTTTCTCTCTATTACTTACCGTTTTTTAATTATTAATTATATAAGTTTGGACAAGAGTCGTTTTGGAACAAAAGAGAGGACAACAGTCGTTTTGGAAAAAATAACATTGGACGAGAGACAGTTTGGTTACAAGGTGAAGGATATAGTTTGTTTAATTGCATAAAAATATTGACAGAAACATTATTAAACAAACATTTTGATTTAAATTACATCAAAATAAAAACAAAATTTTAAATTAAATTACCACATAACTCAGATCAGAAATGTTTATGTCCAAAGTTAATAAATATAGCATAAAAAACAATTAAAAATTATAGAAAAAGTTTTTGAGTTTTAATTAATTTTACAATCTTAAAATGACAAATTTAAAAATATAATAGAAACTCATTATTAAAGCACCTTTAATCCTAAAAGTCTTCTATATCTTCCATAATGCCCCCTTCTAGTTCATCTTCCGATTGGTCTTCTGTTGTTTCTCTCCGCTGGATAATTTCACGATAGAACTTGATATCTGCCATCATCTCCCATTCTTCACCGAAATGCAATGTTAACAGTTTCTTTACATCCGCAATCTTTTGGGGTTTTATCGGGACACCAGGCTCAATAAGTGGTAAATTGAAGTCTGTTCCTTGCAATTTAGCTTTCAAAACCTTCCTTGGTACACCAGAGTTAGTATAATAAAATGGTTCATCCTGAACTAGAATTGAAGCCGTTGGAGTCTGTCCTCTGGAGATTAAAAATCTTTTGGTAGAAGAAAACTTAAAGTGCCACTGCTGTGGCTTTTTCAAATTCTCTTGAGACACTTTCTTCCAATCATAGATGGGACAGTCTTGACCCAATTTCAGAACTGTTCCATGTTTTTTAAAAACTTCCAAGTACTCTTCTGGTTTCACTATTGTGTCGTGGCCTTTAAGGTCTAGTTCAATCCTCCCAAAAACACGGTCGGGAGGAATGTAAGAGTGACCCGGTACTGGGAAAAAAAGGTGAATTTCCTTTACATGAGACGGTGCCAACTTGGCCAGCCAATAAATCAGCATGCAAATCATTGTTGAATTCTTGTTCTGCCCTCCGCACCCATCGGCAAAGAGCCTAACAGTAGAAATACCTGTATAGGTTGTGTTCTGCAAGCGATGAAATACCGCTGATGCAATTTGTGCAGAGCCTTTTGCAGCATCGCCCTCTGTCCAGGTGTAGATGAAAACTTTCTCCTTGGGTTGTTTATCTATGGAGGTCCCTTCACAGATGGTGAAGTTGTAAATATTAAATTGTCTGCAATAGTAGGCAGCTTGATCTGGAATTCGTGGCAAAACTTGGTTCTTCTGACAATCAAACGTAAGCGTAATCTCCCCCTCATTCTTCTGTCTTAATAAGGAAAAGTATGCCTCACTTCTCTTCTTGTGCAATATGAAATCTGTTTCACAAGTCTTGTCACCTGCTTTCAATTTTAACTCAAAGTGTATACACTTGGAACACTTATCAACAGCTGGGGACCCAAAGCTTAGGTTATACTCTATGGTAAAAATGTGGAAGAAGTAAGAATAGGGCACTTTAAGATCTTTTTCTGCATTATTATTGTACATTCGATGAAGCTTTGCTATTGATAGATAGCTAGGTAAATACTGTCTCATAGCATTTGCAGCCCTGCAGTAATGTTTCTCTAAAGGAACAAGATTCTCTATGAAAGACTTAACAGCCCCCCTTTTATCTACAAATAGGTGGGATTTGTGGTCTCCCTCTCTATTTTCAGTTTCTAGTTTTCCACTGGAAAAATGTCGTCTGCAAACTCGTTGTACCCGTTTTTCACCAATACCCAATATACTACAAAATGCTTTCTTACAAACCTGAATTTGAGTTGTCTGCCCATCCTTAGATTTTGGAATGAAATAGCGAGTCCACATTAATGTAGTTTGTTTCCGCTCATTTCTTGCTCTCTTTCTTTTAGGAGTTTCACTAATAGTATATTTGAGAATAAAATTATCCTGAACATCTTTCTTTTTCTCAGAATAAAATGATTGATGATATTTACGAATATCTTGTAAATAAAGATTTTTACATTCTAGTGCACCACCATTATGCTGACATTTAGGAAGTCGTGGTAAAGCTTTAGATGAATAGAGTTTTCTCGTTTTTAATGTTTTTGCCCACATTTCTACATTTCTTGCCTGTTTTCTACCTCTACCTTTAGAACATGGAACAACAGTCCTTTGAATTAGATTTTCTTCCATTATTAATTATTATTAATCGATATAAACCACTCAAACACAGAAAAATAGCTTGAAAAACTGCACACTTTACAGTAAACTAATCAACATAACCTACCGTCAAAACACATCTATTTTTATTTCCAGCTGTTCGTCAGGGCTGCCACTATATTAATTTTAAAACGTAAAGGCGTAAAACAAAGCTTATTTGATAATTTTTCTCTATTTTATCCATGGTTACATTATTAGAGTCTAAGGACAAGAGATGGTTTTGAAAAAAAAATACCATGGATTTCATAGTGGAATGATGTTGGACTAAAGACATTCTGTTTCTTAAGTCTTGTATGTCAGTTGACCACCATCTTAGCTTTTAATAGCTCGGACAAGAGACACTTTGGAAATAAGCACTACTTTTAAATACATTTTTAGAGGGCTTAGAGTGTGTTTTGGAAAAAGATGAATGGTTTCCCTCATAGAAAAGCCTATACTGAATACGGTAGAACCAATAACTCAATTTTTAAAATTTTGGACAAGAGACCTTTTGGAAATGGCCACCTCATATGACAGATTACATTGTATCGATATATTGTGCTTAGTCGATATTTAAATCGAATGTTTCAAGCAGTTCCGTGCTCAATCGTTTGGAAAGCTAGTGTCTTTGGTTTTAATGCTAAAGTGGCGTTTCTATTCCTACCTCCACGCTCACTTTACTGTGGTCAAACTGTTGAGCAGAGTTTTGTTTTGTTGCTGAAATGAAATCCCATGGACTGTGCGTCCATGACAATATCGTCAGGTGGAGCATAACCCCCTTATTGGCCATGACAATATCGTCAGGTGGAGCATAACTCCCTGATTGGCCACTGACCGATAGGTCAAAGTTCATTTTCACAAACACTCGCCTTCCTTATCCATTTTACTTGGGCTATAAGCTGTTAATGACATTAACATAAATAACAATAGCACAGCGTGTGAATCACTTTGCCAATCCTAAAAATATTGCTTAAATATGTCTTCTCTTTATTGGGTTTACCCTGTGCCGTATCGTGCAGTGTTGCTTAGATAAGCAGAGTCCATTAAAATTGTATGTGTGACATGTTCTTGTCCAATTGGTGCCCATTTGTCCAAAATCTAGTGCCTCAGAATACCCCTAAATGCAGCGCTGAAGGTTTAGAAGAACGAAATATTGTCTTAGGACTCGAGTATTTATTCTGTAAACTTATAGGGAGGGAGTAAAATCTGTTTAGGGGGGAGCACCCCTATGACACTACTCAAGACCCTATGTAAAAGTTGATCAGACTTTGAAGCTTTTTAGCTGTACGATTTGCCGCTATATCAGAAAGCGTTGTGATCGTTGCGGATAGCTGTGACGTTTTATAACAACAGCTGTTCATATTTAAAAGATTTTATTTCTGCACAATGGCTTCACATGTCAAAAATAAATGTAAGTTTCCAGATTATTTTAAAACTGACGTGTCAACGTTTATACGCCCTCAAATTTCGAGAAACGTGATTGTGAGAAAAAAATACAAGAAAGATTTCTGGTCAAAAAAACTTTAGAAAAAGAACAAATCTAATGATAGATTTTGTGAAAAACATTTTTGGCCAAAAGATATTCTACGAGAGTGGAGTGTAGCAGATGGTGATGAAAGAATTTTGCAAAAGGAAAGTTTGCAATTGCTTTTTGTAATTTAAGATTAGTTTTTCTCTTAATTATTTCCACATTGGTTGATCATTGTTTGCAATAAAAAAACTTCTACTAGATATCAGTTACCACCACTCCTATGTCGTTGGCTACTTGTATGTTTATTTATAAATTATAACAGTGATTTTTCTACTGCCTTAACATTAGACATTATTTATATACCAAAGTAAAAAAGTTTATTTTTAATTGGGTATGGTGCTCTAGAACTGATACAAGTAAAACACTGTATTTTCTCAAAAAAGCAAATTATTAAGAGATTTATATTACCATTTATACTTGCAAGTAAACGGCGAATTAAATTATACCATAATCATATCCAGGCCTATTTAATATGATTTGATTTTGTAAAATTCAGACATCTCACTAGAATCAAAATCCAGACGAAGGACATTTATTTGCACAAGAAAGGGTAGAAATGTTAAGTTAGAAGGGGACGATGCTCAAAAACCTTACCCATAAATATTTCACTTATTTTTATTAATTGTTAAAACAAATTGATAGTTTTTTTTTGTATCATACACTCACAAAGAATTGGAGAATCGATAGAAACTAAAATTATATTAGTTGCATTCGAAAGTATTTGACAACATCACATTAAAAAAGTAACACTGTTTAGTTTTTTTTAATAGCACTTGCCACAAAAGTATTACATTATTCATAGAGGACTGAAAGTGCTCATAACCTGACATTTTAAACTCTCTTTATATGACTGCACTATAGCTCGATAGTAACAATCGATATGTTGCTGCAAGTAATATTACTACAGTAATTTAATTAAATAGTATTTATGGATGATACTATCAATAATTGTCTTGACGCATAAGTCAATTATAGTATTTGATAAATGTTTAATTGAAGGCGGGAACAAACCTGGGACCATTGTAAAGATGGAAGTACCAAAGTACCAATGTTATTTTTTAAATAATAAAACTATATTGAAACTTTATAGGCTGTATGCAAGAACAAACAGAGTAAAAGTGAAAGGAGGGTGGTATTGATTTACCTCGGTATTGAGCCTTCTGCAAGAACAACCCTCTAAGATAGCTAATTAACACCAGTCACACTTTCGAATGTAAATTAATATTTTTTAAATCCACTCAAAAAATCACAATTCTCATTCACGCTTTACGTTTGCTTAGTTCATTCTTGCATTCTGCCTTATCCTATTATTGAAGGAAAGACTCTAATTTTCGTATTCAGACAAATTACCCTAAATGCTACTCATCAGGATTAAATCAAAAATCCCCTCAGATGGTAAAACTGATTGATGCCTTAGTCCCTTCATACATCAATACATTTTTAAAATAATAATTTATAGCCATGTTTATATGATCAATCCTTCTTTCATATCTTTACTTCATTAGTGTAAAGATGGCGATATCCTGAATATTGATTGCCATTACATTTGCATAATAATATAGATGGCTCGGATTCTTTATTTATAAAACACAAATCTTGAATTCAAATTTGAACATTTATATATGTACAGATTTATCTAAAGTGAACATATTTAGAAATTAATTTTTAAAAATGGCTAAGGCTACTTACAAATGCTATTTCAATTGTCACGTCTATTACGTGATAAACAACAAAGATAATAATTTTTTACTAAATAATAATACATTTTTACCATTTTTTTAAAATTTTGTTTCTCTCCCAAATACACAAATATATATATATATATATATATATATATATAAATATATATATATATATATAATTACTTTCACAGTTGCTTGAAATGGTTATTGGAAGTCAAGGTATTTATAATTTTACCAGATATACTTTTATGAGATTTTTAATAATCTCTGATCTCTCAAATACCATAGGATTCGAGGATTAGAGGATTAAATGATTAGAGCATTCAAGCTTACCCTCTCTAAATTAATTATTTAATTCTTAAATATTTAAATATATTTTGAAATAATAGTTTTAACGATTAATTCCAAGAGGTAGGGATGGGAAGAATAATTTGATGAAAGTGCACCCACATTAACATGAACAGAAGATGGTAAAATCACAGTGATATATCACATCTGTAACATACTCCCAGTCACAGTGATATATCACATCTGTAACACTACTCCCAGTCAGTGCTATATCACATCTGTAACACTACTCCCAGTCACAGTGATATATCACATCTGTAACACTACTCCCAGTCAGTGCTATATCACATCTATAACACTACTCCCAGTCACAGTGATATATCACATCTATAACACTACTCCCAGTCAGTGACGTCACCTTATAGAAAGATCTAGATGAGCTGAAAGCTAACATCTGGCAGGCAGGTAGAGGATCAACCAAAAACTTGTAAAAAGAGGAATATTAAAAACTCAGCTCTGGGAAAAGAGAGGGAGGGGCTATAAATAGAAGATAAACTGTTTAGAGGAGGTAGAAAATTGAAACCTAGCAAGCAGGTAGGGAGGCCACTTCGGATAAACAAACAAGTATTATAGTTTCAAATATTGTTGTGGGAGTTGGTGAAATGAGAAAGTGATGATTCGACATTTCCACAAATACTCGGTGAGGTAGACAACTGAAATACGGCAGGCGGTTATAGGGACAGCTACAAATAGCCAGAAAAATCTCGTAGTAACTCTATAAAATTAGGATTTAATACCCCTGGTTTTCATTCCCTACATTTTCACTATTATTCATGAATAAACCTTCGTAGGAGAATGAGAATTGGTCCTTATTTCTAGAGTTACTAAACTAAACTGTACATTCAATATTACTTCTGTTAGTTCCTAGTCAGCTAGGAGCTTATTTCTAGTCCTGCCTATCGGGAAGTATTCCACTATGATAACTGAATAGAGTTATCTTTAATAACAATGCAATGTTTGATCTAATATATATTCAAAATGTATATAATTCTATTTCTCTTGTTTACTTGTTTGTTATACTTGTATATTTCTCACCCTTCCCAAACTCTCATTTAATTACTGTATGTACGAACGCGTCATTTCTTCTATTACATTGGAGCAGCGGCGACTCATAAGGACAGGTAGACGCAATACATGCCGTGGTTGTGGGAGCCAAATGGAAATTACAGAGAAGCAATAAAAGTTGAACTGTGGTTATACCAATCAAATGTTAAATGTCCATTTGAAGTGTTACGAGTAGAAAGTAGTGGGTTAGCAGGAATTGAACCTGCGGATGTAGGCACAGCAATCTGCTTCAAAGGTGAGTAGGCGATACATAATATTGGTTGTTTAATTTGCTTTTACGTAGCTACAGATAATCACACCTAATAACGCTTGGAACACAATTCAGGGGCCGAATAATCTAAACCTTACACTCTCGTGTTAGCATTGGCCTGCTGATGAAGAGCTAGGGTTGGAATCCTGGTCGGGTCTCCCACTCTCCTCCCATGAAAATGCTGATATATTACCTCTAAAATGCTTACTTCCTTATTATTACCCCATTAGAGTAATGATCATGTGTCGTATAGCCTGAACAGATAAGACCCGTTGATATAAAAGAAACTTTAAAAATACTCTGTTCAATGAATAAAAACTCTCTTTCCAATAAGAAGTATACATGATTTAGTTGATTGAATGTTTCTCTACACGATTTGTTTGTGATTCTTAATACCTACAATAAACCAATTTACGAATGAAAATTCAGACAATATTCAATCAACCTTTTACCAAAGAGCAATATTTATCAGAGACATGCTGGGGTAAATCTGGTGAGAAGTTGAATGAGTGTCCAAGTTGAGTGAGTGTCCAAGTGGTGTAAGTGAACTCCCTCACAGCTGGCACGGCAGTCCCAGGAGGTGTGCTCCCTAATGCTAATAACAACGTCACAGCTGACACGGCAGTCCCAGGAGGTGTGCTCCCTAATGCTAATAACCAACTAGCACTACATATTTAGCATCTGAACGAGCAATGGCTACAAGTCAAGAACCTATTTGACGGCTACTACAGCCAATATAATCTCTGAGGGAACTGCAGCTCTTGTGGAGAAAAGCTTTATCTTCGCTCGCTCTCAGTTAACCGTTGCTAAACCAACTCGCTCTCAGTTAACCGTTGCTAAACCAACTCGCTCTCAGTTAACCGTTGCTAAACCAACTCGCTCCCAGTTAACCGTTGCTAAACCAACTCGCTCTTAGTTAACCGTTGCTAAACCAACTCGCTCTCAGTTAACCGTTGCTAAACCAACTCGCTCCCAGTTAACCGTTGCTAAACCAACTCGCTCCCAGTTAACCGTTGCTAAACCAACTCGCTCTCAGTTATGTCTGGAGGTGGTGTGCTGGGGTATGAAGGGGCTACTGGCAACCTCTACTAACCAGCGTTGCCAAACTTGTCTTATATTTTGAGAGGAGATTGATCACAGAGACACGAGAGAATGACAACGCTGTTTCCCAGTAGTAGCTTGCAGTTCCAGTGTGGATTACTCTCGAACCAGAACACGTATCGAGGTGTGAGTTTTGCCCTTTCAGGAAAGATGGATCAGTTTAGTAGCGTTATAATTTTAAAATAATCATTTTATAATTATTATTATTATTACTGTGTCTTACTACCCGTTTGGGTTATATGCACTTACGCTGATGTGTAATGGTAGGGTGATTGTGAGATGAAATGGAGGACCTACAGTTTAACGTGGAATCCGAACCACGGTGGAGGTCTGGCATTCCTCACATTCACAAGTTGTGATTAATACACGTCTTGTCAGAGGTGAAGGAAGGGTTTGGCAATCAGATAAAAATCTGTGCTGGGACCGAGGATTGAACCCGGACCCTTAGCACAGAAGTCTGACACCTTACTGACTAAAAGTTTCAATTATGGCTGTACAGACTGAGGGTGTTATTTCAAAAATTGTTTTCTTCCCCCTTCCCCTCACCCGAATGTGGGCAGGTATTTTCCTTTAAAAGTTTATTTTACTCATCCCAACCTCATCAGTGTAACTACCCAGATGACCCAGAAGGGTGATAGGACATGTTGAACAAAATAATGTCTCTCCAAATAAGTTATTAATCTAAATTATTTAAGTTCTGGCACTGTTTTGAGTTTAAGGAGAATACAAAAAAAAAAATTTTTAACATTTCAGAAAAATCACCTGCTTTTCAAGGATGATTAGATGAAATGAGACCGTTTACTTGTCATTTGAAAATTAAATATAAAATAACTATCCCATAAAATTGGTAGAAGTCTTACCTTTAATGGCTACACTTTGGCTCTACTTTATAAGCTGCCCCAAAAAGGGGAGTGTGAAAGGCGCAACATCCAAGATTGAGCTTAGATCCCCTCCAACGGCCCGGGGGTAGTTGCAGTGCACCTGGGTACGGCTCAATTCCGGCGTACAGACAACTGTGTTGTACCTGGGTACACTTATGACTGATAGTCTACATACAGACAACCTCCTATGTTGTACCTGGTAACACTCTATGACTGATAGTCTACATACAGACAACTCCTATGTTGTACCCGGTAACACTCTATGATGATAGTCTAATACAGACAACCTCTATATTGTACCCTGAGTAACTCTCTTGATAGTCTACATACAGACAACCTCCTATGTTGTACCTGGGTAACACTCTATGACTGATAGTCTAATACGACAACCTCTATGTTGTACCTGAGTAACTCTCTTGATAGTCACATACAGACAACTCATGTGTACCTGGTCTAATGACTGTAGTCACTACAGACAACTCTATTTGTACCTGGTAACTTCTGATAGTCTACATACAGACAACCTCCTATGTTGTACTCTGGGTAACACTCTTGATAGTCTACATACAGACAACCTCCTATGTTGTACCTGAGTAACACTCTTGATAGTCTACATACAGACAACCTCCTATATTGTACCCTGAGTAACACTCTTGATAGTCTACATACAGACAACCTCCTATGTTGTACCCTGGGTAACACTCTTGATAGTCTACATACAGACAACCTCCTATGTTGTACTCTGGGTAACACTTCTTGATAGTCTACATACAGACAACCTCCTATGTTGTACCACTGGGTAACACTCTATGACTGATAGTCTACATACAGACAACCTCCTATGTTGTACCCTGGGTAACACTCTATGACTGATATCTACATACAGACAACCTCTTAGACCCCGATCTTTATTCATAAGAATTGGGGATCATTCACCAATCCTTTCAAAGAACTTGTCAACTTTGATAAGTAAGAAGTCTACCAATTCTGCCGATTTATTACTATTATTATTATTATTGTTGTATTTTCTTCGTTATGCCTTCTTTGATTTTATTCCATGTGAATTTGTTAAAATAATAATAATAATAATAATAATATTTAGCACCGCGTCTTATACCGTTCGGGTTATACGCTTAAGTACTAATTACTCTAATGGATTAGGAATTGTGAGGGTTGAATTTAGAGGAAGTGAACCCGCATTTGCGTGGAGGGAGAGTGGAAAACCATTTAGGAAAAACCACCCCCAGTTCACCCGACCGAGATTCGAACCTCGATCTCCCCGTCCTCGGCGGTCGAGCTCAACACGACTAGCGCGTTAGCCAACTACGCCACCGAGGCGGGTTTGTTAAAATAAATTGTGCGTATTTTTTTTTTTATTCGTTAAGAGCTTTGAGTCATCACCGTGGCATATTGGGTTTAGAAGTGCAAAATTGTGTGGATTCCCCCTTTAGCTGTTTTTGATAGAGAACGAAAGAGAGATTAGCACTCACATTATTTGAGTATCAAATTTTAAAAATATTATATTTAATTTCCGTTTTTAAAAATAATGATACTCTCTCAAGTGTTGAGTGATTCTTATCATGGGTTATTAATATAATATTATATCACCATGAAACTTCTCATCACTTTAACGAAAGAGGACGGCAGCTGCGTCAAACTAATATAGACATCACTTTCCCCCTCCAAGTCTTACTACCCTCCGGGTGGTACCCATTTAACTGCATTAATTGAGTAGAGGAGAGGCATCCGGAACTTAGAGGTAGCATACATACATTTGCGTGGAGGGAGAGTGGAAAACCAACTTCAACACACCTAATGGGATTCGAAGCCAAACCTCACTGCTAGCAAACCACAATTTATGAGTATTACATTTAGTCTGCGTGCTCACCTCTACAGTTTATTTAATTAAATGCATCATATACATGATAGACTATCGACCGTAACGCTGGCTCTCAGTGTTTACCTTGCTAACCACGCGTACTCGTGAATTAACCCTCCATATAAAGATGAGTTAGTGATTCTGACAGGCAGCTCACACCACTAGATAACTGGTTGATCTTGTAATGGTAGGCCTGTTAACAGATTAGTAGGAGCTTCATTTGGGAGAAGAGTGGCCTAACTACTGGACGTGGTCAGACTCTGTATCTCTTCCATGGGATGGTTAATCCAGCTTAGCTCTCTCGGCGAAAGTACGGGCTTATAATGGGAGATAAATCACCCGAACATCTGGTACTCGTGACAAGAACAAACATCCAGTCGCAAGGGGCTCACATAAACCGCTAGGACTATATTCTCAGGTGGAACACTATCTGTATTCACCTTACTTTACCTCTAGGGCTGTCCAATCACCCCCTGTCTCATCACGTGGTCAGTACTGTAGACCCACCCTTCGAGAATGTAGGACACAGGACTCATCTCGGCGATCTCACAGTAGACTGGAATGCCGATCAAGGGGAGATCGGGGTTTGAATTCCGGTCATGTAAGCGATTCTTCACTATTTATCTAAGCAAATGTGGGTACACTTTATTTTAACTAAAACTTCTTCATCCCTAACACAATAGCAAATTAAGTACCTTAGTGCATAACAGGATCGGGTAGTGAGATGGGGCGCTAAAAATGTTCCGCAAAGCGCTTGAGCATGAATTGTATGCTTATATTACATAAATGACAGAAACTGTTAATCTGTTTGACATAATGAAAGAAAGCACTTATATCATGCTTGCACGAGCACCATAATACTTGAATTTTGCGTTAATATCGTCTGATGTAGACGTTCCGACTATTAGTGATCTTCTAAATTTCCCCTCTATTGAAAACTGTTAAGGTTTGGTATAATAAACCGTACGTACTAAATTTAACGTGTTGATATTTAACCATGAAGAGTATAACATTATTAAATGGTACATAATAAAGTAGACTACATTGTAATCTCACTGACGTCGTGTACAAGAGTGAAAAAGGTGGAAATGACGTATTACTAGATAGTTCTTAAGATGAACAAAGTAACTGAACTACTCGAGTCATAAATTCAACACTCCACTCTTTGTTTATTGATGTCTCTAAATGACACAGATTCACGATTCATACCAAATTTCTTTTGTGGCAAAGCTTTATTTATAAAAGTCTGCTAATTGGTTCTCAGAACGCACATATCGGACAACTATAACATTGTTTTCTATACACTCGCGAATGTAATGGTACTTAACATCTATGTGCTTGGTCATTTTGTGATACTCACAGTTCTTAGCCGACCCAATTGCACTTTGTTTGTCCACGAAGAGTGTGGTAGGTTCACTGGGAATCAGATCAAGTTCCGTGAGTATCATTCTTAGCCACACACTTTCTTGAGCTGCTGAAGATGCTGCTATATATTCAGCTTCTGTAGTTGCCACACCCTTGAGATGACCAGGTGACTGGTACTCCTGCTAAAAGAGTGATATATCCAGTTGTAGAGTACCTTGTTGTTTCATCCCCAGCATTGTCAGCATCTGAATACACCATTAACTCATGTTGATTTGAACAACTGCTATGATAAGACACGAATGTTTGCACAAGGGCTGTTGTAGGGCTACCTACTGTACAATGATTAATAGAAGTACATACTTCTCTTCAGATACTGTCCTCATACTCATTTGTACATTGTTATAAAATTGTTCTTTAGTCTTAAGTAGCCCTACATGAATTTCAAGGGCTCATTGCTCCCTTCAGAGCAAATCTTTATACACATTTTCTTACTAGTTTTTCCATAAGGAATATGCTCCTAGCTTTTGTAACATAAGTTAAAACTCGTCCTGTAAATAAATTACGGCAGCCATTTTGAATCAGTAACGTTATAAGAACCACACCGAACATTTTTAAGGGAAATATTCGGTAACCCCCACCCCCACCTCTATCAGTGACCCCACGTGGTCAAACCTGCCCTTCACAAAATACCCCAACGAGTTGGTTAATACACATTACGATCCTGTACTATTCATCTTTCGTTACTGAGAGTGTCCCACTAAACAGATTACCGGGGGACGCGCCCTCCCACTAAAGATGACTGTGGGTGAGAATATCAATTTTAGAAAACATGATTGTGACGTTAGATAGAGAATGATAACATTTCATTTCAATTATCTAGCATCTGTAGAGGTTATCTGGTAAAATATAGATAAGTTAAACAACAGTTCTAAAGTAGAATACATAAATGAACACTGCGATGTTATGTCTGGTTCAAGTTGTAAATGAGGTAATATCCGTAGAGTGAGACGGGCTATCAGCTCGTGTTGTGTAACTTTTCCTTTCAACTTACAGCAGTTTTGGACAACATCCAAATTGTGTTATCAATACCATTCAATGGATATTCAACAATAATGCATGACACTGACTTGAGATTGTTTTGGTCAAATAGTCTCATAGGGCGGAGACATGAAGCTGCTGCTGTTGTTACTTCTGGGTGTTTTCTTGATTACGTTTCATGTAGTTTCCACCTGTCCCGCCAGAGCTGCTATGAGCAACTTCAACACAACAAGGGTATGTGCGTAAAACTAAAAAAAACATAAATATCTGACCTTAATACAAAAACTTATCATTTTTATGCTAGTTGATAGGACTATACATTAATATATTTATTATTATTATATCATTCCAGTCATTATTATTATAACCAAATGTATTTATAAAAGAAAATATTGGATAAATTTACTCTAATATAAGTTTATATATGATAAATACACTTGGCATTTTAAAATGTAAAATAAATATGGAAATATCTTATATACTCAGGGGGAACTGATTCATGTAATATCAGTAATATGTTCGAAAGAATTTCCCACACTATATAGAAATCGAAACAAATTTCCTAAGAAGGACTTTTTAGAAAATAAATACTTATTCTCTACGACAAAAACTGATTTTTTTACAATAGGCCTATTATTAATGTTATTCTATAGGTACTGATAATATATATATATATATATATAAGTATAGCTTCCTAAAACATAGCCTGACGTATGAATATGTGAAAGTAGATCAAGTAAATTTTCTAATAATATAAAAGTGAGGCCTACAAATTCCTCCAAATATTATCTGCATATAATTAAATCATCCACGGAACTCTAATAGAATCACGCCTGTAGAGTAACCGGTAGGCTATTGTTTTCTCCTTGTCTTACTTTCCTTACAAATCCGAACCACTCATCCTGTTTACATTCACTGGACTAGAGCTATGTCAGTTGGTAGCTGTTGGAGAAGGTGATTACTTCAATAAACACGTTTTTATATTAAAACATCAAACTCCAGCTTTGGTTTAAAATCTAACAAATATCTGCACTCTAGTGTTAGACCGGCTATGAGACTATCGGGGTTTGATTCCCGGTTGGGTATAGGCCTCCTCACAGGCATTTGTCCTCGAGGCTTTCCAACTAACGCTGGTACATTTCTTCTAAAATCATACCTTCCTCATTCCTATTACTGTATTCATACAATACGGACTGGTATTAAAAATATTATATTTGACTAAACATTTGACACGTCTAGTGGTCAATTTCAGAGGTCCAGGGTTCAATCCCCGACCCTTCCAGATGTTGAGAATAACATCTGCAGCTGCAGGGCTCTTTGTGCTGACCACGTGAAACTCTCTAACAGCAAGTGTTGGTTCTAGTCTGGCCAGTGACGGGGAGGCTGGGGTTAGAATTCTGGCTAGATGGTCTTACTATTAGGATTTCATGTTCTCTCCACACGCAATCGCGGGTGCATTCCTGCTTAGTTTTACCTCCCATCTCCAAGAGTACGTTTAAATGTGAATTTATCGGACGGGTAGTAAGATGTAGTATATAAAAACTAAACAAAGATATAGGTATTTGATATTTTGACCCAAGAAAACTATGATTATTACATTTTTTAAATTCCAATATATTATTTAAAATTAATTAAAGAAATGTCCAAATTATGTGTTGCGATTCGATTAAATTCTAATGACATTTTATTATACGCGTTTTTTTTTATAAATTTCAGAACTATAAATGTTATTTCACAAGTTTTATTGTACAGACGAATAGAACAATCCCATTAGAGTAAGGAAATGCTAAGCAAGCAATATGGACGGAAAGCAACATTTCCTAGGTTCATTTAACAGATAATTATACAAACTAAAACAAATTCTCTAAAAGTTTCCAAAATTAAATGTTCGGAAAATATGTTTATGCAAGTACATACTAGACCTAGGTTTGCGAATTGATTACCTCATTCCAAATAAAGCTTGTCTCTGGTTTGTCATCATAAGCACATGACAGATTTAATTTTTATATTTAAATTTAGAACTACCTTGCTGGTCGCATGGTCTAAGGCGTAACTCTTGCAATATACTAGACTGCTGATGATGGGGAGATCGGAGTTCAATTCTGGTCGGATGTATTGAGGGTGGTTTCCCCTAATTGATTTCTCTACTCTCTCTTTCTCGCCACGAAAATGCTGATACACTTCTTCTAAATGCAACTTTTCTCCCCCTTATCCATCAGCGTAGTAAGTATACTCGTATATAACCGGAAGAGAATGTTCGTGTCCAGCTCGCAGAGTTAGACAAACAGTTGGACTGCCGTATGTTTACATTAAACGCAGGGTATTGTTATGAATGAGCTGCAAGCACTAGCTGGGAGTTGTCCAGTCTCTTATCCCGTCTCTAGCAAATAAAGATATTCTCACATTCATTTAGGGTGTACAATTCAATTCTCTCATAGATATTAGAATAAATGCTACTTCTCTCTCTCTCTCTCTCTCTGAAGAATGTTTCATGAGTCAACAGAATAAAATGTTGATTTGTCTCAGGAATTATTTGAGGTTAGTTTACTAATAAAGTAAGCATTATTGTGTATTTCCATTTATTACATTTTTTGATCAAGTTCCTTGGCACTTGGTACAACATCAAGAGATCTTCCAACGCCAGAATCACCTACAAGTGCTTTCAGAACCATTTCTCAACAAATGAGGACGGAACGATATCCATGACCACCAAATACTACAACACTTCGCAAGTACCGCCATATTGCTTAACTCTCTTTTGATGTAAACTCGATTAGTGTATCGATGCACTCGATAAAATTATAGAAAGAAACTTATAGGAACTTGTCTTTAATTGATATTACTATTAATATTTTCGCAAAGATTTAGAGCACAGGACTAATTTCGACATTAAATTTAAACGTCTGATTAGATTAAATAGATATATAATTAACTATTTATTAATTACATAACTATAGTGATTATTGTGTACAGGTCAGCGTCATACATCAGTTTTCCTGGTGCTTTGAACAAGATGGACGCTGCCTCACATGAAGCCAAGTTTAACCTCGTAAGATATGGTGAGTCGTGGCATACTTCATATTCCAACAATCTCTATGTTGAAGTGCATATCTTACCAGATTTATTTATGTCTTGTTTGGAAGTATTTGAAAACCTCATATCATGCTACCTCAGTTTTAGCTTCTGTGGTGCTGACTGACAGCTCACAGCTGTGACGGCTTTGAAAAGCTACCAGACCAAATTATGCATCCCTAGGCCGAACCATATGATCTGCAAAAAACATGTGTTTAGCAGTTGTCACTTCTGACAGTCAAAATTTAGGTATATACCTAAATGTTGACTGTCAGAAGTCAGCTGTGAACTGTCAGTCAGCACCAAAGATGCCATGGGGCTACTGTACGTAAGTTCCAAGCCTATGCAAACATAGTAATTTAATTTTGATATGAACTAAGTAATATAAATAAATTTTATTTTGAGAAAACATTGTAGAATGTTACTACTTGTTTGTGTATTTATGAAGTTGTTTCAATATTAGTTTGACTAAACCAACAAATGTGACTATTAAAATACAGTCCATCTTTAAACACACTGATTTTAAGCAAATCTTTTCAAACTCAACTTCTAATGATCCCTGGAAGTGTTTAAAAATGTACATTGAAACCTTTAAATAAAATTAAATACAAGTATTTTTACGTTTGATGTATTACATGTCAACGTTTGGCTAAAATGTCTAATCAAATTTTTCCATATTTTTTTTTAACAACCACAGCTTTTATGTCTTGGAAGTTATATATTGTATGTGGTGGTGTGACCAAGAGATACGACTGAACTGTAGGAGTTGATGAACAAATATTATTACTATGATATGTGTGGTGACTAGAGAGATACGATGAATTGTAGTAGTGTGTTGAAAGAATTATATTAACTATCTATGTGTGGTTGGACTAGAGAGAACACTGAACTTGTAGGGAGTGTGAACAGAATATTACTATGCTGTATGTGTGGTGGACCTAAGAGAGATACGACTGAACTTGTAGGTGAGTGTGTATGAACAGGAGATATTATATTAACTATGCGTAATGTGTGTATGGACCTAGTAATACGATGAACTGTAGGTGAATTGTATACAGAGATTAATACTATGCTGTAATGTGGTGACCTAAGAGAGATACTGAACTGTGGAGTGTGAACAGGAGTATTATACATGCGTATGTGGTGATAGAGAGTACGATGACTGTAGGTGTGTGTATGAACAGGAGATATTATATTACTACTTAATGTGTGTGGACCCAAAGAGATACGACTGAATTGTAGGTGAGTGTGTGAACAGAGATATACATCTGTATGTGGGTGGACCTAGAGAGATACGACTGAACTTGTAGTGTGGTACAGAGTATTTACTAGCTGAATGGTGGTGGACCTAAGAGATACGATGAACGTAGGTGAGTGTGATGACAGTATTATATTACCTATTACGAGTGTTTAGATATCTATTAATTATATTTTGAAAAAAATAGAGAAATCTTTAGTTTCTAATAGGAAGAGTATATTTCACTATAGGGGCTTAGAATAATTAAGTTATATGGCATATATAATTTATTTTAATGTTAAAATTAGTAAATTTAATAGATTAGGGTTATCAGAACCAAACATTTGTATATTACACACGTATAATACAAATTTAATAATAACAAATAAGATTAATATTGATCCTCCTCACTGGAATTGTATTAACTCCCCCCCCCCCCCCCCCAGTCTTTCCTCTCCGTTGCCATCCATCACTACGAACCACTGCCTGCAACTATACTTGCTTTATTCAATTAGTTTTATATTAATTTTTATATCTACAATAGCAGGACAATCTGTTTGGGGGCCAGCCATGGAGGTCTAAGATACAAGTGTGGTCGTGATGTCATGAATATGGAGGACACTTTGGGGTTTCATGTGGTGGCATCAGGGTGCGGGGCTAGACACTCATTGGCTGTATGGCTTAGGAGTGGGCGGGGATCCACCACCTTGGGTCTGGTCATTGACTGTAAGCTTTGCTAGATAGGCATTATCTATAAGTCTTGCTATACTTTCATTGGCTGTAAGGTTTAGAAGGGTTTGGGTGGAGATAAGGTCTTGTCTCCCTCCTAAAGTGCGCCGGCACCAACATTTCTACTCTACTTTCTGTTTAACCTGGAAAGACTCCAAGACATGAGACTGATACTAGCTTGGCCACATAATCCATGAAATATCATATTTAAATCCAAAATCGCCCAAAAATATGTACTCCTGATCCGCCCTCATTCTCAGTGTGGAGGATCACTGCTCTTTTTATGGGGAAATGGTTGCCAACTGCTCTTCTTAGATAAATTGTCAAGATAAATAAAAGAATAAATTTTAAATAATTGTTAGTAAATAAATTAATTATTTTAAATCAATTACATTTAATAAATAAATACAATTGTCGGTGGCGGTTAGTGGCTGCGGATTGCTGCGGAGGGGGGGGGGGTGGCAGAAATTGATACAACTCCAGAAAGGAGGATCAATGTTAACCTGAAGGGGATCCTCTAGATGATGTGTGAAGGATCATTGTTAATATTATGGAGCAAATGTGGTCAGAACTCTTATTTTTAACTAAAATATTGTGTTGTATGTAATAAGATATGATCTGATTATTTTCCGCAGGCGTGACTTGGCTATCCTCTCGTTCCAAGACACTTAATGCCACATACGAAGCAGAGGCTGACCAAGTTCTTCCATCAGGAGACTACCTGGCATCTGACCAATCAGGATGCCCCTAACTGTGGACTACCTGGCGTCTGACCAATCAGGATGCCCCTAACTGTGGACTACCTGGCATCTGACCAATCAGGATGCCCCTAACTGTGGAATACCTGGCGTCTGACCAATCAGGATGCCCCTAACTGTGGACTACCTGGCGTCTGACCAATCAGGATGCCCCTAACTGTGGACTACCTGGCATCTGACCAATCAGGATGCCCTAACTGTGGACTACCTGGCGTCTGACCAATCAGGATGCCCCTAACTGTGGACTACCTGGCGTCTGACCAATCAGGATGCCCCTAACTGTGGACTACCTGGCATCTGACCAATCAGGATGCCCCTAACTGTGGACTACCTGGCGTCTGACCAATCAGGATGCCCCTAACTGTGGACTACCTGGCGTCTGACCAATCAGGATGCCCCTAACTGTGGCCCTATCCCCTGGAGAAACATTAACATATTTTATTATCTGCTTTATCTTTAATAAAATAGACTGTGTCCCTTTTATTAGACAATGTACTAGCTTAACAAATTTCAAATGTTCAATTATATAAAATATATCAAAATAAAATCTAAAAAAAACTACAAATCAATTTTGTCTTATAATTATTATATAGCTCCTACCCATATAGTCTTTGCCAAGCATTTCAAACTAATACTTTAGTACAAAAGTTATAGTAAAAGTAAAACGATTCTAAGACCGTTCTTTCAAATACCTAATACCGTTTAAATTATACATTTTTACTTTCATTACTTATTATAAATACATTTTGGATATTAGTTTCTAATCACTTAATACTAATTCTTTAGTACAACAATTCTAATAATGCATGTTATTATAAGCAAAACAGCTCTAAGAACAATTAGTAGTAACCTACCTCTAAAACAATTGAATACAACGCTTGACTAATTAAACCATTAAATTAGTAATAATTAATATCATAGGCATCATGTGAAATAATTTATTTAACTGGGCTGTTAGAGCGTTTGATGCCTCTATTTGAAAATCACGGTAGTGGCATACACCATGATCTCAAAACATAAATTGGTTTTAGGGCAGTGTTTTGGAAGTGTGTTTGACCTAGAGGGTAGTACGTCAAAGATACCTGTCTCAGATATACTCGTATTCCTTCGCGTTTACATTCCTTTTCTCAAGGTACGCTTGGTCACCTTTTCAAATAGATAGATAGCTATTGAGTTGAGTCGAAATGCCTACATCTCTCGATTGATTGATCTCTACTCCTTTGATCTCGAAAGCAGTTCTAGAGAAGAGATGAAGGTTAACCTTGTTGGTGTTTCTCGAAGTACTTCCAACACCTCCCGTGCCTAGCAGCGATCTTCCTCTGATACGCAGAAGTAGACGGTGTGGTAAGGTGAATAGTTAAACCAAGCTCATTCCCGTTAGCTAAAGGTCCAGGAATATACAAACTGTAGGATTGATACTGGAAACTTCTCAAAGCAGCGTTGGATGTAGTCCTCTCTCCACTGTTCAATGTTTCTCCATGAATTATTTCCGTAATGTTTAACCCAAGCATCGTAAATATAGTTTATTGATAGATGTAAGCGCTATCAGAGATCTTCTCTCGATGTATCGAGAATGAGGGCGTCATCTTGTTTTGTCTAGTATGAGTCCCATCGTTTCAGATATAATCGTAACGATATAGTCTTGTTACAAAAGATTATTGTTTCTCCTCGTTTGTCAAGTAGTCGTACCGAGATAGACTCTAGGACTAGTTTCGTTACCTGAGGTCGTGTAGAGTATGACTCAATTATCCGTTTACCTAAGCCCTAAGCGTTACTCATGGATCGCGTTCCCATGCAGAATATTGAGATGTTCGTTTTCCCCCTGGAGACCCAGCAGAGATTCTAACGTGCCAGCTCAAGTAAAGTCAAGATCTCGATTGCAGTTGCTGTAGCTCTTGAATTTGGTTGGGCCACCAATAATGGAGAGTTTCGCACCGCTGATAGCAACTATTCTTAAATATCGATTCAACGATTCCAATTCATTAGTGCCAATATACTCTTGACCATGGAAATAAAATTTATTATTACGTTCTTCTACATTTGAGACGGAATTTAAAAGTTACGAGATTGATCAGTCCAATAAACCAATATTATTGACGACTCTCCTAACTTGGTCGGATATTAGTAGAATAATTCTCTGTCAATGTAGAGCTCTGACCCGTCAATGTAAGCGTCATAAACATGTTTACTTCGTTCAATCCCTAGCACGGTTATTTGAGGAATGTTGAGAATAGATGACCATATATTACGCTACCATGTTCTTGATAGCGTGTACGTTCAGTACATGACGGGTAATTCCCCTACATATTTCATAAGTTCGTGAGCTGGTCTTAAATCACCGTATACATTATTTATCACGACTTGATTACCTCACAATTATGTCTGCAGCTAAGAAGGAAATTGCGCTCCAACTTCATCGTCCCGCAAGATGACATTTCGCTGGAAGCCATGACAGTGTGTGGAGATTGAGCGAGTTGCTTATCTGGTAAAGATGATATCCTACTACAGATCCAATAATAGATACCAGTAACTTCTTATGGTCATCGACTTTTGCCAAACATGCTTGGGACGTATCGTTCAAAACGTAGGCGGAAAAGAAAGTTACCACCGCCATGGTACTCGTTCTTCGACAAGTGACCGTCTACAGTTCACATTCTGTACGTCATATGTAGACAGAAAGTATTACATCATATATTTCAAAGCGCTCATAAAGATGAAATTGGTCAATCACTACTCAACTTACAGTAATGCTAAGATCAGTGTAGTCGAACTATTCAATCGGACGCTCAAGAACATTATGTGGACAAGATTTATGAATAAAGGATATAATCGATAAATTGATATAATCTGTTTATTACTCGAAGAGTACAACAAAATTGGATACACAATTTCCAAGATGAGGCCTAGTTACGTTAAGGATGATAATCGTTTATATACCGTTTATCGGCGTTATTAATCTGTAGATCCTACACCCAACAAGATTAAACCCAGCGATACCATTTGCTATCAGCAGGAATAAGGACATTTCAGAAAAGGATTACACCACAAACTGGTCGATAGCACTGTTATAGACGAGAAAGATCGTTGTATCGAATTCCAGAACGCACCTACTCGAAAATATGAAGGATAAACCTATCAAGGGAAGAGTTGACTCTCAAGAGCTCAAGAAGACGTCTCATCATTACGGTTACCTCGTAGAGAAGATCATCAGACAAGTTGGAAATAGAACATTCGTTTCGTTAAGGTTTGACTCAACCCACAATTCATGAATCTATGCAGTAGGGATGTAGGGGAGCTTTAAGCACTCTGACAACAGAGAAATTGGGATTAGTTAAATACTTTTTTTCGTTTTAGAATAATTTGTTCACATATTGTAAACTAGGTTCATTGTTTTCAATTCCATATAGGTTATTTTTAAGTAAACATAAAACCGCATCACATTTGAGGCCTGGGTCTAATAGAACCTGTATCCTACATAGTCACGTGTGAGGCCTGGGTCTAATAGAACCTGTATCCTACATAGTCACGTGTGAGGCCTGGGTCTAATAGAACCTGTATCCTACATAGTCACGTGTGAGGCCTGGGTCTAATAGAACCTGTATCCTACATAGTCACGTGTGAGGCCTGGTCTAATAGAACCTGTATCCTACATAGTCACGTGTGAGGCCTGGGTCTAATAGAACCTGTATCCTACATAGTCACGTGTGAGTCTGGCTCTTAAATTTAAGTACCTTAGTGATACAATCTGTAAATGGTTTTCTTTTCTTAATGTAATATAATAAATTAATTAAATTATTAATGCTAAGAAAGGCCACAGAATTGAGACTTCATGGCTGTTTATGTCCAGTTAATTTAAGTGGCTTACAGAGATTCAAAGCTCGGACCTTCTCTGATTATACCCCAATCCTCTCCTTCAACCTAACAGCCGATATTGCTCCGAGGTCTTCCTCTGAAGTCTGAGAGTTTGTTTACTTCAGTTCATTGTGATAACCTACACCCTCTTATCTGGTTGCCAGGCTATGATTGTTGTGTCCTACCAATATGAACAAATAGCGTGCAAAATATAGGATGATAATTTGTTATTTAATTACTTACTCTGGTTGTATCAAGACTTGTATTTTTTCTCATTAATACAATAATTAATTCTAATGTTTGTTGTGTTGCCGACATGTCTTCCCACAGTGATTACCATTCTACGTTGTAAATATTTGACACTCTGTATATTTTCGCTTATTTGTAACAATAGCTAGTGAGTCACAGTTACCTAACTGCAGACTTGATAGTAATATGCATAGTCAAATAAGCTATCGATGATTGTATACATCGAAAAAAATAGGAGATTCACACAATGTGTGTGACATGTAATAAATAAATACATACTTACTATCCTGCTTTGTAAATAAAATATCTTTGAATGGTATATCTAAATATATAAGGCTGACGAGAGAAAACTCTAATACAAAAATACACATTTATATGATTAGTGTCTTTAGAACGAGTCACTAATACCAAGGTCGTGAACAAAACTATTTAAACTCAGATATTTTTATAACCCCGTTAGTACTTCAAATGTCCAGGGCTGAAGATATGGCGCTGCTTCAATTAGGCTTGTTGCTAATGACGTCACACTTGTTCTCTACCTGACCTGGAAGAAACGCTGTGAGCAACTTTATCACAAGAGGTGTAAATTAACGGGCTTAGCACGTTTATAGCGGATTAGGGAAAATTGCATCAATCATCACACTAATAGGTGGGAAAAGTGCCCCCCCCCCCCCACACAGTGTTTTACACACTTACAAAACAAGTACGTCCCAAGGACCTAGCAAAGTGTTTGAAGAGTCTAGCCTAGATTAAAAAAATTGAGTAAAAGGTAGTCAGTAATTAGTTTGGTAACTTTAATTTATACGTTCACATCAAATACTTACAGACACACACTAAACTTTATTTCATTGAAAAACCTAACCTAACCTAACCTAACCTAAACTAGACAACAGGCAAAGAGACAGGTGAGTTGAACCGATCTTCGCCGGTGAAAATGGTAAGGTCGTGAGGAAAGTGTTAAAAGGGCGCCCACATGACCTTGTTAACATTATTTAGGTAAAACAGACAAGGTCGTGTGAGGGCGCCGTGTAAACACTCTTGTGAGGGTAAACCCATGTAAAGGAGGGGGGGGGGGGATGCACGGCCTATTAAGACCCAAACCTTCCCGTACAAAGGTTGATATCTAATTTATATATATATATATATTTAGTTGATTTTAGGTAATATATTAGTACCCACGTACTTTATATTGCTCAGAGAGATTCAACTAAAGTACTTGCTGAGGTTTCTTAAGACTCAATTAACCCTGAATACAAATTAATTTTATGTATTTATTTTAAAGGGAGGCTTACAATTTTGTCCGCAATTGCTGGTAAAGGCTCACAATATAGCCAATTGTATTTCTGGACAAGGGAGGTCAAGATTCGAGTCCCGACTGGGATATATCACGTTAGTTTCTTCCTTCCCTCGCCGCTCTAGTCTAGCCTCCTCCTTCGCAGAGAATATTTCGGTAAGTATTTAATGTCAATAAATAAGAACTAACAATTAATGTGGATAGGTAGCGCTATGGTGACTGGAGCAAACGAAGGTATTTAAACTAAGAGCTCCTAATGTATTGTCTCTGGATGTTAAAAAATAGTATTTACCAACTTATTATCAATGTTCAGTCAAATGCTCATTTGTGGCTTCATTGGTCGAGGCTGCATAGTAATAAGAGAATAAGGATGTATTAATTTGGGCCCGCCCACCCCCCTCCTACCCAATATAACCACCAACTAATTTTGAAAGAGAGCTTTACCAACCCCTATAAGATTAGCGAGAGATACTAAGATATTTACTAAGCAACTATATTTAATATATTTAATATATTTATTTGAAGTCAAGGGAGAGGAAGGGATGGGGTGGGGTTGGTGGGGGGATGTGTGGGCTCTTTGTTTCGGGTTTATATCCCTCACCCATTTTATAAGGATTGGGAAAGATCTCTTTCAAAATTAATTGGTGATTATATTGGTTAGTAGGAGGGGGGTGGGCCCAAAGTAATACATCCTTATTCTCTCATTACTATGCAGCCTCGACCAATGAAGCCACAAATGAGCATTTGACTGAACATTGATAATAAGTTGGTAAATACTATTTTCTATTCTCCTTATAGCACCACGTCTTAATTAGTATCGTAATGCTTATTTGTTTATAATAATGACAGATTTAAGTTTAAAATTAGTGGTCAAATTTCAGATCAGCATAAACTCATCAGATAAAAACAATATTATAGCAGAGAAACTTAATGGATTCTATTCAAACAAGTAATTAAAAGTAGAGAAAACGATATATTAGTTTTGATATTGATATCAGTCATCTTTGATTTTGCTACATAAGGGTCCATATGTCAACGACTTGTTTCAATCTACGGTCAATATGGACAACATGGTGGACTTTTAACTCAGGAGGTCAAAGTTCATATCCAAGTGATTGCAAGTTGTGTTCTTTTAGTCCTAGCGTGTATCGATGCGGTTCTCTAAGGAACTAGTGTAACCTTCTTGTTTTACTTTTTATTTTGACATACCGCCCTTTGAGTTATCTTGTTGACTTGATTGTTGATTTATTTCAAAGAACTTGTATTTATTCCTGTGTGGTGAAGTGAAACAAGGTTAGGAAAGATGCTCAGGAGGACTGCGCTCGAGCCCAGTCTAGACTCAAATTAAAATGACCTGGTTTTAGACGAGACAAGAGAGAAAACGTTTGCAATTTTGGGCCGATACCTATTTTTCTCAATACTCGATACCCTATTCGATACAATTCAATATAAAATTGAATAGATCCTAATTTTATAAGCATAGAAAATCGGCCAAAATAAAATTTGTTAGTTTGTTTCAATTATTTGTTTCCATATGTCACAAAATATGGAGACCAGTCAATTAGGATATTTAAAGAAATTATAACACGGAGCGACCAGACAATATTAGTAGTAGGCCTACAGTTAGAACTGTTATTACTTATCAGGTAATAACTACAACTAGTAGGCTAACTAATGTCTGTCCACTAGCGTTGTTCCGATTATTATAGTTTCTCCCTTGCTTCACTAATAATTCTCAAAATAATTCCAATGATTCATTCGATCACTTTTAAAAGAATCGAATGAATCATTCGATTATGCCTATCACTATCCCCAGCCCGTTTGAGGAGTTAACCGTGTGGTATCGATATTTATAGTGCATAGTATCGATTATTGCGATACCAGTCGATATCGAGGTATCTCCCTTTAGTGGCAGTTGGTCAACTAACCCACCTCAAGAACTGCACCGCATGGAGGTTAGGTGGTGTCACACTCTCATATGTAACATTTTAGAAAACATTCTAAAATAATCTTCCGTAAGGAGTGTAAGATATGTTAAAATAATATAAAGACTTAGATAATGCTTGATAATATAGATAAATGAATGTTAAAATTGAATATAATAAAATGATGGTTAATAAGTTAAAACATATTTAGTTAAAGTCAAAGTATAAAAAGAATACAATGATATGAGTAAAAATTAAGTAAATAAAGTGTTGTCATATAACCGATGAGAGTGAAAAAGTTAGTGTACACAATAGTAGATTAAATAACAGACTTTATTGAGCAGAACAACCTTATAATTAAAATTTAATAAAGTATAAATTGTAGTTGAGTAAAAATTAATTTAATTAAAGTCAAAGCATAAAAAGAACATACATTGATATGAGTAAAATTAAGTACATAAAGTGTTGTCAGATAGCCGTATTTATAAGAAAGAAAAATTAGTGTACACAATAGTAAATTAAATAACAGACGTTATTGACCAGAAACAATCTTATAATTACAATTTAATAAAGTATAAAATGTGGTTGAATAAAATGGATTAACCCACTAGTTATTTTAATTTAAAAGTTAATAAGAATTTAAGCCAGTTCTAAATCTTGAAAGTAAAATCAAATTGAATACAGTGGAATGGTTGTGAAAAGGAATAAATACAGAGTGTAAACAATCAAACAGGAATTAGAATGAATTGAAATTTGAAATTATCATGAATTATAAACCATACTTGAAAAAGTTAATTGGAAATTAGTCAAATGATGTTGATATTCCAAGTGAGGTAAACCTGACTGTTTACATAACACTAAAATTGGATAGTAGAGAGTAAAAGCCTGGTGTAAAATATAAAATTAAGAGTTGAATAAAATAGGCTACATAGTTACTTAATGTTATATGAAAATTAAGATAGCATCGTAAAACCAATTATCTAAGTCTTGTTGTAAGGATTAGACTTCCCTTACTCATTTTTAATGTTTCTGTAATGATGTTCATCTCCATGATTATGGTGCGTCCACTTTAGCACCGAAACATGTCGGGATAATAGAGCAACTGTAAACAACATCATTACAGAAACATTAAAAAGGAGTAAGGGAAGTCTAATCGTTACAACAAGACTTAGATAATTGGTCCTAAGAGTGGGTGAAAAGAGATCCACTTTGGATGTGATTCTTTGGTGTAAGGCAAACTGGATCAGACACATCCTTAGGAGGAACAGTCTTCTCCACGACGTTATGGAATGCAAGGTTGAGGGAAAGAGGAGCTTAGGAAGAAGGAAGATTCAAATATTGGATGACTTGAAGGAGTGAAGAAATTCTGGGAGCTCAAGGAGGAGGCAGAGGGCAGGGTGCATTGGAGGTCTAAGTTTCACTGAAAAAAGTAATGGACCTTTTGTAAGAAAGAACACCTAATAATAATAATAATAATAATAATAATAATAATAATAATAATAATAATAATAATAATAATAATAATAATAATAATATAACAGAGAGAGAGTGAATTTTAGTTTGAAAATTCCTTTGGATGTATGTTTAAAAAATATTGGGAATAGTTGGAGCTGCAAGGGTTTGAAGTGTAAAAATATTATATGGTATATTACAACCAATATAAATTTACAAACATATTGTTTCTGAGGATAGGTTCAACACCATAATTAAATATAGTTATAACTGCCTTTACTCTGGATATGTAGCTTTTTATTTACTTTCTTATTGCAATCTGAATGATAATAAAGTATTATCAACAAAGTATAGCCTAAAGATGAAACATTAGCTAACTAAAATGAACAAATTAAATATTATCTGTAAACAATCGATTGAGTCATAAACATGATCACAAGAGAAGCTTTATAGAATTTATAAAATAGTTTTATTTATATTACTTTTCTACGATGCGAACATTAAATGAGCTAGTAGAATTGACTTAGTTTTTTTTAACGAATTAACCATTTTTACTAAGTAGCATAGTTGCATGTTGTTTCCATGTTTGTGAGTTATCAAACTATTGACCTCTAGACCTATGATCTAATATAACGTCATGAACATTGAAAGTACAACTTACAAGGACACTGTAGAACTTATATAAACCCTGTTCAATATGTGGTAGTTGTACTGTAGTCCACATCTGAAGACATGGCGCTGATACTACTGGGCATGTTGGTGCTGGCGGCACAGGTGTTTGCGGACTGCCCGGAGAAAAGTGCTTTAGGTGACTTTGACACCTCAGCGGTAAGAGAAACCTGCTCTCGACGTATCATTAGTGGTAGACAGTCTCTCAATTAAACACGTCAATAATAGTTACAATCTTATAATTTATAATCTATACAGGAATCAGAGACTATCAAATGTCCATACTAGCTTTTCTAAAATTATGTTTGGTAATCAATTTTTCAGTATTCTCTTACTAACAGTTTAACATTATAACAGTTAGTTATTTAAATTAAACACATCAATTAATTAAGGTCTTATCTGTTTTTTTAAATTTCGGCTCAGTTTTGTTTATGAAAACACGTTAATAGACCTAGAAGGGCAAATTAAAAATTAATTTTTTCCCTTCCCATTTCATTTGTAAATTATCAAATATTATTCTCTTTTTCTTTCTTAACAATGTAAATAGTTGACTGTAAACGAACTGGTAGTTTCATCCGGTAAAAGTGAACATTTTACGTTCTCATAGTGACTAGACTAGACAAACACTATTAGCTATCGGGTAGTTGGACACTAATTATAGGTAGTTGGACCTAAATATAGGTAGTTGGACACTAATTTATACCCGACCAAAGCTCTAACTCATCTGTAGACCAGACTAGACCATCTTTACGTTTAGCTACATACCCAGCGGTGTGAACTATACGTAATAAGATATCGTATACCTTTATAATGTTTGTTCGAACTGCCATCTATCTACTTATTTGTCGATTGGTTTTACCTTAACAATAATCTTCTTTGTATTCGACCATTTTGGGAAGGCTATCGTATCGCCAAGCAGCGAATAAACACGCGAGTTGAACATAATAACTATCCACAAGGCTTTAGCTAAATGGGATTGCTTAACAATAATTTAATATCACTGAAATTAAAAGAATAAAATTAGCCTATCTTTATTGCTTTATTGAGAAATACACTTATTTGCTCCAGAAAACATTCTTCATACACGTTTCATCTATCCAATTAACTCTAAGCCAAATGTAAGCAAAATGTAAGCAAAACAACATTTATTAATAAGTTGTTTAGAAGGAACATTTAATGAATATGTATTTTAATAAGGCCTTTATCACATAGTAAAAAGACTTAACTCTCAGTTTTTAAACAGGTTTTTTGTGAAAAAAGTCATTTAAAAAAATAACTGATCCTTAAAAGCTCAATCTAGAGGATAGGGGGATATTAAGTTGTTTAGAAAAAAAGTGCACATACGTTAGAGTTAGAGAGGAATAAAAACCAAAGTTATATATCATATAAGCTTGTTTTGTTTCTACAAAGAAAGTAAAAAGCCCCCATAACAAAGTTGTTTTAGAGTTAAATCAACCAAGTCTGTTTTAGAAAATACCGATCACCGCTTATTTATCGATTCGACTTATATTTTTTCTGTTATGGACATTTGTCCTTTTAAAAGTAGTGCATACAAAATATAATCAGACTTTTTTACATAATAATTTAAACTAATTTTGACACGTGTGTTCACCGTTAGATATAATATATTGATCCGTTATTTCACATCTGTTCACCATGAGATATAATATATTGATTCGTTATCCCACGTCTGTTCACCATGAGATATAATATATTTATCCGTTATCCCACGTCTGTTCACCATGAGATATAATATATTGATCCGTTATTTCACATCTGTTCACCATGAGATATAATATATTGATTCGTTATCCCACGTCTGTTCACCATGAGATATAATATATTGATCCGTTATTTCACATCTGTTCACCATGAGATATAATATATTGATTTGTTATCCCACGTCTGTTCACCATGAGATATAATATATTGATCCGTTATCTCACGTCTGTTCACCGTGAGATATAATATATTGATTTGTTATCCCACGTGTGTTCACCGTGAGATATAATATATTGATTCGTTATCCCACGTCTGTTCACCATGAGATATAATATATTGATTCGTTATCCCACGTCTGTTCACCATGAGATATAATATATTGATCCGTTATTTCACATCTGTTCACCATGAGATATAATATATTGATTTGTTATCCCACGTCTGTTCACCATGAGATATAATATATTTATCCGTTATCTCACGTCTGTTCACCGTGAGATATAATATATTGATTTGTTATCCCACGTGTGTTCACCGTGAGATATAATATATTGATTCGTTATCCCACGTCTGTTCACCATGAGATATAATATATTGATTCGTTATCCCACGTCTGTTCACCATGAGATATAATATATTGATTTGTTATCCCACGTCTGTTCACCATGAGATATAATATATTTATCCGTTATCTCACGTCTGTTCAGCGTGAGATATAATATATTGATTTGTTATCCCACGTGTGTTCACCATGAGATATAATATATTTATCCGTTATCTCACGTCTGTTCACCGTGAGATATAATATATTGATTTGTTATCCCACGTGTGTTCACCATGAGATATAATATATTTATCCGTTATCTCACGTCTGTTCACCGTGAGATATAATATATCGATCCGTTATCCCACGTGTGTTCACAGTGAGATATAATATATTTATCCGTTATCCCACGTGTGTTCACCGTGAGATATAACATATTGATCCGTTATCCCACGTGTGTTCACAGTGAGATATAATATATTTATCCGTTATCCCACGTGTGTTCACCGTGAGATATAACATATTGATCCGTTATCCCACGTGTGTTCACAGTGAGATATAATATATTTATCCGTTATCCCACGTGTGTTCACCGTGAGATATAACATATTGATCCGTTATCCCACGTGTGTTCACAGTGAGATATAATATATTTATCCGTTATCCCACGTGTGTTCACCGTGAGATATAACATATTGATCCGTTATCCCACGTGTGTTCACAGTGAGATATAATATATTTATCCGTTATCCCACGTGTGTTCACCGTGAGATATAACATATTGATCCGTTATCCCACGTGTGTTCACAGTGAGATATAATATATTTATCCGTTATCCCACGTCTGTTCACCGTGAGATATAATATATCGATCCGTTATCCCACGTGTGTTCACAGTGAGATATAATATATTTATCCGTTATCCCACGTGTGTTCACCGTGAGATATAACATATTGATCCGTTATCCCACGTGTGTTCACAGTGAGATATAATATATTTATCCGTTATCTCACGTCTGTTCACCGTGAGATATAATATATTGATCCGTAATCCCACGTTTTGCGAAACAAGGACCTCGGCGTGATAACTTTGTATTGTATTTTTTTTTTACAAAATATGATAGTAGAATAAAATATTAATATGTGTGCTGTAAAATATTTCTATTTTTTGTCTGTTCCCCCCTCCACTCCCCCGAAATATAACTCCCGGATACAGGCCTGTGCTGTTCTCTTGTTTGCGCAGTTTCTTAGTAAATATTATTCAACTTACTAACATTGTTATAATGTTTTATTTCCAGTTTCTTGGCACATGGCACACCGTGAAGACGAACGCCCCAAGTTCTTTACTTGGCCGGTCCAACGCCAAATGCCTCCACAATGTCCTCACACAAGAAGGCGATAAACTCAATTCTCTCACCATGTTTTATAACAAGACGTAAGTAAAATACATCTTACGGAAAGGTGTAATGTTTGGCAAGATATTATCTAAATCCAGGCCATTACCGAGGCCATTACCATTTGTACACGGCAGAGACATCAAAAATTGTGTTCAAGATGTATTATGGGTATCAGCATAACTGATGTACAGACAGAACCAGAATCAACATTCTGAAATAACAAGTAGGAGACATCATAGAGGGAATGTCATAGTTGTTAGCCATTTAGAGCCATTTACTATGTTTGAGAGGTTCCACTCAACAAACCTTTCCCCCACAATGCATGTTGTGTTTTTCCAGGGATAACACTTGACTTTGTAACATTGCTCAAACCAGGCATCGTGTTGTGGTGCAGGTTTCTGTTTCAACTTTAAATAAAACACTGAAAATAAGACAAAAAAATATCTAAATATAATAAATTTAAGAAATAGATATTTAAACACTAATAAACTACCATACTGTACTGATTCCAATTACGTTGTTGTTAAGTGGATAGTTTAGAAAACCCTGAATACCAAGTTTTAGCCCGATTGGTAAAATGGTTTTTTTTTAGACCAAGATACAAGCACAAAGAAGGCATCGTTAAAGCTAATTTTTTTTTGTTCGGGGGATCAAAAAGTCGCAATAGAGTACAAAAGAGTCAAAATAATAAACACCCATCACTAGCTAGAATAATCTGAACTATTGCCAGATTTTACATTTAAGTCTTTTATCAAATGATTTTCTTAAAACACTTTTATTTAATCCAGATAGAATTAAAATTGAATTAATTTAGTTAAAAAATCATATAAAATCATTCCGGGACATAAGTGTTATTTCAAGGTCTGTCCTCTAAAATTGTTTATGAATGGTTTCCTTAGTTTAACTGGACTGCTGTGATTACATCTGTCACTAGCTGAACAAGTTGTTTATGAATGGTTTCCTTAGTTTAACTGGACTGCTGTGATTACATCTGTCACTAGCTGAACAAGTTGTTTATGAATGGTTTCCTTAGTTTAACTGGACTGCTGTGATTACATCTGTCACTAGCTGAACAAGTTGTTTATGAATGGTTTCCTTAGTTTAACTGGACTGCTGTGATTACATCTGTCACTAGCTGAACAAGTTGTTTATGAATGGTTTCCTTAGTTTAACTGGACTGCTGTGATTTACATCTGTCACTAGCTGAACAAGTTGTTTATGAATGGTTTCCTTAGTTTAACTGGACTGCTGTGATTTACATATGTCACTAGCTGAACAAGTTGTTTATGAATGGTTTCCTTAGTTTAACTGGGCTGCTGTGATTACATCTGTCACTAGCTGAACAAGTTGTTTATGAATGGTTTCCTTAGTTTAACTGGACTGCTGTGATTACATCTGTCACTAGCTGAACAAGTTGTTTATGAATGGTTTCCTTAGTTTAACTGGGCTGCTGTGATTACATCTGTCACTAGCTGAACAAGTTGTTTATGAATGGTTTCCTTAGTTTAACTGGACTGCTGTGATTACATCTGTCACTAGCTGAACAAGTTGTTTATGAATGGTTTCCTTAGTTTAACTGGACTGCTGTGATTACATCTGTCACTAGCTGAACAAGTTGTTTATGAATGGTTTCCTTAGTTTAACTGGACTGCTGTGATTACATCTGTCACTAGCTGAACAAGTTGTTTATGAATGGTTTCCTTAGTTTAACTGGACTGCTGTGATTACATCTGTCACTAGCTGAACAAGTTGTTTATGAATGGTTTCCTTAGTTTAACTGGACTGCTGTGATTACATCTGTCACTAGCTGAACAAGTTGTTTATGAATGGTTTCCTTAGTTTAACTGGACTGCTGTGATTACATCTGTCACTAGCTGAACAAGTTGTTTATGAATGGTTTCCTTAGTTTAACTGGGCTGCTGTGATTACATCTGTCACTAGCTGAACAAGTTGTTTATGAATGGTTTCCTTAGTTTAACTGGACTGCTGTGATTACATCTGTCACTAGCTGAACAAGTTGTTTATGAATGGTTTCCTTAGTTTAACTGGACTGCTGTGATTACATCTGTCACTAGCTGAACAAGTTGTTTATGAATGGTTTCCTTATTTTATCTGGACTGCTGTGATTACATCTGTCACTAGCTGAACAAGTTGTGTATGAATGGTTTCCTTAGTTTAACTGGGCTGCTGTGATTTACATCTGTCACTAGCTGAACAAGTTGTTTGTTTGCTTCCAGGTCCTCGGAGTACCAGAGTATGTCCGGTGTTCTGACGAAGGAAGACGCCGCCTCCAATGACGCAAAGTTTACACTCAGTAGAGCGGGACAGACATCTGGTGAATTATTCAGTCTGACACGGCACTGGTCTTTTATTTATAAACCTCCATAAAACTTAGATTTTTAAAATGAAGTTAGCACTCGATGATCGTACCATCTTGTTTTTATTCTCCTTCGCCATTAAAGTGCTTAAAGTGGTTGTTTAACCTGTGAATTACATTTATCTATAATCCTATACAATAGAATGTTATATTTATACCATGTTGGGGTCAATTAAAACTAAACTGTAGTAGAACGGTTCTGTCTTGAACTGTCTCTGTTAATGAACACTTTAAGAGCTGAATTTCATATCATGACCCACCTCGGTTGCGTAGTTAGCTAACGCGCTAGTTTCATGTTGAACTAGACTGCCGAGGACGGGGAGATCGAGGTTCGAATCTCGCTCGGGTGAATCGGGGGTGGTTTTTTTCCTAAATGGTTTGCCACTCTTCCTTCGCGCAAATGTTGGTTCACTTCATTTATATTCAACCTTCCCTATTCCTAACCCATTAGAGTAATTAGTACTTAAGCGTATAAATCGAACGTGTAGTAAGACGTGGACCAAAATAGTTTCCAACACAAGCTGCTTTGTCCTGGGTTTCTCTGTGGCTGCTCCACTCCCTCGTACAACTTCTTCAAGGTCACATAAAAAGTGTTCTTTATCACTCGACTCACTAAAACACGTTCACTCACGTTTGATACAGCAGAGAAATCACCTTGTGAACTACACTCCACGTTTATTGGTAGAGCGGTCATTTTGCCAAACTAACAAACACCCGCAGCAGAATGAAACAGCGTTTCTAGCGGCTGGGGAAGTTTTACAACACGTCTGGATGTGTTGGCCTCGCTACAAAACGGCTCAAGTAGGACAACATTTTTATGGTCGGAAGTCTCCATTATAATACATCTGGAGGGATATAGCTGTATTACAAAGAGACTGATCTTACAATAATCCTGTGACATATAATAATGTGTGTATTTGTTTCAGCTGGTAATGGAAAGTACTACATTCTAGACACCGACTACACGAACTATGCCGTGGCTTGGCTCTGTTTGACTCGGGACAGTAAGAATTATGGTGAGTGTGGACAACCTTTCAATAAATATCTTCACAAACTCTTGTTATCTAAAAGAAACCGTTTAAAAATATAATCACTTGTTTTAATGAATGTTTGTCACTATAAGAAATGATACTTGAAAGAAACCAATCGTATAAGTAACGTAATGAATGGGTGAGAGAGAGAGCGCAATAAGAAGGAAACATGAAACAATAATAACAGGCTACCCCCCTCCCCCCCCCCCATTGTACACCCGATGAACCTTACCACCCGATATATTTAAGAATGCAAAGCTAAAAGTGGAACTATATCTTTGACATCCGAGAGGAAGGCTCTGGGAAAGTTCGCTTCAGGTTTCTCAACAAAATGTTTTTCGTTGTCATATTGAGTTAAAAAATCTTTTTATTATTCTTTTATCGCCGTGTCTTACTACCCGTTCAGGTTATATTTCTATCTACTAATTTCGCTAATTGATTAGGGATGAGGAAAGTTAAACTTATTTTTCTACCTCAGTCTCTTACAGTGCTTTCAAATTTCATTTCCATCCACACTATCAAATAATTCTCCAAATCCATAAATACCATTACCAAGTCATTCCTAAATTCTAACATTTTCACATGAGCTGTCTTATAGCGAAAATCAAGTCTATAGCAGAACTCTGTTCCCTAAATCGCTGATGTTCCTCTCTCTACCTTCCTTTTATTATATTTCTTACTCTCTTTTCTAGTATCTTATCAAATATTTTTTATAAAGTGAAACATCAGCTTTACTCCCCTATAATTCATACACCTTTTCCTGTATCCTTTCTTAAAAATCTATGCTATAACTTTCTTCTTCCAGTCTTATGGCACCTTACATCCACCTTACATAACACTCTCAGCACTCTGTATACCGGATTCACCTGTAGTGCTTATCATTTCTACAGTCAGTTCATCCACGCCCCGTACTTTTCTTTGTTTCAAACTCTTGACTGCATCCTCCAGCTTTTTACATTTGGGACCCATTTCCTCCTCTTTTGCTATTTATTCATGCTTCTCTGTTTTACTATCATTAATTTCCTCCTCCTATCTCATCTATAGTTCCTATTTATTCATCGTAATTCCTTCTTCGATCATCATTCTAGCTTCTCTCCTACTGTTTCTTACCTGGCTAAATAACAACTTCTTACTTCCTTTCCAGCATTTCTGTACAGTTTTGCACCCAGTATTACCTGTCTTCCCGTAACACTTGCATCGCTCTTTTTCTTCTTCTCCTATACTCTTCCTTTCTTTCCTCATTCCTATTTTTAAATCTTCTTCTGAATGCTTTATTCTTCACCTCCACAGACACTTCAACCTGTCTTTCCACCATCGTCTCTTCTCTCTCTTCTTTTTTTTCTAAGCGCTATTTGACCGTGAGATATGTCGTCACCTATGTAGACTTTTAGGTGCTCTGCGGGAACAGAACGGGAAATTGAACCCATGACCTCTAGATAAGTACTAGACTACTAGACCAAGAGGTCGGACCACCTTGCATCTTATCCTTGAGCATTTAAAATTCTTGCCTTTCTTAGGTAAAGCTCTCTTTCCTACTCATTTTTGTTAACTTCCACGCCATTATTTGAGTAACAAGCACTTCGCTTCAATCGCTGTAACAATATATGAAGATTACACATTCCTCCATGTATATTATCCTAACCTCGGTACTTGTCCTCCACAGAACTGACTGCAGTGCTGTCCCGTGCCAAGACCCTGAGCGCCGCATCAGAGATAGAAGTTAACAAGGTCCTACCAACAGGGGATTATAGTCTCACCGACCAGACAGCCTGTCCGGATCACGAACACCACAGTCATTGACCCTATCAGAGTCTAATATTCATCAATTAAAATATTTGTATTAACAAAGTTATTTGAGTATTTGGTAGCTAAATATTATTCTGCGAGCTATCTATAGCACAAAAGATCAATCAATCACCAATCATTGTGAAGTCATTGGTGTGAAATATTTGGGCTGATAATTAACTAGAAGAAAAAAGTAATTTCAATTTTTTAGCAAAATTTTTAAAAAATACAAAAAAGGTTAACAGTTGTATTAATTTAAACATACAAAGATAAATAAAAAATAAAACTACTTAAATGAAGTGTACTAGTTAATACAGATTTTTTATGTACCAATATAAGATACAATAAATATTAATAAGCAAAGATTTTTTTAGATACTAACCTTTGCATTTATAAAACAAAATATTGCTGAATCTATTTTTATTTTAAGCCGTGTTTCTTAGTATGTTTTCTGGTTTTTATCCTTTACAAATAGATGAAGCCAGCTAGCCAGCCAGTTATGCTCTTGTAGCAGATATATTCTCGTTTGGTTGAGTAATGCTAGAGTTTATTTTACTTTATTGTGTTTCCTTACAAAGAAGATGTCGAGAAATGTGATAGTGCATTTTGTTACTTTCTCTCTATCTTACAGGTAGAGAAAGTATTGTGATCGTTAAAAAAATCGAACTCGAGATTTTGATGAATCTCGACGTTTCATGACCCCCTGAATCCAAAAAAGAGGTTTTTGAATTTCCGTCTGTCTGTCTGTCTGTACCTCCAACTAGAGCCCAAACCATTTTACCGATCGGGCTCAAACTTGGTATCTAGGGTTTTCATAGGGTTTCCCCGAAGTGTTTTTAGAATTGGATATCTAACCCTAAAATTAAGGGTAGTTTACTGAAGGGCAAAAAGAGAAAAAGTCGATTTTTTCAAAATGGGTTCCAACGATTTTGATTAAATTTATTTCTAAACATTTATAAATATTCCAAACAAAATGGCTACTCTCAATATCTCGACAAAATGACTTTAAGGGCTCCGGTCAGATGCGTAAATTATAATTTTTTTACTATACCTCCGAACTATTTGAGATATGAATTTACTCATCATTACAAATATGTAGATCTATTTATATTACAAATATTTATTCGAAGCGTATTTGTATTAAACCAATAACTTTCAAGCTATATGCAAATTTTTATATTTTTTTAACTTTCACAAAACACAAAAACACAAAAGGTAAAGTATTGCGACAGTAAAAAAAAATCTAACGTGAAATGTTGATGGATGTCGACGTCTCAACCATTGCAGATGGACTCAACACAAACAATCTTTCAGTGAGAATCATCCTATTATCTTGCATCACAAACAACCAGCAAGACTAGAAGATTCCAAGGAGTAGTAGAAATCAAAGATCCACAGTTGAAGTGTGGGGGAGGGTAGGGGCATACTAACCTACACCCAAAGTCACGTTCGCCAATAGGAAGTTAAGGAACCTATACTTATTTCCATCTTTCTAGCAATAAATCAAATCCAAAGTGGATTACTACACGTACTGACCATTGCAGGGCCCAGGCAAAATACAACCAGTAATTCCACAATGGGAAACACAAACTCATATGCAATATCAATAAATTTGATGTAATCAGACCAAGTTTAAAATCAGGGGAGAGATCTTACAGGAAAGATCAACATGTCAGGCCTGTGAAAATATTATAGTTTCGAACCTCCTCTGAGGTACGTTATTTCCATTGCAACAATTACCAACAATAAATCAGAAACATTACTTCTTACACACTTAATATACTTTTTACAACACATATATAGCTACCCAGTCCTCAAGTTTGAGAAGGGACTCTTAGTGCAACATATTAATACATTTCAACATGATTGGCGTGGGCTCTTCTTGTAACAGAGGGGTCTTCATTGTCCCAAAGGATCACAGGGAAAGGAGCTAAGAAACAGTCCACCCACCGTGGTCCATTAAATCTCCAAAAACTTCCCCGAGATCCTGTCAGTTGCATAGCTCTGGGGGAATCCTTTAAACACCCTATCACCTACCATAAAGTGGAGGGGAATCCCACCGTTACTATATGTGGACACCACTTTCCTCTGAAATCTTTCCAAGCAACGAAACTCTTCCTTACACCTTTCAGTATGCAACATAGCACCCAATTCTGCTAACAATGGGCCTACATTTTATATAGCTATCAGCGAATGGTTAGGCTCTCGTCCTAGAAAAACAGAGGCTGTAGTAGCACTAATAAATTCCTGAAAGGAAGAATTAAGAATGCCATTCAAAAACTTAATGTCTTGACCCCACATAGCCTGTTTGTTCTTCCCTATGAAAGATAGTTTGGGAAACCTTCAGGTTCCTGCCGTACCACTTATTTGATCATATTTACTCACGTGTATATAAAGTCATACCTATCTATCTTTATACGTAATTATCTTAAACATACCTAACTTTATAACTTTTAACAACCCTACCTATGGGCTAAGGATTGGCGTGGTAAGCAAACCTATTTAAAATTATACCTGTGGTAAGACTCTGAGTGTTGAGGATGTACTGTATAGTGTTCTGAATGTTGAGGATGTACTGTATAGTGTTCTGAATGTTGAGGGTGTACTGCATAGTGTTCTGAATGTTGAGGATGTACTGTATAGTGTTCTGAATGTTGAGGTTGTACTGTATAGTGTTCTGAATGTTGAGTATGTACTGTATAGTGTTCTGAGTGTTGAGGTTGTACTGTATAGTGTTCTGAGTGTTGAGTATGTACTGTATAGTGTTCTGAATGTTGAGGATGTACTGTATAGTGTTCTGAGTGTTGAGGTTGTACTGTATAGTGTTCTGAGTGTTGAGGTTGTACTGTATAGTGTTCTGAGTGTTGAGTATGTACTGTATAGTGTTCTGAATGTTGAGGATGTACTGTATAGTGTTCTGAATGTTGAGTATGTACTGTATAGTGTTCTGAGTGTTGAGTATGTACTGTATAGTGTTCTGAATGTTGAGGATGTACTGTATAGTGTTCTGAGTGTTGAGGTTGTACTTATAGTGTTCTGAATGTTGAGGATGTACTGTATAGTGTGTTGAGTGTTGAGGATGTACTGTATGGTGTGTTGAGTGTTGAGGATGTACTGTATAGTGTTATGAGTGTTGAGGATGTACTGTATAGTGTTCTGAATGTTGAGGATGTACTGTATAGTGTTCTGAATGTTGAGGATGTACTGTATAGTGTGTTGAGTGTTGAGGATGTACTGTATAGTGTTCTGAGTGTTGAGGATGTACTGTATAGTGTTCTGAGTGTTGAGGATGTACTGTATAGTGTTCTGAGTGTTGAGGATGTACTGTATAGTGTTCTGAGTGTTGAGTATGTACTGTATAGTGTTCTGAATGTTGAGGATGTACTGTATAGTGTTCTGAATGTTGAGTATGTACTGTATAGTGTTCTGAGTGTTGAGGTTGTACTGTATAGTGTTCTGAGTGTTGAGTATGTACTGTATAGTGTTCTGAATGTTGAGGATGTACTGTATAGTGTTCTGAGTGTTGAGGTTGTACTTATAGTGTTCTGAATGTTGAGGATGTACTGTATAGTGTGTTGAGTGTTGAGGATGTACTGTATGGTGTGTTGAGTGTTGAGGATGTACTGTATAGTGTTCTGAGTGTTGAGGATGTACTGTATAGTGTTCTGAGTGTTGAGGATGTACTGTATAGTGTTCTGAATGTTGAGGTTGTACTGTATAGTGTTCTGAGTGTTGAGTAAGTACTGTATAGTGTTCTGAATGTTGAGGATGCACTGTATAGTGTTCTGAATGTTGAGGATGTACTGTATAGTGTTCTGAGTGTTGAGGTTGTACTGTATAGTGTTCTGAATGTTGAGGATGTACTGTATAGTGTGTTGAGTGTTGAGGATGTACTGTATAGTGTTCTGAGTGTTGAAGATGTACTGTATAGTGTTCTGATTTTTTAGTATGTACTGTATAGTGTTCTGAATGTTGAGGATGTACTGTATAGTGTTCTGAATGTTGAGGATGTACTGTATAGTGTTCTGAGTGTTGAAGATGTACTGTATAGTGTTCTGATTTTTGAGTATGTACTGTATAGTGTTCTGAATGTTGAGGATGTACTGTATAGTGTTCTGAGTGTTGAAGATGTACTGTATAGTGTTCTGATTTTTGAGTATGTACTGTATAGTGTTCTGAGTGTTGAGGATGTACTGTATAGTGTTCTGAATGTTGAGGTTGTACTGTATAGTGTTCTGAGTGTTGAGTAAGTACTGTATAGTGTTCTGAATGTTGAGGATGTACTGTATAGTGTTCTGAATGTTGAGGATGTATTGTATAGTGTTCTGAATGTTGAGGTTGTACTGTATAGTGTTCTGAGTGTTGAGGATGTACTGTATAGTGTGTTGAGTGTTGAGGATGTACTGTATAGTGTTCTGAATGTTGAGGATGTACTGTATAGTGTGTTGAGTGTTGAGGATGTACTGTATAGTGTTCTGAGTGTTGAGGATGTACTGTATAGTGTTCTGAGTGTTGAGGATGTACTGTATAGTGTTCTGAGTGTTGAGGATGTACTGTATAGTGTTCTGAGTGTTGAGGATGTACTGTATAGTGTTCTGAGTGTTGAGGTTGTACTGTATAGTGTTCTGAGTGTTGAGTATGTACTGTATAGTGTTCTGAATGTTGAGGATGTACTGTATAGTGTTCTGAATGTTGAGTATGTACTGTATAGTGTTCTGAGTGTTGAGGTTGTACTGTATAGTGTTCTGAGTGTTGAGTATGTACTGTATAGTGTTCTGAATGTTGAGGATGTACTGTATAGTGTTATGAGTGTTGAGGATGTACTGTATAGTGTTCCGAATGTTGAGGATGTACTGTATAGTGTGTTGAGTGTTGAGGATGTATTGTATAGTGTTGTTGAGTGTTGAGGATGTACTGTATAGTGTTCTGAATGTTGAGGATGTACTGTATAGTGTGTTGAGTGTTGAGGATGTACTGTATAGTGTGTTGAGTGTTGTAGGATGTACTGTATAGTGTGTTGAGTGTTGAGGATGTACTGTATAGTGTGTTGAGTGTTGAGGATGTACTGTATAGTGTGTTTAGTGTTGAGGATGTACTGTATAGTGTTCTGAATGTTGAGGATGTACTGTATAGTGTTCTGAATGTTGAGGATGTACTGCATAGTGTTCTGAATGTTGAGGATGTACTGTATAGTGTTCTGAATGTTTGAGGATGTATTGTATAGTGTTCTGAATGTTGAGGTTGTACTGTATAGTGTTCTGAGTGTTGAGGATGTACTGTATTGTGTGTTGAGTGTTGAGGATGTACTGTATAGTGTTCTGAATGTTGAGGAAGTACTGTATAGTGTGTTGAGTGTTGAGGATGTACTGTATAGTGTTCTGAGTGTTGAGGATGTACTGTATAGTGTTCTGAGTGTTGAGGATGTACTGTATAGTGTTCTGAGTGTTGAGGATGTACTGTATAGTGTTCTGAGTGTTGAGGATGTACTGTATAGTGTTCTGAGTGTTGAGGTTGTACTGTATAGTGTTCTGAGTGTTGAGTATGTACTGTATAGTGTTCTGAATGTTGAGGATGCACTGTATAGTGTTCTGAATGTTGAGTATGTACTGTATAGTGTTCTGAGTGTTGAGGTTGTACTGTATAGTGTTCTGAGTGTTGAGTATGTACTGTATAGTGTTCTGAATGTTGAGGATGTACTGTATAGTGTTATGAGTGTTGAGGATGTACTGTATAGTGTTCTGAATGTTGAGGATGTACTGTATAGTGTGTTGAGTGTTGAGGATGTATTGTATAGTGTGTTGAGTGTTGAGGATGTACTGTATAGTGTTCTGAATGTTGAGGATGTACTGTATAGTGTGTTGATGTTGAGGATGTACTGTATAGTGTGTTGAGTGTTGAGGATGTACTGTATAGTGTGTTGAGTGTTGAGGATGTACTGTATAGTGTTCTGAATGTTGAGGATGTACTGTATAGTGTTCTGAATGTTGAGGATGTACTGCATAGTGTTCTGAATGTTGAGGATGTACTGTATAGTATTCTGAATGTTGAGGATGTACTGTATAGTGTTGAGGATGTACTGTATAGTTGAAGATAGTTATGTACATTGATAACAAGCCACGTCCATACCTTATATATGTACAGCCAGTTGTTGTGTAAAGAGTGTAGTAAAAATAAATAATGCTCTAGTGTCTTGAGTTCCACCCCCGTCTCCCCAACATACCAATAATTGTTTGAAAATTGTTTGTCTCTATAAGTTATTTCTGCGGTCTTCCTCCCCAATTTTTAAAAATTTGGATAAATCTTCTCAAGATATTTTTGTTGAAATTCGCTGCCTCTAGAAGGTATTTAGAGTATTCCACTGTCTACAGCCATGACAGTCCAGTAGCCGGCCTCCTTAGCACCGAAGATCTTGAACTCCCCAAGTTTATCCACTTGCTTTGTACAACGAACAATTAACTGTCTCCCCTCCAGGCACAAACATCAAGTTGTACGATACGCGCGCGTTTAGAAAACTGATTGAGTTCCGCCCACCAAACAAAAGAGGTTTGGTAATACAATTCCAAGGTTGGTTTACAGATGAGCTACGCGTACAAATGAGGGGTGTGGGGTAAGACTTGGTTAACTTCCTTAGCAGGGGTTGAAAGGGGTTGGTTTGGGGATGATTGTATTGTTGTGGAGAGAAATGAACTAGGAACTAACTGTGTTTATATTTGCTCGTGTGTTTGCAGCAGTTTAATAGTCAAATTAACTTCTAACATCCTTTTAAGTGCATCAAATAAATTAGTAGCCTATGTAGCATGTCTGCTCCGAATCAATAATTACTTACAAATCATATATTGGCATTATTTGTTATTATTTCATTCTTAATTTTTGTTACCACTCCTTGAGTGTACTTTTCATCTAAATTCTACCTTCCTCCTCCCTGTAGTGGTTAGCTCGGGAAGGTTTAATGTCCTTAGCAAAGGATAGTGAAAAATTGGATTTCAAATTTTTTGTAAATAAATCCTTTTTTCCCCAAGTCAATTTAGAAGATTAGATATTTTCTTTTTCTTCTTCCCGTTAGAAGTAAACACGATCATAAATCACGGTTCGATATTAAAATTAATTAGTTTTAAATGGATTAATATTCTAAGGGCAACAAAATGACGATGGCTATAGGAAGATATTAATGATCCAGATTTGGGATCACTTCTGACAGTATTCTTCCATATTTGTATAAATAAAACAATGAGTTCATTAAAAAGGAGGTAAAAGAGTCAAGAAATTTAGTCGGGGTATAATTTATTTGTAGCTTATATTCAACCCACTAATTTAGTTGAAATAAAATAATTTTAAATACACCAATTAAAGGTATCTAATTTTAGTTGTTATTGAACAAAACACTATTAATAATTGATTAACTAGCTACGCTATTATATTACTTGTTGATTACGATTATAGTCACATCTAAATGTCATATTCTTTAAAATGAAAAATGACATCTGTATGCGGAAATCGAACCCGGGACCTTTAATTTAGTACGCTCTGTAGCCACTGAGCTATCCAGGATGTCCACACGTCCATCACAAACTCTGCCTTAAAATATTAGTGGAGAATAACCCTGAGCACTGGACTATTCCTGGATAGCTCAGTGGTAGAGCACTGGACTATTCCTGGATAGCTCAGTGGTAGAGCACTGGACTATTCCTGGATAACTCAGGGGTAGAGCACTGGACTATTCCTGGATAGCTCAGGGGTAGAGCACTGGACTATTCCTGGATAGCTCAGTGGTAGAGCACTGGACTATTCCTGGATAGCTCAGTGGTAGAGCACTGGACTATTCCTGGATAGCTCAGGGGTAGAGCACTGGACTATTCCTGGATAACTCAGGGGTAGAGCACTGGACTATTCCTGGATAGCTCAGTGGTAGAGCACTGGACTATTCCTGGATAGCTCAGTGGTAGAGCACTGGACTATTCCTGGATAGCTCAGTGGTAGAGCACTGGACTATTCCTGGATAGCTCAGGGGTAGAGCACTGGACTATTCCTGGATAACTCAGGGGTAGAGCACTGGACTATTCCTGGATAGCTCAGGGGTAGAGCACTGGACTATTCCTGGATAGCTCAGTGGTAGAGCACTGGACTATTCCTGGATAGCTCAGTGGTAGAGCACTGGACTATTCCTGGATAGCTCAGTGGTAGAGCACTGGACTATTCCTGGATAGCTCAGTGGTAGAGCACTGGACTATTCCTGGATAGCTCAGGGGTAGAGCACTGGACTATTCCTGGATAACTCAGTGGTAGAGCACTGGACTATTCCTGGATAGCTCAGTGGTAGAGCACTGGACTATTCCTGGATAGCTCAGTGGTAGAGCACTGGACTATTCCTGGATAGCTCAGTGGTAGAGCACTGGACTATTCCTGGATAGCTCAGGGGTAGAGCACTGGACTATTCCTGGATAACTCAGGGGTAGAGCACTGGCGTGTTGAGTCAAAGGTCCGAGTACGATTATTGTGTCCAGGTGTCATTTTTCAATTTAATCAAAATCACATTTAGATGCGGATATAACCGTAACTAACAAATATAATAGCTTAGCTATCGATCTATCTATTAGTTTTGCTAATTTTAAACCTCCCTTCACACTCTTTTATCCAGCTCACTCTTATAAGTTAAAAAAGAGCTCAAAATTTGTTTGGTTACCTGGAGTTGTCCCTTTACCTGTCTGACACAATGTTAACTATATACCTCCTCTTTAAAGTTTCTTAGAATTATAACAAACACACACACACCCTTTCCTAGAGCCCCAGTTTGAAACTGTTCTGGTTACATGAGGTAATCCCTCTACTTTCCCGCGAAATTTCAGCTTTCCGGCTTATCTATAAGTGACTTATCTTTTTCTGAACACACCATTACTATCTGCTTTACATGTATTACATACAAACATTACTTGAGTATAAGTACCCACTCGGGCTGTACGAGTGCAGCCATCTTGCTACAGGAATGGGGATGAGAGAGGTACAATTTTAGATTAAATGTACCCTCATTTAGGTGAAGGAAGAGTAAGAAGTAATATAGGAATAAACACCCTCAGTAGGTACGGTGGGGTCTTTGTGTGGGTTTGTAGATGAGATAAAACGTTAGTTAGTTCAAATGAGCGCCACAATCGCCCGTTGTCGAGCATGTAAAATATTGTGTATCCGTGCAAACATGTCCTATGTGACTATCAACACCGTGAGATGTTTCTAAAGATATTTTAAATGTCCCACATCCTAAAGGCACAAATCAAATATGTAATGGTTCAGAACTAATCCACCATTAATCTGATATACCTACGTTTAAAACTTTAATACAGTAGGATAAAAAGTAAATAATTAAAAACAAACATTTTGCTGTGGGAGTTTTGACTGCCAGAAGTAACAGCTGATCAACATAATAGTTTGCAGAACATCTGGTTAACTGTCACACAAGGCTATTCCTACCATGTATTCGTACGCCATGTCTGCAGCTATCTCTTGTGATATAGTTATTAAATACCATTAAAATAACACCAATAATAATATGGTCCAATTTTGGACGAGAAAATGTGTATATCTTATCAAAGGTTCTTCCCTTTTGAAAATTGAACTGTGGCTAAAGTGTAGGTATTATTATATTAATTATATTATATTGACTGAATAGCTAGGTCTATTTAGTTAAAATTATTTTTAAATGTTTAACTTTCATAAAATAGTTTAATCTATATTAATATTAATTTATATTAAAATGATAAAACGTACAGACATGACAAGTTTTATTTAAAATATTAGGACTATTAACAATAGTAAATAGTATTTCTTTAACAAATATTTAAAATACTTCAGGGTCAATTTTTAAATGTAATGTTATAAAATATGATATAATTAGCTATACTTGAAAAGTTTGTTTCACTTTCTCTTATTCATTTATATTTGTTGCACGTCGAATAATAGAGTTATGCACCCACCTTTCATTTCTTGGGGGGTGTACAATAAACAAAGGAACGTAGGGCGTGCGGGGTTCGGGGTTGTTTGGGGGGGGGGGAATTGGCGGACGTGTCCTGCGTTATGATATACACAACTTTAGGTTAATTTCACATGCATGCACTTCACATACGTGTTGTCCATATGTAGTATTATGTTTTAGAGGAATTTCAGGTTTACTGTGTTCAAAACATGTCTCCCTGTGTGTTGTTCAATTAGGATTACATTATTATACATTTTACTCTAGCATTATTTAAAAAAAATTGAATTATATTTTTATTTATGTAGACTAATAATTTTCAAGCAAATAAAATCAGGTAAAATATGACTAATGTGTTTGTTTGTTTTTTCTGCTCTATCATAAATAGACTATTATAGCTATCAGAATTTGTGTCACACGAGCGTTGTAATTGGATTTTATTATTGGACTAACAAAGAGTGTAACAATACTTGTAATAAAAGCTACAATGATGTGAAAACATTTTAAGTAGAAGCGAACCAAGAGCGTGCATCATAGCAGTCCCAACTCAGCTCCCTGCTCGCGCGAGGTGAGGGGGGAGGAGGGGGATTTGCCAGGAATGTGTGCAGTACATTCGTATTTGAATGATCACTAGACATTCCCCGCGGTGACGATGGGGACAACCATATGTTAATATCTTCAATATGATCATATGTTCTTATAAGATCTCCATTCAGAGATTTGCTCAAACAGATTAATTGTAACTCTTATGTATTTAATTTAATAACAATAAACAATAAATAAATAACAATAGTTGGCGAATTGTAGTCAATATTGTTGATTTAAATACGAGTTAACGGTGGCAACATTCCAATAACAAAAAAATGTTTTCTCAGTGTAGGAAATTAATTCCCTCAAACAAATAAAAGAAGTAAAAGATGTGTGTAGGACCAATTATAACGGCCATTTTGTGATCAAGGGTAAATATTCAAATATAAAGAATAAGGAGAACTATCAATGAAAACAAGATGATATATTTCTAGCCTACTAGCATTTGTTTGTTTAGTATGTAGGTATATTTTTTTGCCATAATTTTTATATTTGTTGAAACGTACAACTTAACTTTTGTTGACTTTCTATTTTTAACCAAAGAGATATATTTTATTTAGAGCATGGGTTATTATTATTATTATTACTATTTTAAACAAGGAGAAATATTTTATTTACAGGTATAAGTAAAACCATGCACAAATCATGGTTTTCATGGTGATGTAAACAAATAATGAACAACTGAAAATTAACTTGGAAAATACTATAAAATAATATAAATTTTAAATTACTATTTTTGCCAATATCTTGAGCCTCTAACCTAAAAAATGAGTGGGCGTCTGTCAAAATCTTTTCATTCATTTTCTCTTTATTTTAATTGCTTTTTCAAATTATATATAAGAGCAGACAAAGAAGAGGAAAGGTGAAAATCAAAATGCAGGAATAAAAATATATTAATTTTAACCTAATATTATCGGTTTGTTTGATAAATAATATACAAATAATGGCTGTAACATTTATATTTGCTGTACCAAACCACTAAAGTAAGAGTTGAGCTGGTATTATTTGTAAACAGAGATAAACATTTTATTTACAGATGTTTACTCATTCACAAATCAAGGTTTCCTCGGTGAGATAAGCAAAGAATTAATGAAAATTCTCTGAGAAAATTAGATTTCCGTTGAAAAATACTATTTTTCCTGACATCCTGGATCCCTCACCTTTAAAATGAAAGGTCGTTTATCAAAATATGTTTAGCCATTTCCTCGTAATTTCTAACGGACCTAACAAATTATATAATATAAGTTGCAAATGCCTTTATAAATTCAGGTGAAATTGTAAAACTACCTAGTTATTTTTTTTAATCGCCGCGTGTTATTACCTGTTCAGGTTGTACGCATATGTATTAATTACGCTAATTAGTTAGGAATGAGTAAGGTGTAGTTTTAAAAGAAGTGTACCCGCATTTGCGTTGAGAACCAGTGGAGAACACCGTGAGTACACTCAACCGGGATTAGAACCCCAATCTCCCTGTCTGCATCAGTCCAGTCAAACACGAGCGACTACCGAAGCAGGTAACTAGTGTAATGACCGCAGCTCTGTCATTAAAGAGAAGAGAGTATTGGCTCGTGTTCTACTGTTTGATGCAAATAGCAGCAACTCTGTCATTAAGGGGAAGAGAGTATTGGCTCGTGTTCTACTGTTTGATACAAATAGCAGCAACTCTGTCATTTGTTGTTACGGTCCCAACTGACAATTCCAAGTTATTTGGAAATTCTGTTCATGTTTTTGAAGGGTCAGTGCTGCATTATGAAAAGAAATAGTGCAAGGTGAGGATTATAAGGGGTGCCCTAGAATAAGGGCAAGAGGGGCGCTTTAACTCAAAAGGGACTCTGAGCAATATACAAACGAATATTATTGTGACGTCACGTGATGACAAACAGACAAACACACGATATTCTTTCATCTGTCTCACTACACTTGTTCCAGGATGCACTGATTGGGGCAACATTTAGAGCAAGTATATGACCCGAGGCCCTGAATATATCAGCGGGTTTCGAAATTACTAATCGACAAGGCTTAGTTCCGAATTGTTTTCTCGATACACTTGCGAAATAATAACAAGCCTAATCACCTCGCTAGCTGTGTTGGTATGATCATAATAGTAGGATGTCAAGGAATAATTTCTGACGGCGGAGTCTTTAAATATACAATGTTTCATGAAAAAATAAATAATGGGACATTGGGTTTGCCTCAACCCAACTCATTGCCAGGGAGATAGAACCCCGTCCCGTTCGTGTTTGTAGCAGATGATGCGTTTCCTCTGTCACGAAATTTGATGAAGCCATCATACCCAGGCCCAACAACCGATCATTATCACGTGCTGATATCGTCTTGGTTGTGCACGCCGCAGTATTGAAAATGTTTTTGGGATATGGGATGTGAAATTCCGGGTTTTACTGAAACATCCCAGTAAAGTGGAAACAGTGGTTCTTACATGTGCCTACTTGCATAATTTTTTACGATGCCATTCCAAAAAAAAGTACATTCCACCTGGCATTTTTGACAAGGAGAATTTTGATAGGAACTTTATACCTGGAGCGTGTAGATTATAAATACCAGAATGACAACTTGTATGGCTACAAACTGTTCCGAGGAGATCTCCAAATGAAGTGCAGGAAATCAGAGATGAATTTCCAGATTACTTTATATCATCTGAAGGTTCAGTGCCTTGGCAGGATGAAATGATTTGAAAAAATATGTATAAGCTACTTTTTCCTAATTCTTGTTCTGTATTTCTAAAAATAAATGTGATTGGACGTTCATAACAATTATTAATTTTATATTATCTTTACTTATATTCTTCTACATCAGTGCTACGACCTCCTCTTGATTGATTGGCAGGTAGGAGAAACATGAGAGGCTCATATCCGAACCATGAACATTTTTTTAGGAGAAGCCCCACTCTTCCTGCTTTCCTCTAATTTCTTGTGTTCCCGCCGAAACTGGCTTTTCATAGTGTGAATTTTTTTTTCCAGTTCTAATATTGAAACGCCAAACTTTTCCGACAAACTTGTTAATGCATGTCCTCGTTTGTTGCGGTTTATGTATGTGTGTGTGTGTGTGTGTGTGTGTGTGCGCGTGTGATATCCCACAAGCAGTTGTTAATTTGAAGATCTTCAATTAGTTTTAAAGTAACTTCAGTCGTCCACATATTGAAAAGTATAAAATACAACAAAAACCACGTCAGACGACAATAACATAAAAATGTACCAGAATGAGCCAAACTTCCCCCGGACATGTCCAGACTTGCAATGTTGAGCAAAATTGTTTCAGAGAATCCCTCTTCGATGGGACTCTAAATCTTGTATTGCGTAGACCCGCATTACACTCCGGAGACACGGGGACATGTTGCGGGTCTGAATCGCAGCAGTGCTGATTCAGACTCGATTCAGCCCCGCAACAAAGACGCGCAACATTGAGTCCTGGTGTGGACGAGGAGCTATGTGATCATAAGTCTAGCTTTGCAGACGTCCTACCTACATCTATTTCTTAGAACGTTTGGCGCAACCAAGGATAACCCTGGCTGAAATAAATCGTTTGGACCAAGTTGGTCATAGGACGTTGGTCTAGGAGGGAAAATGTTACTTCACCTTGTTCCAAACGTTCTTTCTTGGATGGTCCAAACGCCCTCAATTTACTTACTCCTAAGGAGTGACAACCGTCCTGTCTTGATCGGTGTAGATAGATCGCTCTTTGGGGGAGTGCACCAAGCTTCCGGAGTGTAGTTTGACAGTGAAACCTTAGTGGTTGGAGTAATAGACCTATGGAAATATAACATACAGTACAAATACATTTTTACTCAGCTTTGAGTTTTAAAAAAACTTAGAAAAATATTATTCATCTCAGGTGTATTGTTTTAAGATAAGTTTTCTCGAGACTCCAATAAGTGTGCCGTTAGATCTAAAAGTCCAAATGATATCATTTAGGGGCGATGTTTGATGTTCCAAAGAACAAATATTATACAAGTTTACTGTGGTTCTTTTCCCCAATATTTTGATTCTTAACATTTTTACTTGAGTTTATTGTCACAAACTTACCATATTATTACTATAATTTCACAGGTACTGTCTGTATTAAAGGTTGATAATATCCATCAAAAGTGACAACTGCAATAAATCACATTACTAATTTGATGTATGACTACGTGAAAGTGGATCCAGTAACTTTTTTAGATCTTAGAAATGGTTCTTCTTTTGGAAATAGGACTGTAAGTTTGAAATAATAATATATATTATCTAGTTCAACAGTTACAGTGAAGATTGTGTCTTTATTTGATCTGACACGGTCTTTTCTGACTTCTGGTCGGTTTGTTTATTCAACTGGAACATGTTGATATCGAACAAAAGATAAAATGGAAAACTACCGAACCAAGATCAAAGTTTATTTATCTCAATTATTCTTACAGCAGTGTTGCCAGGATACAGCTATTATTTTCCCCCGAAGATTGTGAATACATTATGACAAACGGCTGCTATATGTGACCTACTCACTATTGGGGGATACGGCCCATGAGTCTTCTATCAAGTTACTTATCACGTTCCATGCAATCTAACTTTGTTGAACTTTGGGGATGGATGCTTCACGAATATAATGACGAGTTGAATCACACGTGACTCTGCAATCATCTCACACTTCACCAGCTGTGACACGTGAAACTCTTTGGGAGACGTGAATTGGTCGATTGCTATTGCACCGTGTCTTACTACCCGTCCGGGCAGGGCTGGGCGAACCGGGCGGCTGTCAGGGTGCCAGCTGAGGGCGCCAAACAGAGCACTAACCTAATCTAATGTAGTCTGGGCGCGATATTCTAACCCCTCACCTAACGTAACCACTCTTAAAAAGTTCTTTTACACCCACCATATTGGAAAATAGCGTTATAAAACGGTTTTATTGCAATTATATTGTAAACCATTCATTATATCAGATTGTTTGTTATAGCAAATAAAGAAGAAAACATTGTATACAAAACATGTTCTTAGTTTTCTTTGTAATCATAACCGTTTTCGTACAGTCTCGAGGTGAAACGTGTTGAGTCTGATTACCATTTGTGGAGTTTTCTTTCAGACTATCTTCCTATCCCTCCCAGGTTACGCTAGGTTTGGAGTCTATTTTCATATATTCCTACTATTCCTTGGTTTTAAAAGGAGAGGGGGCGGTAAAAAGCAATACCACCCTGGGTCATTCCTGCGTCCGGGCTACCTTCATTTGACAATACTAAAAGAGAAGGACTGATAAAGGTTGAATTTGGAAATAATGTAGCTGAATATGCTTTAAGGTAGAGTGGGAAAACATTTATTTAAAAACACCCTCAATACGCCCATCCAGGATTCGAGCCCCGACCCCTGTCACCGGAAAACCAGACTAGATTAACCTAAAGTTTAGCTGTGGTTTGTATTTAGAACCACGCAGGTGTATCAAATATTCTAAGGTGTTAAGGATGTGGAGGGATGAATGTAGAGGAAGTGTATCCGAATTTGCATGAAGGTTAGTGTAAAACAATTTAGGAAGACCCATCCTGAGTACACCAAACCTGGATTTGAGCCGTCTACAGGTGTGGGGAATATAAACAAGTATAGAGTGAGAAACTAGAACATTTATAAAACAACATTACTGTCTGAAAATATCAGAGGTTCGATCCCCGCCACTCACAGGTTGTTATACGAGCAGTGACTCAGCCTTATGAGGACAAATGAGGAGCTATTTGAATGAAAACATAACACCTCCAGTCTAAAAAACTGAGATTAACGGTTAGGGGGTTCGTTGTGCTGACTACATGACCCCCTCTATCCACAAATGTTGGCACTATCCTCTCCAACAGACGATGGCTGCTCGTTCGGGGTATAGCTCGAGCGCAGGCTGACGCCATTTGTATGTACTTGCCACTTTTGCAACTAAAAAGGGGAAATAATTTTTTATTAACTTTATTTGATTGATTGTTTGCGTTTAATAGAATAGTAATTTAATGAGTTGATCAATATTTCACAAAACATGTGGAATTATTAAATAACATAAATACGTATTGATATAGTATAACGGTTTGATGATAAATTGAAAAAATGACGTACAAATGGGGGACCTCAGATCTTTATTTTTGTCATGGCCCTGCAGTAATATCGATAAACAAGAAAGAAAGGTGCTAAAAAACATAGAAAGATGTTCATGACTTAAAAGTGGGACCTTTTTTAAAGAAGTTAAAAGAAAAAAGTCACTTGAAAAAGAAAGAGTGGACATTTGAATAATAATAAAATCTTCTCTTACCTAAAGTGTCAACATGCGATGTATTCTATTGGCGCCAGTTGTGGACCTAAAACCTTTGCATCCATTCGGGTAAGACCAATCTTGCATGCATATTACATTTGATGAAACAACAGCCAGAAAAATATCCAAATTTACTTTTTGTATCATTACACATAAAATATTCTTAGTAAAAGAGTTAAGGTGTTATATCTATTTTCCAACAATGCAGCTGTCCAATTAAAAACCACACACTAATACAGTTTCTTTATCTCATGGATAAAACCACTCATATTGAGACAATCATTCATCATTTTACAGAAACAGGTTATCTACCCCGTGATAGATATTTTGGAATCATCGAGAAGTGCACGTCAGAAGTTTTTATGTGTTTTATTATAATTAATAACGCAATTAGGTAGGCTGGTGTTATTTTGTTAAAAATATATTTTCTTAAAATCGGGCGATTGTGTTCTAGCACCGATGCTGAATATATATGCGTTTTATCTCGACGAATCAATTCTACTTCTGGGCATTTTCCCTATGAAACAAAATAGCCATTTACACAGCTAAATAATGGTGTTGATATTTTCATATACCTAATGTACACAAATCAAGTTTCCGATGTATTACTACAAAATAAATATTACATAATATAAAACACACTGCAACAAAAATAAAGCACTGCGTATTTTGAATAAAAACTAAATAAATAATTTAGGAAATAATCATACTCAAACCAACCCAAACAACAGATTTGATCTAAATAATAAAAGATGGCGGTTAGTTTAATGATTAACGGAATTAATTTAAATTGTTCATAAATGAATATGTTAAAACATTTATATTTAATTTGTATTTTAATGCATTTATTTATACATAAAATTATATTTAAAACTAGTATAATAAACTAATAAAAGTTTAATTAGTTTTTTTTATCACAACCACAGCGCCTCTTTAGGTTGTTCGTTAAGTTGTCTGTAGATATAAAAAAATCTTAATACAACGAGATGCCAGAAGAAGTTTCATCCCCGTGTTCACGTCCACGCATGCGCATTCCTTTGTGACGTCATTGCAAGCTGCTCCTAGCGATAGTGCCCCAAACTAGTTTACGGGATCAGTCCTATAAGATAATAAGAGTGCCCACTCCACATCTGTACACAAGTACTTAGTACAGTATAGGGATGGGAAAAACTGCTCCTTTAGTGGAGCAGGAGCAATCTGCTACTGCTCCACCACTGGACCTGTTCCTTTTACCTGCTCCTTTTCGTCACAGCTCCTATATACAAAACTACTCCCAGCCTAATTTTTTTTAAGCATCGTGTCTACTGCCCGTTCGGTTTATAGCCATATGCACTAATTGCGCTAATTTGTTAGGGACGGAGATGGCTGATTTTAGAGGAAGTGCACCCACATTTGTGTGAAATGAGAGTGGAATATACGTAATTTACGTAAAACCACCCTCATTGCAACCAACCGGGATCGAACCCCAATCTCCCTATATCGGCAGTTCAGTCTATCGCAAGAGTAACGCCAGAGACTAGGGGTCTGCAACCTTTTTGATATCGTGGGCCATATGTGTTTAAAAAATAATAATTGTTGGGCCTATTCGAAAAAAAAAGTTCAACTTTACATTTTTCATGTAGAAATTAGTTATTAATTCTATTGAACACAATTGTTTTCTAAATATTTTGTGGGCTAAATAAAACCAGTCAGTGGGCCGTAGATTGCTAAACCTTGCCTTGAATCATTTGATCACCAAGTGGGCCCTTTCAATGTTCAACATTAACGTAACAATTTATTGTGCGAATACATTACATACTGTACTTGTATTGTGGAAATATTATTCTTTACTACAAAAGCTTTCCTCCTAAAAACTCATTTGTGACTCCCCAAACCATCTCTAAACTAAGCCTATAATAGATAAGTAAGGTTGCACTGGACCTGATCTCAGCGCTATGACAAGAACACAACGTATCCACTTCCTTTCTACTGTACGACTGCTCCAAAATATCTCAGGAGCATAAAGGAACAAGGTTGCTCCGGACCTGTTACAGCGCAGCCTGTCACAGAGATGAGGAGCAAGGTTACTTTGGACCTGTTCCAACGCTGCATGTGACAGAGAGACGAGGAGCAAGGTTACGCCAGACCTGTTACAGTGCAGCCTGTCACAGAGACGAGGAGCAAGGTTCCTCTGGACCTGTTCCAGCGTTGCCTGTGACAGAAAGACGAGGAGCAATGCCAAGCGTTGATAAACACTTCTAATACGTAGCTGTTTTGTGCTGCCATCTACCGTACAATATTGTAACGACGCAGTCTCGACTGAGAGAAAACAGTAGAAGCTCGAAGAAAACAAATGGGAATACAGTAATAGGTTTAACGTTTCAAACTGACCTGTGACAAAAAGGAACAGCTCCTTTCGTCTGTCAGGAACAGGTTGTGAATGTGACGTCAGAGGAGCAGTGACAAAGGAGCAGGTTGTGATTTCACAACCCATCCCTAGTACAGTACAACAGTTATTTGAATAAGATGAATAAACTCTGGCGAACCAGTGGTCACTGCCCACTGTTGTCAAGTGAGAGTACTGAAATGTTATATAAAAAGAATGGATTCGTTTTAAGTGCTGTAGTAATATTATTTTTAGGGGTGCCTTTCTGTCATGGATACAATTTTAAGATAAAACACATCACTGTGCCGGTAGGTGAGTGGAACGTTACACTTTGTTCTGTAATCCCGGGAATAGTATGCAGAGATGGCAAGATTCTTTATGCCGGGATTATGATCTATATTATTGTTAACACCGTGTCTTACTACCCGTTCGGATCATACACACTTACGCTAATGTGTAATGGTAGGGTGATTGCGAGATGAAATGGAGGACCTACAGTTTAACGTGGGATCCGAACCACGGTGGAGGCCTGGCATTCCTCACATTCACAAGTTGTGACTAATACACGTCTTGTCAGAGGTGAAGGAAGGGACCGAGGAACTTGCATTAGAAGTTTACTGGATTTACATAATAAATTATAACATAAGGCTACATTTTAGAGTTCTGCAAAAAAAAAAAAGTTACTGAACCCAAGAATTTGTCTGCATACCAAAAACAAACGAAGTACTCTATAGCTCCGTTGACGCCACTAAACGAACAAATAAAGTACTAAATAACTGTTTTGATGCTGTCAGCAATATGATTCGCTGTCTATAACATGTGGTGCCGTTCACTTAACATGAAAGTCCTCCCTGGACAATGCTTGAGTTAAGTGAACATTAAGTTATATGATAGAATATAGGCCCATTTTGTTGCAATATGACAGGCGGTATCCGAATAGTCTACTTGTGCGGCATCGCCTTGACTCGTGCCCTTGATAGCTGCATTGGCAATCACGTGACCAAGTGTAGATCTGTCCTAAGTCACGAAGGATGCCTATGCACCCTTCTCTAGGTCTTGGTAACCATGGATACGAAGGCTACCAGCCGTGTGCTGTGTCGGTTGCAGTGTTTGACTGGCAATTGTTTTAGTATTATCGTTTCGTCTGCTAAGAGCACAAACTTACGTTTTCCGCCATTTTAAATGAGGTTGTTGCTGTTCGAACAAGTTAGTTTGATGCAGTCCTCTCTATGAACAGCGCGAGAAGTGTAAAGTCATCAAGACTGCATCAAGTTTAAAACTCAAGGGTCCGACAAGGAAGCCTTGGACTATTCGGATACAACCATAGAAAAAAATTAAAGAATCTTGCCTTTTTTATGTACCATTCCCACTCATTTTTAAATCAATGATTGAATCGCTAGAATCACTAGGCCTAACTAAAATCACCTTTAGGCCTGCCTGCGGACACGCAAACTACATTTCATGCCCATTAAGTCTGGTTTGCTGGTAACTGGGAGGGTCTAATGAAGTGTTAGTTCCTAAATGGTTTCCCACTCTCTCTCCACACAACTGTAGCTATCTTTCTTATCTCTACCCTTTTGCATAGACCGAAGTTATATACTAGTACTAGCCTACTTTGGTGGCCGCATGGTTTAATGCGTCACTCTTGCAATAGAGTAGACTGTTGATAACAGGGAGACCATGGTTCGACCCTGGTCGGGTGTCTTGTGGGTGGTTTTTCCTAATGGTTTCCCATTCTTCATGCAAATGTGTGTTTAGTTCCTCTAGATATTAACTCCCTAACACACTGTAATTATTACAGTAGCCTCATGGCTTCTTTGGTGCTGACTGACAGTTCACAGCTGACTTCTGACAGTCAACATTTAGGTATATACCTAAATGTTGACTGTCAGAAGTGATAGCTGCTAAACACATGTTTTTTGCAGATCATATGGTTCGGCGTAGGGATACATAATTTGGTCTGGTAGCTTTTCAAAGCCGTCAGCTGTCAGTCAGCACCAAAGAAGCCATGGGGCTACTTAGGCGTAAAAACCCGATTGGGTAGTAAGATGTGGAAGGCTATTAAAAATAAATAAATAAGTAACTATATTTTACCGTCCAAACCCTATTCCAGGACAAACTAGATCGGACCAGGCCGAATTAATACTGTATCCTAAGAGCATCAGGATGTACTAGTTGAGCCTAGTCTAAATTAGTTAATCCTGAAATATTGGCCTAGCTCATAGTATAAACTAGTATGGCTTACAATTATACTAGGCCAAACCAGGTTTAGGTTAAGTTAGGTTAGGTTAGCTAATAACATTTGCTAGTGAACTGTGCATGATGAAACCTGTCCTAGGTTCATTGTACAGGTTAAGGCTATATCGGTCTATCCTACAAGTGGCAGGATGTATCCGATCTAGTCTGTCCTGAAACTATGTTTGGACAGTATTTAGACATGTTGGAAGACAACCGAAAGAATCTGTTCTCACACACAGCCAATGGTTGCATATTACTGTCATTTTCTTGAGACAGTTCACCTGGATTAGGCTACCGAAATATGTGAACATAGCTCTGAGGCAGCTACTGAAATATGTGAACATAGCTCTGAGGCAGTTACTGAAAGATGTGAACATAGCTCTGAGGCAGCTACTGAAAGATGTGAACATAGCTCTGAGGCAGTTACTGAAATATGTGAACATAGCTCTGAGGCAGCTACTGAAATATGTGAACATAGCTCTGAGGCAGTTACTGAAAGATGTGAACATAGCTCTGAGGCAGCTACTGAAAGATGTGAACATAGCTCTGAGGCAGTTACTGAAAGATGTGAACATAGCTCTGAGGCAGTTACTGAAAGATGTGAACATAGCTCTGAGGCAGCTACTGAAAGATGTGAACATAGCTCTGAGGCAATTACTGAAAGATGTGAACATAGCTCTGAGGCAGTTACTGAAAGATGTGAACATAGATCTGAGGCAGCTACTGAAAGATGTGAACATAGCTCTGAGGCAGTTACCGAAAGATGTGAACATAGCTTCTCATTAATTGGATTGTGTCGCTATTTGGTTCACAATTGCCTGCACACCACAGGTAGAATAAAATAAAAAGATAATTTACTTTCACAAAATGTAGAACCTGATTATCTTTGATATCAATCCTGGGAACATTGCTTATCATCAATAGTTGTCATTGTGGCTCAATTTGTGAAAATATTTGCCGGTACTGATGTACCACTGACCAGGGGATACTCGATGTACTAATTGTGTATTATATGAGGAGTTATATCTATCTCCCCTGGTTGTAGTACAAGGAGTTGTGGAGAAGCCAGAAGAACGAGCTCCACCAAGGTAGCGTTCAGTCTCCCATCCCAATGTGCATACCGTACCAGTGTTCAACCAATCAGTCCGACGACAAGGAGCTTTATTAATGCTGACGATGTGGCTATCACCTGCAGAATCTCTATAACCAACGATTGGAAAGGGAACTACAAATAGAATGGGACCAGTGAAACTGTTCCACTGCCCACATCCAGTCTATTCAGGGGCTACAATAGACCACACTCTGACATACAGAAAGCACAGAGAAAAGCCAAAGTTAATACGGGACTGGTAAACTGACAAATGCAAGCTGGAGTGTCGACCCTACTTCCTGTGTAGTATAGGAGGCTAGGAAGAGATGGGTGCAACAGGTAGCACCCAAGTGTGCAAGTGAGAGAAGGAGAGTGGCAAGAGGAAGAATGGTGAAGGACAGAGGGAGATGGAGGCATTTTACTGAACAGACCCGGCCACACTGGAAACAGTTCATGATGATGAATTCTTAGTTGTTATATTATTTAATATGCTTACATATATACCCAGACACGATTAAATAATAAATAGTGTGTCATGGAGTATTGTAAGGGTAAGCCAAGCTTGTTTAAAGCTGTACTTGTACTTAGGTCCTCCATTCGACCAACCTATGCTCTGCTCTACACACCTCACATGTGAATATACTTTCATTGACACCTGCAAGGCAAGTACAGATCTATCTGACACAACAATACGGTGACATGTCATCCATTGGGTGTCTTTGGCAGAGTTGTATGGATCTATTTAGCACGGCATACGCTCGACGCTGGTTCATAAAATATTATTAGGTTACATAAGGTAATTACTCTTAAGCTCATGGAAACGTGGTATGATTTCTACCAGTGCATAGTGAATATGGTTTATTCTACCTGGTGTTGGATATGAAATCTGTAAACTAGTCAACAAATTATTTACCATGTTATCAATCTTTTACATTTTTCACTCATCATGTGAAACTTTGGCTGGCTTAAAAACTTATCAATCCAATAGCAGGAAAGGCTTAAATGCCACTGATGGATTCCCATCCAATCAGAGCAATCACTTTTTTGTCTAGTGCGGTTAGTTTGTCTTCAACGTCTGGATTTCCTGTCTGTCGTAATACCAACATGACTAAGATGTCATAAAAGAGAATGAATGCGTTTTCACTCCCCCAAACATGAGAGTGTTACAGTAAACCAAGTCATCAACCAACTCTCAGAGTTGGATAACCAAAAGAAACATTAGCACTTATAACCGATTACATCTATATTTGAACTATGCACATTGTTATATAACTATTACAATCACTTTTAAAAAAGGTCAATATAAGCTTTGCGAACCACTCCACGACCCCTCGGCTGGAAACCGCGGGTTAAAACAACTCTGCTTACCCAAGAAATATTACACATCACTGCTTCTTATCAGTAAGTTCTGTTGGTACAAGTTTTGTTAATTTAGGGTATTAATGAATTGTTATTTAGGGCTAGTTTATGTTTATAATTGTTGTAAACATCGTATTCCGTTCAGTTTATTTTTGTTCTCTTTCCATCAGGATGTCATGAGAATATAAATTATCAAGACTTTTATCTCTTTTTAATGCTTTAGGTGGATCACTTTAGTTTTGCCAACAACAATACATTCCAACTGAAATACCTTATAAATGATACTTATTGGAACCAAGATGGCGGCCCAATCTTCTTCTACACGGGCAACGAAGGAGCTATTGAGGTTTTTGCTGAAAATACCGTAAGTTGCAAACAAACTCATTTCACTTTATTTCATCGGACAATAAGAGAGATATTATAATCTGCTGATTGGCTGTTGATGGTAAAAATAAATTAGGCTAACTTATTTTTGTGAATTTCTTTTTTAAAAAAAAGTTTTTTTTATATGGGTTTTGTGCCAAGTGTTGAAAATTATGACATGGCATTGCTGTTGACAAATTATATCGAATGTCTGAATAGAGTTTGAATGGTGAAGAAACTAATCACTGATAACCTCGTAAGTTATAAGATGACTCACTATGTAGCCTTGCAGTTTAGTTGAGCTTTCAAAAGACAGAAGAACACAAACATTTAAATAAAAACAAGATGCTATCTCTAATACAGAAAATAAGGAAATAAACTGTAAAAATATGTTGATTAATGAGTTAGAATAAATTTAATCCTAAAGCATATAGGAGAAAATAAATATGAGGGTTACTTTAAAAACTATGATTAATACAATCAAGTTAGTATACCACCTATAGAATGGATCAGCCGATACTTGGACCAAAGTATTTTGTCGACGTCCATTCACTACAGTTCTAGCAGGTGTTGAATACAACTGGAGTGTAGAACATTGAATACAAGAATTGGTAACAGTCAAAATAATAAACCAAATATAACCACATGTGAATCAATTCATTTACATATTACTTTTTCTTTGGAGGCTTTAAAAACGTATGTTTTGAGTGTGCCATTCATGATAAAATAAGTTTAAAAAGTGTTAATTCTTTTAACGCAAACATACACTCACAATACTCTTCGTGTTGTCGCTATCCAACACACGAAACACTGGCATCACTTGCATTTTGTGTACTGCTGGTTGTGTTAGCGCACTACCACTTCTTTGAAATTTGGAAATTAGTTACCAACCAGTTCATTTTTTAAGTGGATCTTTAATAGATCTGTTTGAATCTGGGAAGCAATTCTTTTACTGATGAGCCATTTATATTTCTAGCATTCTCTTCTGAACAAAATGATGTGATGAGTATTTAATTTTCTCTCAAAGCACAAGTAATCTTTTAAACAATCTGATGACTGTACGCAATTGTGATAATTGAGATACACATGCAGTGCTGTCAACTTGTAGTATACTTTATTGAGAATAATTAAATAGCCAAAGTTATTATTTATGCTTTTATTGAGAATTACTCCATCTAGATATCATATTCTGAAAATTGAAAAATGACACCTGGATACGGGAATCGAACTCGGAACCTTTGGCTTAGTATGTCAATGCTCTAACCACTGAGCTATCCAGGATTCGTCCATGCCCAGGGTCATTCTTCACTCATATTTTAAGGCAGAGTCTATGATGGACGTGCGGAAATCGTCGGCTACAAATGTGTGTTTTATTAGGATCATGCGCTATCTATCAGATAACGCAGCCATCTTCGACTCGGTAGTTGGCTTATTGCTGCCACTTGTACAATTAGAGCATTGGCGTACTAAGCCAAAGGTCTCAGGTTCGATTCCCTTGTCCAGGTGCCATTTTTCAATTTTCAGAATATGATACTTTATTGTGTCGAACCCTCGTTCTTCGAATATATATTGTTTGCAGGGTTTCTTGTGGGACAATGCCGCAGATTTCAATGCTCTGATTGTGTTTGCAGAACATCGCTACTACGGCGAGTCTCTGCCTTTCGGCAACAAGTCCTTCACGGTATGCTACTAGTTTATTACGTTTCATGTTTACATTTTGAGAAAGGGGATATAACTTATTTTATCCGAGTTTTTTACAATCAAATTAATGTACAAGTAACATTAATATTAATTTAACCTTTTTTTTACTAAACATTAGTATTTATAGATCTAATACATAACAGTATAATTTAGAATCAAGGCAAACTGTGCATGGTTGTTTTAATCCCGCTGCTCTGGGAATACATGCGTGCAGAATAAGGGGATTCTTGTGACGTCACATTCCAGGCTTGGAGTATATAGTAGCCCAGTGGTTTCCAACCTTTTTAGAGTGAAACCCCAATTTTTGCCTCCAAGATTGTCGCGACCCCTTGTGTTTGGATCCTAGATTTTTAATTGATATACAATATACGACAGGCCTAGCAAGCCGGTAGTGGAAAATACATGGCTTGAATAAAACACAGACCCAGATCACAGGCTGGAAACCGTAATGGATGTCAAAGTAAAAAGATATTTTAAAGCTTCCAGCAATATAAAATGTAGATACTATGGAGTAGTATAACACATAAAATTGGTATATTACTTGAAATAAAATCAGTCAAAATAACCATTGCTAGGTATGCAGTGATAAGATAGAGTAATAATAATGGCTATAGTTTGTAGAGAATTTCAAAGCTTTATAATTGATGTTCCTAAGTCTTATCTGTTAGTAAATTCCTTGCTCCTTGGGGTCCAACGGTTCTTAAGTGCGACTGGAAGAATTAGCTCAAGTATAACACAATGTGTTAATATATACACATCCATCATCTCACTATAAAATAATTTCCTGATGCTGGCAAGCTAGTTGGAGAAAAGCTTGAGTTATATTTATAATATTATCAAACCCCCGAGATTTATGTTGTTATATATTATTATTAAACCTTAAATATGCCTACTTTCTTAGTTGTCAGTTAATCCAACAGCTTAAAGAGAGATATCTGAGTTTATGTTAGAAGTAAGAATTCCCGTTACTATGACAATATCGACTGTAAGACCAGTGCATGCTGACAAATGGTAAGATGAGCTCTTAGTAACATTCTTCTCGTCCTGGTTTCGAGTTGACACCATGTTTCTGTCGTTCCCAGTCCCCCAAGTATTCCGGCTACCTCACCTCTCTTCAAGCCCTGTCGGACTATGTCGACCTCATCACTCACCTCAAGTCTCACCTCACAGGAGCTCACACCAGTCCAGTCATTGCGTTCGGAGGTTCCTATGGAGGCATGCTCTCGGCATGGCTTCGTATCAAGTACCCCCATATAGTGGCGGGGTGAGTCGCTTTTGTTACCTCATTAATTTAGAAAGAGAATAGCATTTGATTGGAGTAAGGTATAAAACTAATTAACACACTGGTAGAGGAACAAACCTTTCACAAACCAAGTTTTCATTAAATTTGTAAAAACCGCTGTCAAGAACAATATTAGTCATCTAGTCTTTCTTACTCCAATGATTTTAACTTTGCTAAATAAAATTGACATTTGTTTTATTAACTTTATAATACAAAATAGTGACAAGTAGTTTGTCGATAAAGAAATGTTTTGGTAGCATGTATGCTTTATGCCCTAATGTTTTATCTTCATATATTTGTGTTTTTATCTTATATATTTGTGTTTTTACACAACAATCAATACCGCAACAAGCGTGTCGGTTCTTACCAGATAGAAATAATTTCAACATTTTATAATGTCAAGGCTTATCTTAAATTTATTTGACTCTAAAACAACTTTATTTTATATTTCCCCTTCAGTAATTACATTGTTTGTAAGAAGGTAGATAGAAACATATAAAAGGAACTAACACAATATGGCTTTCACAATGAAAAGAAGAACACAGTTCACACTTTACATTGCTGCCACTGGACAAAGAGGCAATGGCTGCCTTTTTAAAAAAAACCAAGGAACTTATCAGGGATGTAAAGAATGATAGGACACATAGAAAGGAACATGTAAAAGGTATAGCATAGAGGACAAACACAGTAAAAGGACATTGGATGTGAATATATAATGTATCTCTTTATGGAAAACCTCTTTTTGAGGTAGTTTGTTGTATATATTACTAACTACCTCAAAAAGCAAAAAGAGGTTTTCCTTAAAGAGCTCTTGTAGTTACATTATAACAGTTCTTGATTTTGCCAAGTCAGAAAATGCATGCATAAAAAATAATGCATGTTTTAATATTTAATTTAGTTTTAGTGAGTTGAGTTTAACTGCCGTACTCAACTTGAACGTACAGTTTACTTGATAATTTTATTTTATTTTAGAGTCATATATTTGTAGCGTATCAATGGCGTAGTCAACATCAATACCCTATATGTGCAAAGAAACCCCGTTTTATGCTAATATTGTTATTTTATTTGCATATTTATAAGCCTGTGCGAACCTTTGAAATTTTGGATTTAAATTCGGATCTTGCTAAGATTCGATTCTGTTCGAGCTTTCGAGTCTTATTATTAGATAGATTCTGGTGGATTCGAAACTTAGAATCAAAGTAAATTTCATATTCGGATTCGATGGGTTTAGTTCGAAATTCAAATCTTTTCATACTTAAGAATAATTTCAACTTTCTATGGTCTTATATAGCAAACCATTATAAAAAAAAAGTAATTTATTTCGTTTATAACTTTCATAAGTTAGTCATTAAGCTTTGTTTACTTGTTTAACTTAAGATTAAGTTTAAAATATTTTCAAAGACTCCTAAGAATATGTTATTTAATTTGTATTTGAAAACAATTATTCAAAATAGAAATATTCGATCCGGATTTCGATTTGAAAAATTTAATGATATTGATGATTATTTGAGCCGGTTTGCCAAGATTCGGATTTACTCGAAATGGAAAATCATGGATTCGCACAGCTTCTATTAATGTACATGCCAGTTGTTGGTGGTCCAAAACAGGAATGTCTCTTACGAATAAACACACCCATGAAATTCCAAGGTGTTTATACTCCATTACTACTTACAGGTCGATTGCTGCATCTGCTCCGATCTGGCAGTTTATTGGCCTGACTCCATGTGGAGCATTTAACCGTATAGTGACTTCAGACTTTGAAAATCAGACACCCGAGTGTAGTAACACAATCAGAAAATCTTGGAACTTCATCAACACAATTACAAATACAGGTATTACAACAGATCCTTAGTAATCAAACTTTCAAACTATTCAATCCCTCTTCACCTTAACATATTTACTATTCAAGGTTCAAATAAATTTCAAAAAATACAATTTTGAATCTGGGGGACTATATGTAGTGGTTTGTGATGTGGCAGTTATATAACTAGTTCAGGTGGACTATATGTTAGTGGTATGTGATGTGGCAGTGTATGAACTTGTTCAGGTGGACTATATGGTAGTGGTTGTGATGTGGCAGTTCTATAACTAGTTCAGGTGGACTATATGTTAGTGGTATGTGATGTGGCAGTACTATAACTTGTTCAGGTGGACTATATGTTAGTGGTATGTGATGTGGCAGTTGCTATACTTAGTTCACATGGACTATATGGTTTGTGGTATGTGATGTGGCAGTCTATGACTAGTTCAGGTGGACTATATGGTAGTGGTATGTGATGTGGCAGTCTATAACTTGTTCAGGTGGACTATATGGTAGTGGTATGTGATGTGGCAGTGCTTATAACTTGTTCAGGTGGACTATATGTAGTGGTATGTGATGTGGCAAGTTCTATAACTAGTTCATGTGGACTATATGTAGTGGTATGTGATGTGGCAGTTCTATAACTAGTTCAGGTGGACTATATGTAGTGGTATGTGATGTGGCAGTCTATAACTATGTTCAGGTGGACTATATGGTAGTGGTATGTGATGTGGCAGTTCTATAACTAGTTCAGGTGGCCCATATGGTTAGTAGTATGTGATGTGGCTGTTGCTATAACTTGTTCAGGTGGACTATATGGTAGTGGTTGTGATGTGGAGTGTCTATAACTAGTTCAGGTGGACTATATGTAGTGGTATGTGATGTGGCAGTTACTATAACTAGTTCAGGTGGACTATATGTTAGTGGTATGTGATGTGGCAGTCTATAACTAGTTCAGGTGGACTATATGGTAGTGGTATGTGATGTGGCAGTCTATAACTAGTTCAGGTGGACTATATGTAGTGGTATGTGATGTGGTGGTGCTATAACTGTTCAGGTGGACTATATGGTAGTGGTATGTGATGTGGCAGTGCTATAACTGTTCAGGTGGACTATATGTAGTGGTATGTGATGTGGCAGTGCTATAACTGTTTCAGGTGGACTATATGGTAGTGGTATGTGATGTGGCAGTGCTATAACTTGTTCAGGTGGACTATATGGTAGTGGTATGTGATGTGGCAGTACTATAACTGTTCAGGTGGCACTATATGTAGTGGTATGTGATGTGGCGTACTATAACTGTTCAGGTGGACTATATGGTAGTGGTATGTGATGTGGCAGTTGCTATAACTGTTCAGGTGGACTATATGGTAGTGGTATGTGATGTGGCAGTCTATAACTAGTTCAGGTGGCCTATATGGTAGTGGTATGTGATGTGGCAGTTCTATAACTAGTTCAGGTGGACTATATGTTAGTGGTATGTGATGTGGCGGTGCTATAACTGTTCAGGTGGCTATATGTTAGTGGTATGTGATGTGGCAGTGTCTATAACTAGTTCAGGTGGACTATATGGTAGTGGTATGTGATGTGGCAGTACTATAACTAGTTCAGGTGGACTATATGTTAGTGGTATGTGATGTGGTGTGCTATAACTTGTTCAGGTGGACTATATGGTAGTGGTATGTGATGTGGCAGTACTATACTTGTCAGGTGGACTATATGGTAGTGGTATGTGATGTGGCAGTGCTATACTTGTTCAGGTGGCCTATATGGTAGTGTATGTGATGTGGGTGCTATAACTTGTTCAGGTGGACTATATGGTAGTGTATGTGATGTGGCAGTGCTATAACTTGTTCAGGTGGACTATATGGTAGTGGTATGTGATGTGGCAGTGCTATACTTGTTCAGGTGGCTATATGGTAGTGGTATGTGATGTGGCAGTGCTATACTTGTTCAGGTGGACTATATGGTAGTGGTATGTGATGTGGCAGTGCTATGACTTGTTCAGGTGACTATATGGTAGTGGTATGTGATGTGGCAGTCTATACTGTTCAGGTGGACTATATGGTAGTGGTATGTGATGTGGGTGTATAACTTGTTCAGGTGGACTATATGGTAGTGGTATGTGATGTCAGTCTATAATTATTGACAAAGTGAACACATACTAGTCAATGGTATGTGATTTCTATATTGTTCAGTGTTTGGTAGTTATGCGTCTATAACTTGTTCAGGTGACAAATGATGGTAGGATGTGGCAGTCTATAACTTGTTCAGTGGCCTAATGGTAGTGGTATGTGATGGCAGTCTATAACTTTTCAGGTGGCATATGGTAGTGTATTGATGGAGTCTATAACTTGTCAGGGACTATATGGTAAGTGTAGGTTTGATGTGCAGTCTATAACTTTTCAGTGACTATATGGTAGTGGTATGTGATGTGGCAGTGCTAAAACTTGTTCAGTGGACTATATGGTAGTGGTATGTGTATTGACTGTCTATATATATTAGTTAGTGTGCCTATACTGGTAGTGGTATGGTGAGATACTGTCAGTGCTATAGTATGATGATGTGATCATACTTGTCGTGACTATATGGTAGTGGTATGTGATGTGGCAGTACTATAACTGTTCAGGTGGACTATATGGTAGTGGATATGTGATTGGAGTTAGCTATAACTTGTCAGTGACTATAGGTAGTGGTATGGATTTGGCAGTGACTAGTAACTTGTTCAGTGACTATAAAGGTAGTGTATGTGATGTGGAGTGCTATACTTGTCAAAGTGGCCTTAGGTAGTGGTAATGTGCATGTAGGCAGTACTATACCTTGTTCAGGTGGCCTATATGGTAGTGGTATGTGATGTGGCAGTGCTATAAACTTGTTCAGTGGACCTATAAGTGGTGGTATGTGAGTGGCAGTACTATACTTTTCAGGTGGCCTATAATGGTAGTGTATGATGATGTGTGAGTGCAATAACTTGTTCAGGAGGACATAATGAGTGTAATGTGATGTGGCAGTACTATACTTGTTCAGTGACTATAATGGTAGTGTAATGTGAGTGGCAGTTGCTATAACTTGTTCAGAGTGCCTATATGTAGTGGTATTGATGTGCAGTGCTATAACTGTTCAGGTGCCTATATGTAGTGGTATGTGATGTGGCGGTGCTATAACTGTTCAGGTGGACTATATGGTAGTGGTATGTGATGTGGCAGTACTAATAACTTGTTCAGAGTGGCCTATATGGTAGTGTATGTGATGTGGCAGTCTATAACTTGTTCAGTGTGCCATATGGTAGTGGTATGTGATGTGGTTGGTGCTATAACTTGTTCAGGTGGACTATATGGTAGTGGTATGTGATGTGGCAGTACTATAACTTGTTCAGGTGGCCTATATGGTAGTGGTATGTGATGTGGCAGTGCTATAACTTGTTCAGGTGGACTATATGGTATGGTATGTGATGTGGCGTGCTATAACTTGTTCAGGTGGCCTATATGGTAGTGGTATGTGATGTGGCAGTGCTATACTGTTCAGGTGGACTATATGGTAGTGGTATGTGAATGGCAGTACTATAACTTGTTCAGGTGGACTATATGGTAGTGGTATGTGATGTGGTGGTGCTATAACTTGTTCAGGTGGACTATATGGTAGTGGTATGTGATGTGGCAGTACTATAACTTGTTCAGGTGGCCTATATGGTAGTGGTATGTGATGTGGTGGTGCTATAACTGTTCAGGTGGACTATATGGTAGTGGTAAGTGATGTGGCAGTACTATAACTTGTTCAGGTGGACTATATGGTAGTGGTATGTGATGTGTGGTGCTATAACTTGTTCAGGTGGACTATAATGGTAAGTGGTATGTGATGTGGCAGTGCTAATACTTGTTCAGGTGGCCTATATGGTAGTGGTATGTGATGTGGCAGTGCTATGACTTGTTCAGGTGGCCTATATGGTAGTGGTAAGTGATGTGGAGTGCTATAACTTGTTCAGGTGGACTAATGGTAGTGGTATGTGATGTGGCAGTACTATACTTGTTCAGTGGCCTATATGGTAGTGGTATGTGATGTGGGAGTGCTATAACTTGTTCAGGTGGCCTATATGGTAGTGGTATGTGATGTGGCGTGCTATAACTTGTTCAGGTGGACTATATGGTAGTGGTATGTGATGTGGCAGTGCTATAACTTGTTCAGGTGGCCTATATGGTAGTGGTATGTGATGTGGCAGTGCTAATGACTTGTTCAGGTGGACTATATGGTAGTGGTATGTGATGTGGGAGTGCTATAACTTGTTCAGAGTTGCCTATATGGTAGTGGTATGTGATGTGGCAGTTCTATAACTTGTTCAGGTGGCCTATATGGTAGTGGTATGTGATGTGGCAGTGCTATGACTTGTTCAGGTGGACTATATGGTAGTGGTATGTGATGTGGCAGTTGCTATAACTTGTTCAGGTGGCCTATATGTAGTGGTATGTGATGTGGCAGTTCTATAACTATTTCAGGTGGACTATATGGTAGTGGAATGTGATGTGGCAGTACTAAACTTGTTCAGGTGGCCTATATGGTAGTGGTATGTGATGTGGCAGTGCTATGACTTGTTCAGGTGGACTATATGGTAGTGGTATGTGATGTGGCAGTGCTATGACTTGTTCAGGTGGACTATAATGGTAGTGGTATGTGATGTGGCAGTGCTATGACTTGTTCAGGTGGACTATATGGTAGTGGTATGTGATGTGCAGTGCTATGACTTGTTCAGGTGGACTATATGGTAGTGGTATGTGATGTGGCAGTGCTATGACTTGTTCAGGTGGACTATATGGTAAGTGGTATGTGATGTGCAGTACTATAACTTGTTCAGGTGGCCTATATGGTAGTGGTATGTGATGTGGCAGTGCTATGACTTGTTCAGGTGGACTAAAATGGTAGTGGTATGTGATGTGGCAGTGCTATGACTTGTTCAGGTGGACTATATGGTAGTGGTATGTGATGTGGCAGTGCTATGACTTGTTCAGGTGGACTATATGGTAGTGGTATGTGATGTGGCAGTGCTATGACTTGTTCAGGTGGACTATATGGTAGTGGTATGTGATGTGGCAGTGCTATGACTTGTTCAGGTGGACTATAATGGTAGTGGTATGTGATGTGGCAGTGCTAACTTGTTCAGGTGGACTATATGGTAGTGGTATGTGATGTGGCAGTGTTATAACTTGTTCAGGTGGACTATATGGTAGTGGTATGTGATGTGGCAGTGCTATGACTTGTTCAGTGGACTATATGGTAGTGGAATGTGATGTGGTGGTGCTATAGACTTGTTCAGGTGGACTATATGGTAGTGGTATGTGAATGTGGCAGTGCTAAGACTTGTTCAGGTGGACTATATGGTAGTGGTATGTGATGTGGCAGTGCTATGACTGTTCAGGTGGACTATATGGTAGTGGTATGTGATGTGGCAGTGCTATGACTTGTTCAGGTGGACTATATGGTAGTGGTATTGATGTGGCAGTGCTATGACTTGTTCAGTGGACTATATGGTAGTGGTATGTGATGTGGCAGTGCTATGACTTGTTCAGGTGGACTATATGGTAGTGGTATGTGATGTGGCAGTGCTATAACTTGTTCAGGTGGACTATATGGTAGTGGTATTTGAAAGTCTCTTATTAAATATGAAGCAAAGCTCGAAACACACAAAGTCAAAGATAAGTTTGGGATTTTCATTGCATCTGTCCACTCGTTTGTGTTACACATATAATTTTGTATTAGGGATGAAGAAGGTTGAATTTAGAGCAAATGTGGCTGCATTTGCTTTAGGATAAGTGGTAACCCATTTAAGAAATACCACTCTGAGTACCCCTGACCGAGATTCTAATCCCAATCCCATTTTTATTGGCAGTCGAGTCCATTGCTATAGTGAAAGATTTGAACCATTCGACCAACAAAGTGGCTGAAGATTAGGTTTTTTTTCGCTGTCACATTTATAACATTACTTTTAACTTTTAAACTATCCACTAAGCACATTTAGGCCAAGAAAATATTTAAAGAGAGGAAAAATGAAGAAGAATGAAATTATTTTACTCTGACATATCTGACTTTATATATTCTTACTTAAAATTTCATTTGAACTAAGTGTTAAAAAATACTGTTTGTTAGCTGTTCTAAAAAAGGATTATATCCTATTTAGTGAGATATTCCAGATGTTCCTCGGTGCATCGCCTTACCTCCTAGTATTAGTGACACGGTCAATGGTATACTGGCCAGTCTCTATAGTAGGGACACTGGCCAGTCTCTATAGTAGGGACACTGGTTTGGTCAGCGTAAGACTGAGCAACAGTTATATACATATATGTTTCATTTATTCTCTTGAAATAGTTTTATATTTTTTCCATGAGCCAGCAAGGAGCACACAGGTTCCTGCATTCGACCACATAAACAGATTGATTCATTCACCATTCTTGAGATAGTATAATATTGTTGAACAGATGCTGGCAAGCAGTGGCTGTCGTCAACATGGAAACTTTGTAAGCCCTTGAAGACAACAGTTGATATTCACCATCTTAAAGATTGGCTGTCAAACGTATACATAAACCTCGCAATGGTTGATTACCCTTACCCGGCAAACTTTCTAGAGCCACTGCCGGCACACCCTATAAAGGTACAGTAATACTTTAGTTGGGATAGGTCCTTCGAATAGTTGAATCCTCAGGGATATTTTGGGTTTGAGGAGTCAAAATTTAAAATAAATATACATATTTAGAAGACAAACATTATATTAACACACAGTGAAACCTTCCTTAAAGGTTTTGTCACATTGTGTTAAGGTAACAGCGAGTACAGCGAATCACATGGTTGTGTTGATTGGATTTCAATACAAAATAAACACAACACACATCGCTACAACCATGTGCTGATAAATAACATCCTCCACTGATCTGCAGTTCCACTGTCACACTGGGCGAGTAGAGCGCTACCCTCAAGGTCGGCTACTGGCTAGAAAGTAGTGCCAAAAGTTGGACGTGTCCAACCGCTCTAGCTACTGCTGTTTCACTCGCTAATAGCCGCTATTTATCTGTCGCACTAGGTTAGTCTAGTATCACAGTGTGACACAACCTTAATGGACAGCTTCAATAGCAAATCTATACTCATATCATCATCGACCGTCTGAAGCCGGTGGACTGGTTTTTTTCTTATTTATAGCGGGCAATTTAAATTTCCCCAACAAACATGGGTTCTTATTGCGAAATACTTTACCTCTAGCAAACATTTTCAGTAACGACGATAGACATGGCAACAAACACATATTTAATCATAATAATCTCTTAATAGCAGACCAAAATTGCAAACACTTATAAGGCACGGAGTTGTTTGGCCATTTATTACGCACCGCTGTTGGGCTAATTTTTGCGCGCCGGCGTCTCACGACGGGTTTGCACATGCCATTCATAATTTCCACATTATCAAATATTAATATAAATGAGACATGATTTTAACTTAAATTAATAATTTATTTAATACTTTAAAAAAATACACAATATTTGAATGGTAAATTTGTTGTAATAATATATTATAATGTAATTACAAAAACTTTGGAGTGATATAGTTACAGTAGTATTAATTAACCTCTTAAAAGCCAAGTCTAAGGTCAATCACGAAACATAAGGGGGTGGTGACACTTTTTATTTCATTCTATTTTGGATCCAAACTTGGTATTCAAATAAAAAATAATTGAGAATTCAATTTACAAAAAAATAAAACTTTGTGTTGTTTAGCAAGTTACAGTAATATTTTGCATTAAAATAAATATATTGCTCCTGGTTTGTCGGCACTGACCATTGAGACGTCCATTGACCATTGAGACGTCCATTTATTTGTCGTATTTATTGGGTTATAAAGATTAAATAAGACCTTAAGAGAGAATTGATTTTATCCATACCATTGCATACTTATTTGTTGATTAGGTTCTTTTAAATTTTAGGTGAAGGAAGATAAAATGTGCTTTCCCAATTATACACATGTTTATAATGGATTCTATAGCGTACATAAAATTGTGATTTAGATACAAGTCTTTCAAATTTTGAATTGAAGATATTTGTTTATTTTTTGGCAATGTTTCCAATTTGCAAATATCTCAACTACTATGTAATTGTTTTTTTTATTTGAATTATATGACGTGCACTTTCTGAGCCGACTGATTATATCAGCACACGACTTACCTTTCGGCCATGTCGAGTCCACTTGGCTTAGTTGATAGACACACTACCGTTGGAGCTAATCTGTCGGACTCTCGACTACTAAGTTCCCCAAGTTAATCAACGGTCCAATATTTAACCTAGTCTTGTGCTATCGCAGGTGGTGTGCGGCTACCTAACAAACTCTCGAGAAAGTGACAAGGATCTATTGAAGACTAACCTAGTGTTGTGCTATCGCAGGTGGTGTGCGGCTACCTAACAAACTCTCGAGAAAGTGACAAGGATCTATTGAAGACTCTCTACAAGGGACTGAATGTGTTTTTTAACTACACTGGACAAGTTAAGTGTCTGGATATCAACCAGTCTAGCACTTCACAGTTGAACGATCAAGGATGGGACTATCAGGTACACCTTTTAACCTTGGATGGCACAAAGATTCCTGGGCAGCTCATTACGAATGAGAAACTTGACATTAATTTCTTGAATTTATAGACAAACTCTTTAGCTATGTTTTAATTAATATCGTATAAATTTAATGTTTAGGCCAGTCAAATTTACTATTTCTCCCTTGATCTCATTCTTCCTCTTTATTGTATCCTTACACCTTACCATCTCATGTTTTCATCTTTATTGTATTCTTCCCTTTTTTTTATCTAACTGTTCCTTTTTGGTTTGTTCATTTCAATTTGGCCTTCCTTTAAAAAAAATGTTCTATTTTTATCTATATAGCTTCACAAGTTTTTATTTATTTCTAATTTCTTTCTCTATTTTCACAGTATTTTTCCCCCCCCTTTTTCTTTGTTTTTTCATCATTCCCAGTTTTCTTTCTCCTATTTCTCATCCTACTTTATCTTGCTCCCACTTTGATCATTATAATTATTTATTTTTATCTCTTATACACACAATTTAATCTTCTGATAGAATATGGTGTACATTTAAAAGAATCTTTCCCGTTATTTTAAATGAGTTTGTTAGAATTATCTGTTTGCCGTGAATGTTTTTGTGTGTTCATTATAAAAACTCTTTGGCTTGATTATATTATTTTTATACAACCATAATGTTAATTACCTATATACATATTAGCTTGGTTACGATTGAACCTTGAATTAAATCTTGTTTGCAGGCGTGTACAGAGATGGTTATGCCGATGTGTAGTGATGGAAATAATGACATGTTTGAGCCTCAGCCGTGGAATTTCTCCGAGTACTCGGACACCTGCTACAAGAAGTGGAAGGTGCTTCCTCAGCAAGACCTGATAGTCAAGCTTTATGGAGGAAAGGATATTCCTACAGCGAGTAACATCGTCTTCAGGTGAAGCTTTAGATTCGGCTTTGTTTGGAACAGGGGGGGAACTAATTGAGAATATTAATGACGTACCAACCTTAATAAATATATTATTAAATCCCAGTTCAACTCTTTGTATACCTTAAAAATGTATTTTCCCAAGAGTTTTGATTGTTTCATTGATGTGTGACAGTAAAGAACAAGAGGTAAGTCATTAAATGTAAATTGAGGAAGACTACTTTAAAGAACATATAAAAATATAATTTTCACAAAGTGTGGAGTAAGGCTGGCGATGTAGGGGGCAGAGTGGAAATCAAGTCCCTAAATTACTACTACTTTCAATGAAACATTCAGCGCAACTGCGATCATCACCTTCATCACAACCTGCTTGACATGTTTTTACAACCTATAGCAAAAATGGTTTAGATGAAAATTGCAATTTAGGTTAAAAAGAAGTATTTATTAGTAGTTGTGAAAATGTTTATCAACTCATCATCATTAATTAAACATATTCAAGAAATTTCTTTACCTTTTCTAATAGTTACAAAGCAGAATTGAATTAAATAGTCCTAACATATTAACATTATTTGAAATGCATGTGACCAAAATTGAAATAAAATTAATGTGTACGATAACTCTAATTATCCGCCGTGATAAATTACTTGAAATGAAAGTATCTTGAACGTTTTTTGCTGTTCAACTTCAATTTGGCTTTGGGAAGTTATCATTAGTTTCGACTTCACTTCAAGTTTAATAGCATGACTTTCCATACTTCCAGGCTTTGTTAAGGTCTGATAAGTGAAGTCGTTATTTATGGGGTTGGCAAGTAAATCAAACAAACTTCATTTATTAGAGAAAAATGTTGACAGCCATGTATTAATGCGAGGTTAAGGGACCCAATTCTACTGAGAAATCAAATGTTTACATCTCTGCTGACGATTTCACATTATTTAGGTACTATCACTAGATTTAGTAGTTTTCAAAAAATCAAATCTCATCTTTACAAATAATTTTGATAAACATGCTCTGTCTTAATGTGAATCAAATTGTGTTTTTAAAGCAGCAATGGACTCCTAGACCCCTGGTCGAGTGGTGGAGTTCTTCGCAGTCTTTCCGAGACTGTGGTATCTGTTATCATACCAGATGGCGCCCATCACCTAGACCTACGAGCAAGCAACCCTGACGATCCTGTTGATGTAGTGATAGCGCGCAACTTCCATCGCAAGAACATCCGTACTTGGATAAACAAGCATAACAAATTGAATAGGAAAGACAGATAAATCCTCAAATACACCAGCTTTTTTTATATCTCTAGCTTTACTTGCAAATAAAATTTTTGATTTTCTTTTTTATTTGTCAAAGTCTAGTGTATAGGCCTATACTGGAATTTTAAATGTGTAATTGATTTACAAACAAAATAAATAAAGTCTTTCTCATTCATCTTTCCTAGAGTGGACTATAAATTGCATCATTTTTACCCGCATTGATAATAGCATGGCCTGTGTCACCCTTGTGTTTGACAGGCTTGACGACGACTTGGAGCAGAGTTAGAGTAAAGGCCAGGTAGTTTTTGCTACAGGGTTTTACCCTCCTGATCACAAATGCAGGCACATTTCCTCATTCCTACTCCTTGGAAATGGCTCAATGCTATGAGGCATGAACCTTGAAATGCCTGGCTAAGTCTCTCTTCTCCGCATAGTCCTTCTTACACACAGAGCACTGGTGGCGTTTGATGTTCAAGTGCTCAACATGTGGTCTTTCAACTTATCTGTTCGAATGAAACCTTTGTTACAAATGTAACACACATGTTCCCTCAAGCCGTTGTGTGTCTGGAAAACAAAACAACAGATTATTGAGATGATATTAAGGGCTCTCCCTAGTTCCTGAAACTATTGTCAAAACATACATGTTCTAAAAAAACAAAGATTTCATTAATGAATATGAGTATGCTTCTACAAAAAATAATCAGACAGATTAAAGTGTGTCTCTTTGTTACTCAAGTTTTTGTTTTTTTTAATTTCCCTCTTTAAAAATGAGAAAAAAAATTAGTCAATTGTCAAAAAACATAAATGATTTTAAAACGTTTTAAAGGTTTTTTTTTTTAGTTTTACCACACGAGTTACAAAGCCATGCTTCACCTGACAAAAACTATGTTTTAAAATGTTATGGTCACAACACCAAATCTTTAGATATTTACAAATAAGAATTGTATTTTTGCACGTGTGGGAGCGTTTGGTGCTGCTATGTCTTGCCCGAGTCAAGTGAACGCCCGTCAGGTTGAGGGGGGGGGGGGGGGGGGGGGGTGGTTGTGACCAGCTTTGTGTAGAACTGGGAGGTAAGCGTGAACTCTCAAGTCAGAGTATAACAACAATATTTAGAGTAGTTGTAATGGATGTCATAAAATATTACAAAAAACGTGTTTCTGAGTAAAAGACTAAGAAAAAGGAGAGCCAGAGGTCTCATTGCCTACAATATATCAAGCTAAGATATCCTCATTCACTCTCTCACTCTAACTAATGAAAGGTGTGTGGAGACATCCTCATAGTCTACCCTGACGCTACACCCCTGCTAAATAGTTAGTGAATAATCAAAACTTAACAATACAAAACAACTATTGCAATTCCTTGTTATAAACCAAGCAATACAGATTATATTTGGGAAGATTATTTCAATCTGGGACCTGAAATTGGGTTATGGCAATGTACTAACATTCAAAATGCCTCATTTTGTTGATTTATTTTCCCCTAACCTAACCTAACCTATATTAACTAGGTAAACAGGTCTTGTTTCAATGCTTCCGTTTGGTGTTATTTTGCCGCCAACCAAATATGAATTATTGTTTATGAAATGTTCTAACATGGCTGCAATAGACGAAATAAACATCTACAAATTCTCGATCGCTATAAATCATTGTGGATTATTTGGCAACATGGCCTCACTACTAGCTACAGATTAGTCTGGCTTAACTTTACACCGATATGTCACAGACTACACCACACAGGTATTGTTCTCATTAATTTGCATCAGACCATTTTGTAAAATAAATATTCTTGAGCATACTTATCAGGCCTTGAGTTTGGTATCAAATTATATATATATTTTATTAAATTGAGACCATGAAATAAGATGATTTGATTACCATAAAAAAAACTTTAAGGGTAGTTACAAATGTTTGAACTTATAATTCATATTAATAAACCAAAATTTATAAATAAATAGATGGGTTGTAATGCAATAAAAACTGTTTAGAAAAGTCTGTTCAAATTTGAATGACAGGGCTAGTTTGTTTTATGAAAGTCCTTAAAATAATTTTTTAAATTTGTATAAATAGGTATATATGAAGAAACTATTAGCAAAGTAAATGAATGTCTATTAAACACATGTGAAAAGTTTGTTCAAATGAGTCAAATAGTTTTCCTGTCAATTAATTAGAAAGAAATCGCCCTGGAAACATCCCCTGGGGTAATCTAGCCCCTTAAATTGTGAGTATATTTTTCATTAAAATAAAATTGTTTACTACAGACTGTATGTACTCACTTTTTCATGTGTCCTGAGTTGCGACGAGGTGACAAACCTCTTTGGACAAGAAGTGCATTGGAGTGGTCTGACGCCAGAATGTGTCATGTAGTGTTTCTGGAGGTAGTCTGGCCGACTGAACGCCTTGCCACACATCTAAATACATACACAAAACATTGATCACAAAGAGATATCATCTGAAGGTAGTCTGGCCGACTGAACACCTTGCCACACATCTGAATACATACACAAAACATTGATCACAAATAGATATCATCTGAAGGTAGTCTGGCCGACTGAACGCCTTGCCACACATCTAAATACATATACAAAACATTGATCACAAATAGATATCATCTGAAGGTAGTCTGGCCGACTGAACGCCTTGCCACACATCTGAATACATACACAAAACATTGATCACAAAGAGATATCATCTGAAGGTAGTCTGGCCGACTGAACGCCTTGCCACACATCTAAATACATACACAAAACATTGATCACAAATAGATATCATCTGAAGGTAGTCTGGCCGACTGAACGCCTTGCCACACATCTGAATACATACACAAAACATTGATCACAAAGAGATATCATCTGAAGGTAGTCTGGCCGACTGAACGCCTTGCCACACATCTGAATACATACACAAAACATTGATCACAAAGAGATATCATCTGAAGGTAGTCTGGCCGACTGAACGCCTTGCCACACATCTAAATACATACACGATCATCCGAGTGATTCATTGTAATGCATCGAAAATATCAGGGTTGATACTCTACAAGGCTATTCCAAATTTGAGGATTTGAGAAATATCAAATTCAAGAGTAAAAAAAAACTTTTTTTTTTAATTTGAATTTGTTTTAGAACTCTAATACTGATTATTGGTGTTCATCCCCAACATAAATAAGGTAAAACTTAACAGACCCCAGACAATTAAATTGAATACTTAAATGAATTATGAATTTTATAAGTGATACTTTTTGCAAAAAAACAACATTAACATATTATTTTAGTTACTATTTATATTTTCTACTAGTCTGTTATATTCCTATTTCCTCTTCTGTTCATAATTCTTTACAAGACTATTTCGAATTTGAACTGCGAGGTTTTAAGATACGAATTTGTAAAATAATGAATCTTCTTACTGTGGACCCTTTTGTAAATAATCAAAAAGACAAAAAACCAATGAAGTTTAACAGTGTACAGATAAAGTTAGAGAAGAAATTCAGGATACCAGAGAAATTGCAAAAGAAAGGGCGAGTTACTCCAAATAAAGTTGACACATACTCGAGCTCAGCTAGCAAAGTTAGGATTAAATATCAATAATTTTTTAGACCGAATCTGCCAAAATTAACCTAAATAAATAATAAAAACAAGTTCTCCAATTCCCGGAGGTCGTCTGACGAAACTCTTGAAGAACATTATCTGCTCTTCTACAGTTCTTTACACCATATTGTTGTGAACACGGGTTTTCAGCTCCGACAAATATCAAAGAGGAAGAGTTATTTGTGTTGATGAGATGAGAGTTTGTTTTTCTCAAACTAGACCTAATATAAATAATAAAAACAAGCCCATAGCTCTCATTGAATGGTATATTTTGTCAATGAATCATGTTTTTCATGTAGCTGCAGTGTTTTATACTTTGTGGATGCCTCATGATCTTATTATAAAGTAGTTGGTTGGGTTGTATGTTCGGAATAAAGCACTGGGTCGTTAGAAGTAGCTTGGGAACCACTGTGTTAGAGGAGTGGTAGGGTAGCTTGGAATAAATGTATCTACATTAGCATAAAGTGTGGTCAGTGAAACCACAGGTGGAATACCATCCTGTATGAAACTGGCCGGGATTTAAACCAAGACCTTCCTTTCACCAGCAATCCAGCTTATTGCAAGTCTGACACCCTAGACTATGGGACTATTGGTGTAGGCTTGGACCAAATCTGACGTACGAATAGAACTACCTTGAGACATCCATAACCAACATAACAATATAATTATCATTATCAGTAGTATGTGACCTGGTGCTTCAGGGGTAAAGTGTCAGACTTCTGTGCTGAGGGTCCGGAGTTCAATCCTCGGTCCCGGCACAGATTTATCTGAGTGCCAAACCCTTCCTTCACCTCTGACAAGACGTGTATTAATCACAACTTGTGAATGTGAGGAATGCCAGGCCTCCACCGTGGTTCGGATCCCACGTTAAACTGTAGGTCCTCCATTTCGTCTCACAATCACCCTACCATTAAATATTAGCGTAAGTGCGTATAACCAGAGCGGGTAGTAAGACGTGGTGTTAATAGTAATTATCAGTAGTAGTACCCTAGTATGATTCACAATTAATAAATATAGTTTTTCCCTAAGTTCAACAATTAGCTAATATGGGAGTGTGTTGGCACTACTCACATCACACAACCGCTCCCTTCTTCCCACCATGTGTGCGGGCGTGCCGCTTGTAACTGAACTTGGTCATGAAACGACGGCCGCACGCCGTACATATGAAACACCCTGTTCCGTAATGCTCCGCTCGACAATGTTCCTGCAAGCCCTGCACGGAGCTAAACTTCTGGAACACCAAGAGAACACACAGCACCAGCTTGAGTTTTGTCTGTTTGGTGTGTGAATGTTATTTTACAGCTCCACCAATAAAACTAGAGTAGAGCCCTGCGCTGATGATCAAAACAGCATCCCCAAGAACTCTATCCTTATCCACAAACTTAGCGCAGTATCCATATCCGTGAATATTGTAATATGTCATCAACCCAACACCAGTTTAATTATATTTATTAAGACATATATTATATTTATATTAAAAATCATATAATATTGTAAACTGGGCTATTTAAATTAAGATAAACATGATGTTTATTTACTTTAACAAATGCGCAATGACAATAAAAAAAGTTCCCCTAAAACTACACTTTCATCCCAAGACCAACTGAAGAAGCATTACTCCTAAAGTTAGATTCTCTTTTCATTGATACTCAAGACTGGAAGCCTATAACTGGGGAGCAGGAGGGGTCAATCAATACCATCCCGAGCACTGGATTGACACATACACGGCCCAAAAGACAACCCTTATCGGAAACTTGTTTCTTTTCAAACAAAAATATTACGAACGGCTTACCTGTGGACAGAGGTCACATTGCCCCTTATTTCGATGGATGGCCATATGACTTTCCAAGAGATTGACCGTTTCAAATGTTTTCTGACAAAAATTACAGACGAAGCTTGCAGTTGACACAACAGTCGTATCGCAACCTGTTTTAGAGCCGCTGTTTGTTTCCTCTGAAGTTTGCTTGGTTTCTTTTGTAGATGCGACAACCACGTGCATAACACTTGTTGTCTCATCTAGTGCGAGTTCAGTTTGTTTTGTCGTATCCAAACTCGTCACCTCTTCACTGTTTTCAAAGGTTACACATTCACTTTCACGTGTGTCTGCGTTACTTTTAATCAAAATATTTGTAGGTAATTGAGGACAGACGTTGGTAGGGAAAGCACTGGATTCCGTGACGGTAGTTGAAGTTACACGAGATTTACAGTTATTTCTTTCTTTCTCTTCCAGCGATTCACTGCCTGAAGAAAAGGAAACATTCTTACCAACATTAACAGTCTCATCCGAAGGAACAAACCCCGCAGGACACGCAGGATCTGGTTTATTTTCGTTTGAGCTAATCTCCTCGCAAGTTCCAAGTAGCTCAACTTTAATGCTACCATTTCCTATTATCGAAGCAGTGTTCGTCACAAAATTATGGGCGGTGAAGGCCGCAAGTGTTGCCGGATGACACGTCACGATTATGTCCGCTGTTCCTAACGAAGTCGCTGCTTGTGCGATGAAATTAGACGTCATGTCACCCTTACACGCCTGTTCAACCCCGCACCAAGGCGGGGGGGTTTCCGAATCTGAAAATACGCACGCTTCGACCAAAGATCCGAGACTCTCGGTCGCACTGGGATGTTGTGGTGTTTGCGAGTCAACCTCTTTAGCGTCTTCTAACTGGTTTGAACCAAAGTATTTGGGTGACCATCTTCGTGAACGGAAGGAATCTTCAAAAGTAAATTCTGGAAGTTGGAAAAATATTTCATTTCAAAACCATACAAACATACAGCTGTTTAACTCTAGTATTAGTGCATATTAACACGGTGTCTACTCAACTTGACCAATGAAATTCCAGACTTTTTCTCTGATTTCTCCTAATTATTTCCTTAAATTCCCTGACTTCCTCTAAAGTATGTCACACACACCCTTCTACAGCCCCCACCCTTTTTTCCTGTTTTTTTGTTAATAGTTTTTATAAATAATAATTAATTTTAAATTTAAATAAAACGTGTTTTTTTATTTGTATTAACAGAGTCTACTAGGAATTAGAAAATTATAAAATATGTTACAAAGATATAAAAAAAATAATTTAATCACAGTGTAATTTACTAATTTACTAATTATTATATTTCATATTTTGAGTAAAACTACTTTTTCTCAGATTCTTTTAAAATTTACCAAATTCCCACTTATTCCTGTTTTATTTTGACTACTTCAAATTCCAGTTTTCTTGGATGGTAAGCACCCTGACATAAGAGCCAGGTATGAAGATTTAAAATAAAATATTTGAAAGAGAAATCTAGGTAATACCAGTCAAATGAAGAATTTGTAGGTATTTGACCATCATTACAATTATTTAGACTAAAAGAAGAATCCAGAGAGAATGGAAGTGTGTTGATCAAGTAAAGACAAACTACCTCCTATTCATGTTTTCATAACTTAGCAACAATCTAGATATCGTACTTGGTAATCAGAGTGGAGTGTGCAAAACTTAGTCTAGTAAACAATTAATCAAAGAAGACTCTCCAAGCATTTCAAATCAATCTAATCCTAACTAAACAATATAATAAAGGTCCAAGTACAAATATATTAAACTCTTGATTGAGATAAGCTTGCTCAAACCAAATATATTCCAAAGAACGCCTCTGAGCGAGCAAACACTATCCCACAAACAGGTGTGTTAAAATAGTGTAGTTTTATAATTACAATATGTAGGTGTTCGAGTGTTCAGTGATTTTCATCACACACATGTTGGACGCAAAGCCTGAAAACGGCCAATGAACGGAAGTGTACCTACATGTGTGGAGAGTGTGGGAAACCATTTAGGAAAAACCGCCCTCAGTACACCCAACCGGAATCGAACCATGATCTCCCCGTAGTGGGTAGTCTAGTCTATTGTAAGAGTAGTTCTAGCACCAAATAGTTTTAAAGTTTTACATGTATTTTGAGATGGTCCTTTTTTTTGAACTGAAAATATTGTATAAGTTTATTAAATGTGTAAGTGATTTGGTTAAAAGAACATTTACCTGTAGACTTTTTATAAATTGGTACACCAAACATCGAAATTTTCCTTGTAAGCCAAAATCAATAAAAACTGCTTGCAGTTGAACTGAATATGTCGTTAAAAGACCACATTCTGAAAGCTAAAATAAACAAAATGTTTCAAATAAATAATTATGTTAAAAGGAATACTCTAAAGACAGATTCACATTGAGAGGACTGTGTCGTGTCGCTACCATTCACACTGAGAGGACTGTGTCGTGTCGCTACCATTCACACTGAGAGGACTGTGTCGTGTCGCTACCATTCACACTGAGAGGACTGTGTCGTGTCGCTACCATTCACACTGAGAGGACTGTGTCGTGTCGCTACCATTCACACTGAGAGGACTGTGTCGTGTCGCTACCATTCACACTGAGAGGACTGTGTCGTGTCGCTACCATTCACACTGAGAGGACTGTGTCGTGTCGCTACCATTCACACTGAGAGGACTGCGCAGACCGTGCTTTACACCAATTGTGTCGTGGTGTCGTCACCTTGTTCAGACTGTTTTGGTCACAGTAGTTTCTTTTCCCTTCCAAATAACTTTTTTAGCACTGCGTCTTACTACCCGTTCAGGTTATAAGCTTCAAATAACTTCTTTAATAAGATTGTTATTGTATTCTTTATGTTGCAAATTAATAAAATTATTCCTCCATAATTACTACACATGATAGTCGTGGTGGAATGTTCTCCAGGCATTGTCAGGTTGTAGATAAGACCCTCAGTGAAAGTTGACTTTGCTGGAAGAAGCCAAACTAGGAGAAACGAACACAAGGTAAACCAGAGAGATTTCAATCCACACTGACAGCGCTGTGCACCTACCGTGCTGGACCTTGGGAGAACACTTGTGAATCATCCAAGACGACACAGTAGGAGCGTGGTCAGTGCACAGCCATCGCACAGCACTCTCAGTGTGAATCAAGGTTATTCGAGGAAATGACTGTTCGAGATTGCTGCAGCATGAACAGCGCGCACAGCCCTCTCAGTGTGGATCAGAGTATGTAGAGACATTTGTGAAATGAATTATGACTGTTTAATCCACTTAGAACTGCCAATAGTCATAAATGACAGAATTATTTTTACCACTGAAATTACTGTTCAAACATTTAACCATCGTACTCGCCAAAGTATTGTAAGCATCATGTGTGTTTTGTTACACATCTTATACACCAGAAACATTGTATCGTAACCACCAGACCTGGCTCTTACGTTGTTTTAAAAATTAAAATAGCTACTGAAACTTGTTGACGTGGTGGGGATTTGTTCACAGCTGCCGCAGGCAGAATGAAAGTAATCAGATTCTTGTTCTGTAACGTAAAGAAACTAGTGTGTAATCATGATCCATGTAGCTTAACATAGGTATGGTAGCAACTCTAGCAGGATGCGGACAGTGAATAGGCCCAATGACGGTTTGAAAACAAATTGTTCACTAAAATGAGATCAAATCATTTAGGGCTGATTGGGTTATAAGTACTTGCAAAAGAAGTTTTACTGGATACACAAAATAAAATGTAACACAAGGGGCGGTGACACTTTAGAGTTCCGCAAAACTTAGAAAATAAATATACTGTACTAAAGAATTTGTCTTCATAGCATAAACAAACAAATGAAGTACTAAATAACTGTGGTGGTGTTGGTTGCAATATTAGGATTGGCTGGCTAGATCATGTGGTGCCCTTCGCTTAACATTCACTTAAAGCACCATCTACAGACTCTCCGTAAGAGATCGACTCCACACTAACAGATTACACTGTCTGCAGAGTCCTTGGTCCATGCCAATGATCTATAGAAGTTGACTCAACTTTAACTTTCTGACAACAAGTCGATACAGACTGCTGAGGACTACCAATCACAAAGTAAGAATGTGCACACATTGAAATGAAAGCACCAATGGCATTTAATGTGTTGATAATTGTTCAGATGGTATATCGTCTGCTTGCGCCTAGCTATAGAAAATTTCCTTTCGGAGAGTTTAATTGGATGTTGTTCCCAACTTTCTCATTGGTTGGCACAGTGACGTAATTACAGATAAAAACTGTATGAACATGATTTCCACTTCTAAGGACTATAAGGATACGGAGCTTACGGACTCTGTAGATGGGGCTTGACGTGAAAGTTATCCCTGGGCAGCTCTTTAGGGTAAGTGAACGTTAATTGAATTGTGATGGCTTCCATTTAAGGACATGTAGAGAGCCTTTACGTTACATCAAAGTTAAGTAATATTCATTTAAGTTAATCGTGATCAAATCATTAAGGATTTTAATCATAAACTAGGCAATTAGATGCAGTATTAAATTAACATAGAGCTATTGTAATAGTAATAATATGAAAGCATAACTATATTAACTGTTAATGTAAGATCAAGGAAAAGAAGTCAACTAGGAAAAAAACAGTCGCTACTGATCACACACTAGTTTCTTTACGATAAGTGAACCTTAAACTAAAGTTAAGTCAACATTAAATTGATCGCAATCCTGGCATTATAGCGGACGATATGTCCTTGTTCCATTAACATTGATCATTAAAACTAAGAGGAGTTAATTTCATTATGATTAAAAAATCAACACACATTAAATATATGTTTTAACCAACACTGTCAATTCAAAATACTCACTCCCCTGAAAAAAAGGTCCAACACATTGGCCAGATCTGTCAGCGCGTTTAAATACAACATTTTTTAATCACAAGGAAATAATTTGGTTTGTGCTTCACGACTTCTTCACGTCTACTATTATAATTACACTATAGCGATTTGTAAATTAAGATCGGTGTGGAAGTGGATTTATTTACATGAGATCAGTCTGAGTTTGAATCATGGTGAGATATTTAACTTCCGAATAAGTGCTGCTACCTTTATTAAAATAGTACCTTCGAGTAGCGGTTTCAATGGCTCACTAAGGTTTTTTTTTTAAAGTGGAAGTATTCCTACCATTATTTTTATTATTTAATTTTTACTACAACCATATTTATTATTTTGGTAAGTTTTGTGTTAAAACATTTTCAGTTGATGCATGAGTAGACTTAAACAATTTCTATTCATTGACATTTTTACCAAACAAACTATAATATGTAAAATAATTTTTGTTTATGAGAATATTGAAAGATTTTGTTTCTCTAAATTTTAATCTTGTGTTAAAAAATTTGTATTCCTAGCATCGAGTAAAATTCTAGAGAAGCACAACCTTTCCGAATACTTAAATAGCAATTACTTGTATATGATCAAATTTTTATTTAAAAATGTAATTAAAAATAATGTGAAAGAGTCAAATATTTTAATATTGTGCAAACTTTGGTAAAACTTTCCGGTACTACAAGAAGATCATAGGAAAGAGGAAGAGGTTAAGAAACAACATACAATAGGACGCTATCTACGTAGATCTACCACTCTCTTTCCCCACGTAATCAGTTTTTATTTCCAACATCACAAAGCATACTTCTATCTCTACTTCACTGGTTAAGTGAATTCTGACAGCTTTATCACCATACTAGATATAATTTAACCCAACCAAAATACACACAATAAACACACTGCTTGCGGACGTTTGAATGATGAAGACAAACACTCACTTTATGTGAATGCCTGAAGCAAGAGTGGTTGAGTCTCGCTGCGTGTAGTTCGTGCAAATATATAAAAAAATATTTGAGCCCATCAACCGCTTGGAATTCATCCGCGCCGCTAGCCTCACCTCTTCTCCTTTATTTAGGACACTTCCATGCCAAAAGTCCATTTGATATTTTCTCTTCACGTCGTTTCAACCTCACCACCCGCACCTATTGCTCACGTAGGACACAACCTTAGCCTACATTAATTTATTTAAAGAATCAAGTCACAAGTTTCAAACTTAGTGATACTGTTCAAACCTTTTATTAACATATTTATTTATTTAACTAACACATACATTGATGTATCTTATATATTCATATAAATTAGTAAACGGTGTCAAAATTTCTCTAGAGAGAGAAAGGAATAGTCGAAAGTTTCCTCCTCTCATACATTCCTACAGGCGACAGCTCAAACATTTTTGACTTTGCTGTCTATCTAGTTATTTTATATAGATCAATGCTCACGACTCACAGTTGACTCATCACTAAGAAGCTACATCGCACTAACTAACATATTTAGCTTTGTTATGTTGCTCAACATTATTATTGACTAATCAAACTAAACAAATTAAAATACAATATACATAATATTTGCTACTAACTACTATATTTTTTATTTGAAATTGCGACTGCATCGTTTACAACAAAATATGACTGTGAGTGGCAACAAGAATTTTAATGTGTAGAAAACTCTTATGGTTCTTTTTGAGAAAATATATTTTTACAACAAATATTGAACTGTTATTTATTCCATAACACACAAAAAAGCTTCACCCATCAGAATATTTTGGTTGTTTGGTTAAATAATTAATTAAAATGTATATCAGAATACATACATTATGCCAACTTTGCATGGAATAACTATTATCCATTCGATATTGTATTTTCCTTAGCACCCGTCTTAACACTCGTTGGATTAAGGCCCCGACACAGACTCCGTATTCGTAGGTCCGTGGTTCGTAGTCCGTGGCCAGTAAAAAATCGATGCCACAATATCAGATTGCTCGGGCCACAGAGTTCTTTTCCGTAAGTTCGAACTCCGTAGAAGATGAGTAACTTTAACTTTCTAGGGATCCATCTTAAACACCATAATAAATTAACTATAATTAGATTTTGTTTTGTGATTGTGATTAAAGATCAAACCCCATATAAACATAAAGGAAGCACGAAAATAATCTTGCTTTGTTTACATTCAGAATACTAGTAAGTTAGCTACATTTGTTTTGAATTTTCTGGCTAATTTGTTTTAAGTTTGATAGCTAAAAACCGTGTTATAGATATATTTATTGTGACTGTACTACATTCTAAGTATATCCTGGAGGAGTCTGTTGGATCCTTTATACGCTTATATACTAATTACGCTAGTGGTTTTAGGCACTAGGAAGGTTATATTTTGAGAAAGTGTACTGGCATTTATTATTATTAATTTTTTTTTCTGACTTGAGTTTTTATTGTATTCCTATCCCAAGCCCTTAGTTACGTTCACTAAAATCGCTCAGATAGTAAAGAGGTCAGGGGGCCAAAAAGTTTCTAGCGGGGAAAATTACGCCACCGGTAATGATCTCTAATATCTGTAAAGTTTCAGGGACAGCTGCATCTATTTTCCTAAATTCATCTTAAATAATTCAAAGCAATACTCTTTCTGTTTTTCACTGGCCTACTAAAGATAAGCCATTGGATCACTGTTTGTTCACTGTCCTAATTAGTTGATCACTTAAAACTATAGCACAACATGGTTTAATATTAATATAGTGACTATTTATTTTAATGTAATTAAAAATGTACGTCATATTTAGACATACAGAATAAATGTGCATCTAATTTTTGAAAATGGTTTGTATAGGTTTAACCTCTATATGATATATCAGATAATAAAGGCCCCAATATCCAATATTAACCCTGTAAGTAGCCTAACTTGTCTTTAGTGGATTCATGAGTGAAAAGTGCCAGAGATATTTAATCGTTTTTGTAAGGTTGTACAAGAAAAAACACCAAACTGTTATTTTAGACTTAGGATTTTTAAGACGGTTCTATAATTTTAGCTGTGAATATTGTTCTATAATAGAGGTAAATGTTCTCGTTCTAGTGAAATAATACACTCCTATCTATTGGGTCATGATAGAACTAGTGCAAATCTGGAAACTGGATCAGATCAACTCTCGGCACAAAAAGGGCCAAGATGCACAGATATTCTGATATAACTTATAATAATTTATATAATACTGCAATCAAGGCAATAGCCAGCCAATAATTTCAGAGGGGGGGTTTGGTGGGCACAACCCCCAATTGCCGGAGGCTAGGAAAAATTCTAAATGATAAACAGTTCTAGAAGATCTCAGAAGTTTTTTTTTATGGTAACATAGCCTTCTAATTTGTACTTGTACCTTAATTTTGATATTGTTAAAACCATATATATATTTTGTTCATAACATTTCGGGGAGTTAGAGCCCTCAATACCTCCCCTAACTAGAGTCTTGACTGCAATCCCCGATTGATCACTATGTTGATGTGTTGTGTGCGCAGACCACTCTCAAGGACGAGGGCGAAGTTGAAAATGTGCGTGTGGTGGTCCGAGTTCGGCCGTTGAGCAGGAAGGAACAGGAGGCAGGCTACAGACAGATCATGCAAGTGGACACGGTGAACAACTCCATCTGTGTGGAGAACCCTCAGGCTGCTGATGGAGAGCCTCCAAAGATGTTTACCTTCGACTCTGTGTTCGATATGGACTCAAGACAGGTGCGGCAGGGAGAGGATAAACTTTATAAAAACATCTATTTTGCCTGTACCATTAGTGTAAATATGTAGATAGCTGAGATTGGTAGTAATAAGCGTTAAACTCCCGCACGTCTAGGTGGACGTGTACAACGAAACAGCTCGGCCCATCGTTGACAAGGTACTCATGGGCTATAACGGAACCATCCTCGCATACGGACAGACGGGCACGGGTAAAACCTTCACGATGGCGGGCATCTGCTCTGAACCAGAGCTCAAGGGCATCATCCCCAACTCCTTCGCTCACATCTTCGGATACATCGCCAAAGCCGAGGACCACCGCAAGTATGTGCGCCACATTAATTTCTTCTTTGCCTGGTTTTAGTCTGTTTTTTACAAATAGGGTGTATCTCTTTTTCTTTAAGAGACAGCGAATACCTCTTTGTCCAGTGGCAGCAATGTAAAGTGTGAACTGTGTTCTTTTTCATTGTAACAGCCATATTGTGTTCCTTTCCTTTTATATGTTTCTATCCACCTTTCCTGTACCTTCTTACAAATATATATATATGTATTACAAATAGGATATATAGTCATGTTGTACAAATATGGTGTACACTTATTATAAATAATAAAAAGAATAAAAATCAATCCAAAAACTTAAAATTTCTTTATCAAATATTTCATTAAAGTAAGTTAACTGGGATGAATTGGGAACGTCGACTATATCTAGAAAATATTTCGGAATGAGACCATATTGTCACTTTTGTATGAAGCTGTTCATATTAACCCGTTAGTTTATATTATCCTAATAATAGCAACTCCTCTTCTTATTCACCCTTATATTTTCACCTTCTATTATTTGTATACTTATTATTTTGGTCGATGCTGTTGCTGAAATCCAAATTAGACTTTTGTAAAATCATGGAATGGTGAATAGTCACACTTAAATATTATTGTGACGACTCTGTGGTGTGACCTCACCCTGAGTCTGTTACCGTGTAACCACAATCAAGGGTACGTGTCATGTAACGTTCTGTAGGGCTGTTTCGTCCATCCTGGCCCATTGCTCTGTAACTTGGCCACATAATGTGAATCATGATGACGGCCATGTAGGCGCCAATCATTGCTTCTGCAGCGGCTACACTCATTGGGGTGTTAAGTCTGATTGCAGCTTGCCGAGACCTAGCGCTCAACACTCTAATCCCTAAACTCTCTCACGCATGCGAACAGCCAAGAAACAGATCATGCTGACAGTATTTTCAACAGCTGAGCATTGCACACTATAACATAGCATATGTAACTTTGAAAAATGCATGTAGATATATCAATCAAGTAGTTGCCGCAAAAGACGGTGCTTTTTACACTTAACTACAACAAGATTAAAAAAAAAAAAAAGATGGACCTTTGATGCCAAAGTATCTTGTCTCAGTAAAGCTACAACTTTGAGACAAAATAAATACCAAAATTAAATACTCGAACCTTCAATAAGTAGTTATTTATTTTCAAACATGTTTTAAAGACTTTTTATCGCTCTCTGTTGATCACAACGATTGTTTTATTGTAAGAGTAATTGAATGTATAACCAGTTTGGGAGCTTCAACTTGGGCCAGTCACTTGTAAACAGGTTCCTGGTCCGAGTTGCTCATATAGAGATCTACAATGAAGAGGTTCGAGATCTTCTGGGCAAAGACCAATCGGCCAGGCTGGAGGTAAAGGAGAGACCAGATATAGGTGTGTACATCAAGGATCTGTCCGGCTACGTCGTCAACAACGCCGACGACATGGAACGCATTATGACGCTCGGCAACAAGAACAGTGAGTCATACTTGCATTAACGTAAGTAGAGAATGTGTCATAGTAATAATGGCTACGGCTAAGATGAGATTGGAAACAAGATGTCACTTCACGACCGGGTGAGGTGTATTAAGATCAGTATTTTTACAGGTTTTATAACAAACCTTTAAGGCTAAAATAAATAAAACATTTCTCCAGTAGATGCATTTAGTTGCATTTTCCACATAAATTAATCCCAAAAGATCTTAAACATTTGTCATGGGCTTATAGGTATTTGATGAGAAAATTTAACCAAAAAGAAAAAAAATCCTAGTAGAATTTTGCATTATACCTAACATTGATCATTTTTATCTCACTCAATAAATAAATATTTAAGTCTCTGACCCTACAATAACTAAACAAAGGGTTTAAGAAACAATTGAACCTTGTCTACAGTGATAGATTTAACAGAAAAGCTATTATATTTGTTAATTACAATAGCAGCATCTAAATATCATATTCTTTAAATTGAAAAATGACACCTAGACACGAGAATCGAACCCGGAACCTTTGGCTTAGTACGCCGATGCCCTAACCACTGAGCTATCCCGTAACCGTCTCGTGCTTAGGGTCATTCTTCACTTATAGTTTAAGGCAGAGTCTGTGATGGACATGTAGGAATCGTCAGCTACATACACATATTAAGATAACGAGCTATCGGACTCACTGCTTCACAGAAAAATTCTGGAAGTACCGGGAATTGAACCCAGAACCTCTAGATTTGTAGCAGATATCTGTGACGACAGAACACAGAGGGGGTCATATTAATTCCTAAATTGTTAACTTACTAGGACATTAGGAACTCGAGAGTTCATTTCCTCACTCACATAAGTATGCTACCTACCTTGAGCTAGTTCTATCCAGTCCACCTCATTTGTTTCTCGACCAGACCGAGCAGGGGGCGCACGCCCATACGAATTCAGGACGGCAAGTGGATCTCATTGAGAACTGAACAGAAGTTACAAATTCATTTTAAATTATCAAGACCACCTGACCAAATTTCTTTTTTGGAAGCCTAACTTAACCTGACCTAACCTAACCACCGTATTCTAAACTTTATAACTTAGTAATTGTACAATCCTAGGTTTGGTTGGGAGACGTTCAAAACCTGAAATTGATTAGAACTTCAGGCTTTGGTCGTTTTAAAACGTTCAAGCCAGGGATTGAGCAAAGAATCCGTCCATTGGCCATTTTCGGGGTTGGCGTCCAACATATATATGTATATTTACGAAAAAGTGTTTATTTTAGCACGGCGTCCTACTACCCGTTTGGGCTGTGAGCTAACGTACAAATTATACTAATGGTTTTAGTGATTAGGAAGGTTAACTTAATTGGAAGTGTACCCGCATTTGTGTGGAGGAAAAGTGGAAAACAATTTTGAAAAAATCTTGAGTACACCGAACAAAGATTCGAACCCTGATCTCCCCATCATTGGCATACTAGTCTACTGCAAGAGTAGCGCATTACAGTCTAGTCTACTGAGAGAGTAGCATGTTACAGCCTAGTCTACTGAGAGAGTAGCGTGCTACAGCCTAGTCTACTGAGAGAGTAGCGCATTACAGTCTAGTCTACTGCAAGAGTAGCGTGTTACAGTCTAGTATACTGCAAGAGTAGCGTGTTACAGTCTAGTCTACTGTGAGAGTAGCGTGTTACAGTCTAGTCTACTGTGAGAGTAGCATGTTACAGTCTAGTCTACTGTGAGAGTAGCGTGTTACAGTCTAGTCTACTGCAAGAGTAGCGTGTTACAGTCTAGTCTACTGTGAGAGTAGCGTGTTACAGTCTAGTCTACTGCAAGAGTAGCGTGTTACAGTCTAGTCTACTGTGAGAGTAGCGTGTTACAGTCTAGTCTACTGTGAGAGTAGCGTGTTACAGTCTAGTCTACTGCAAGAGTAGCGTGTTACAGTCTAGTCTACTGCAAGAGTAGCGTGTTACAGTCTAGTCTACTGCAAGAGTAGCGTGTTACAGTCTAGTCTACTGTGAGAGTAGCGTGTTACAGTCTAGTCTACTGAGAGAGTAGCGTGTTACAGTCTAGTCTACTGTGAGAGTAGCGTGTTACAGTCTAGTCTACTGTGAGAGTAGCATGTTACAGTCTAGTCTACTGTGAGAGTAGCGTGTTACAGTCTAGTCTACTGCAAGAGTAGCGTGTTACAGTCTAGTCTACTGTGAGAGTAGCGTGTTACAGTCTAGTCTACTGCAAGAGTAGCGTGTTACAGTCTAGTCTACTGTGAGAGTAGCGTGTTACAGTCTAGTCTACTGAGAGAGTAGCGTGTTACAGTCTAGTCTACTGCAAGAGTAGCGTGTTACAGTCTAGTCTACTGTGAGAGTAGCGTGTTACAGTCTAGTCTACTGAGAGAGTAGCGTGTTACAGTCTAGTCTACTGCAAGAGTAGCGTGTTACAGTCTAGTCTACTGTGAGAGTAGCGTGTTACAGTCTAGTCTACTGCAAGAGTAGCGTGTTACAGTCTAGTCTACTGTGAGAGTAGCGTGTTACAGTCTAGTCTACTGTGAGAGTAGCGTGTTACAGTCTAGTCTACTGTGAGAGTAGCGTGTTACAGTCTAGTCTACTGTGAGAGTAGCGTGTTACAGTCTAGTCTACTGAGAGAGTAGCGTGTTACAGTCTAGTCTACTGCAAGAGTAGCGTGTTACAGTCTAGTCTACTGTGAGAGTAGCATGTTACAGTCTAGTCTACTGAGAGAGTAGCGTGTTACAGTCTAGTCTACTGCAAGAGTAGCGTGTTACAGTCTAGTCTACTGTGAGAGTAGCGTGTTACAGTCTAGTCTACTGCAAGAGTAGCGTGTTACAGTCTAGTCTACTGTGAGAGTAGCGTGTTACAGTCTAGTCTACTGAGAGAGTAGCGTGTTACAGTCTAGTCTACTGTGAGAGTAGCGTGTTACAGTCTAGTCTACTGAGAGAGTAGCGTGTTACAGTCTAGTCTACTGTGAGAGTAGCGTGTTACAGTCTAGTCTACTGCAAGAGTAGCGTGTTACAGTCTAGTCTACTGTGAGAGTAGCGTGTTACAGTCTAGTCTACTGAGAGAGTAGCGTGTTACAGTCTAGTCTACTGAGAGAGTAGCGTGTTACAGTCTAGTCTACTGCAAGAGTAGCGTGTTACAGTCTAGTCTACTGTGAGAGTAGCGTGTTACAGTCTAGTCTACTGAGAGAGTAGCGTGTTACAGTCTAGTCTACTGCAAGAGTAGCGTGTTACAGTCTAGTCTACTGTGAGAGTAGCGTGTTACAGTCTAGTCTACTGTGAGAGTAGCGTGTTACAGTCTAGTCTACTGCAAGAGTAGCGTGTTACAGTCTAGTCTACTGTGAGAGTAGCGTGTTACAGTCTAGTCTACTGCAAGAGTAGCGTGTTACAGTCTAGTCTACTGTGAGAGTAGCGTGTTACAGTCTAGTCTACTGAGAGAGTAGCGTGTTACAGTCTAGTCTACTGAGAGAGTAGCGCCTTAGACCATGCGGTCACCGAATCTGGTCCAAAGAAGTGTTAATCTTCCCTTTAAAAATAATTAATTTGATGAATTTGTTAACTTTGCTCTTAGGAATGGTGGGTGCAACTGCCATGAATGAGACAAGCTCACGGTCTCACGCTATCTTTACCATCACCATTGAGAACGGTGATGTAGGAGAGGACGGGAAACAGCACATAAAGATGGGCAAGCTTCATCTGGTTGACTTGGCCGTAAGTTATCTATCTCAGATAGTAAGTTATAATATGGCACTGATTTATGTGTAAAATACACTTAGATAGGTTGAACTAGAACAATATAAAATTAATTCATAAATCAAGCATTTATCTAAGTGTTAACTTTCATTATAACCACTCCTTACTGTCAACTATTCTTTTAGAATGTTCTCTAAAATGTTGTAAAATATCTGTTTGAATTGCATAAAGCCTGCTTCGGTGCTACGCTCGTGCTAGACTAGGCTGGACTGCCAAAGACAAGGCGATTGGGGCCCGATCTCGGTCGGGTGCACTGAGGGTGGTTTTACACTCTCCCCCCTTGCAAATGCAGGTGCACTTCCTCTAAACTAAACCTTCCTAATCCCTAAAAAATTAGTGTAATTAGTACATAGGCGTATAACCCTAATGGGTTGTAAGATGCGATGCTTAAAAAAATTGCTTGTACGTTTTAAACTAAATTAAGTATTTACTTTTCAGAAATGTAGCAAGTTTACCTAGCATGTTCCCACTTAATGCAGCTTATACGGTAGGGCCATAGTGTATTCCATCCCGAGTGACCCGCCAAAGCGGGATTGCTCTTTGCCACCCCCTTTATTTCCCGAGGGATGCTAGGAAAATAATCTGAAGGGAAATTCCACAAACAGTAACTTAACTCCAAATGTTTCTCTGCCAGATTGTACAAAAACTGTTTGGATTACAAAGAAAACTATAAGAACATGTTTTGTAGACAATATTCTCCTCTCTTTCTTAGCATAGTAAACATTTTGATATAGTGAACAGTTTACCAGATAATTGAAAAAAATAGTTTTAAGGCGCTATTTTATTCACCACAAAAAACAATACCAATATGTCAACTTTCATGTTAGTATTAAAAAGTGAACGATTGTTTTCCTTAGTAACTCCAGGTTTTGTTAGGTTTGGTTTAAATATACCTTTAGACAGTCGTCTGTGTTGCTAAGGATTTAAATATTTGAGTAATCCAGTCCAGAGCGTTGCTGTATGTTGCAGGGCTCAGAGCGTCAGAGCAAGACTGGGGCCACTGGTCTGCGACTGAAGGAAGCCACCAAGATCAACCTTTCACTGTCAACTCTAGGCAACGTCATCTCGGCCCTTGTGGACGGTAAGAGTACCCACATCCCTTACCGCAACTCAAAGCTCACTAGACTGCTTCAGGATTCACTCGGCGGAAACTCTAAGACTGTCATGGTAAGATATTTCTTGCTATTATTAGATACTAGCAACTTTTTTTTATGCTTCAAACTGACAGAATATAAATCTTTTCATTTTAGTTCTTCCAGACAAGTTTTTAAATAATTAGAAAAAAACAGCCAAATATTAAAATTCGGGCTTAGAGGTGCACATGTTTGTGCAGAGAGGTGAAAATTTCAGCCATCTGCACGGGGTAGGATTGCGCATTACTCATGATATTAATAGTAAATATAATTGAATTACAAGAATTAAATACAGTTGAACCTCCATATAACGAACTTTTGTGTATCAAAATTCTCAATGTATCAAAGTTTTGGTGAATCCCTGTGACATTACATAAAAAAACTGTTTCTCTACATTGAAGTTTCTATATATCGAATTATTTTTTATAGGCCCATTGACTTCAATATATCATGGAGGTCTGACTGTAGGGTTATATCCCCTCAACTCTCTTCTATAAATGCATGCAATTATTTTACACTTTAGTAGATTGTCTTCTACGTTACTAAACAAAATCTCTATCAAATGATTATTTAACTTTGTTTCCCTTTTGATTTATGATAAAATATGTAATTTGTAATTCCATTTTGAATTAAAAAATTTCTTCTTTCTCTCAACTTCTGCCAAGATAATGTAAGAATAGTGGCTTTAATCAGGGAAAATTAAAAAAACTTGAAAAGTCAAGGAATTTCTGAATGTCTGGAAACACCGGAGATGTCTAAGAATTTAACAAACAATATAAAGAAAAATCAAGGAATTTAAATACTTGTCAAAAAAAAAATCATATTAATCTTTCACTTAAACACAAAAAATAGTAAATATTTATTTCTTAATGATAACAAACCGCATTGCCAAGAAATGGTGTTAAAATATGAGTTGATGGTACATTTCTTGTTTTCATACTACTTATATATTAGGGGTGTTGGTTACCTGAAATTTCGGGCAGTAAATCGAGCATCTAAAAGTCACGTAATGTTGGGCTAGTATTTTTTATACTCATATTTCGATCGGGCATCTCAAGAACTTGGTAACTTGTTTACATCTCCAGTGTGCGAACATTGGTCCTTAGTAACCAATGTTTACATCCCCAGTGTGTGATCATTGGTCCTTAGTTGTAACCAATGTTTACATCCCCAGTGTGCGAACATTGGTCCTTAGTAACCAATGTTTACATCCCCAGTGTGCAAACATTGGTCCTTAGTAACCAATGTTTACATCCCCAGTGTGCGATCATTGGTCCTTAGTTGTAACCAATGTTTACATCCCCAGTGTGCGATCATTGGTCCTTAGTTGTAACCAATGTTTACATCCCCAGTGTGCGATCATTGGTCCTTAGTAACCAATGTTTACATCCCCAGTGTGCGATCATTGGTCCTTAGTAACCAATGTTTACATCCCCAGTGTGCGATCATTGGTCCTTAGTTGTAACCAATGTTTACATCCCCAGTGTGCAAACATTGGTCCTTAGTTGTAACCAATGTTTACATCCCCAGTGTGCGAACATTGGTCCTTAGTAACCAATGTTTACATCCCCAGTGTGCGAACATTGGTCCTTAGTAACCAATGTTTACATCCCCAATGTGCGATCATTGGTCCTTAGTAACCAATGTTTACATCCCCAGTGTGTGATCATTGGTCCTTAGTTGTAACCAATGTTTACATCCCCAGTGTGCGAACATTGGTCCTTAGTTGTAACCAGTGTTTACATCCCCAGTGTGCGAACATTGGTCCTTAGTTGTAACCAATGTTTACATCCCCAGTGTGCGAACATTGGTCCTTAGTAACCAATGTTTACATCCCCAGTGTGCGATCATTGGTCCTTAGTTGTAACCAATGTTTACATCCCCAGTGTGCGAACATTGGTCCTTAGTTGTAACCAATGTTTACATCCCCAGTGTGCGAACATTGGTCCTTAGTAACCAATGTTTACATCCCCAGTGTGCAAACATTGGTCCTTAGTAACCAATGTTTACATCCCCAGTGTGAGATCATTGGTCCTTAGTAACCAATGTTTACATCCCCAGTGTGTGATCATTGGTCCTTAGTTGTAACCAATGTTTACATCCCCAGTGTGCGAACATTGGTCCTTAGTTGTAACCAATGTTTACATCCCCAGTGTGCGAACATTGGTCCTTAGTTGTAACCAATGTTTACATCCCCAGTGTGCGAACATTGGTCCTTAGTAACCAATGTTTACATCCCCAGTGTGCGATCATTGGTCCTTAGTTGTAACCAATGTTTACATCCCCATTGTGCGAACATTGGTCCTTAGTAACCAATGTTTACATCCCCAGTGTGCGATCATTGGTCCTTAGTTGTAACCAATGTTTACATCCCCAGTGTGCGATCATTGGTCCTTAGTTGTAACCAATGTTTACATCCCCAGTGTGCGAACATTGGTCCTTAGTTGTAACCAATGTTTACATCCCCAGTGTGCCAACATTGGTCCTGCCGACTACAACTACGATGAAACAATCAGCACTCTCCGCTATGCCAACAGAGCAAAGAACATTAAAAACCGTGCGAGGGTGAACGAAGACCCCAAGGATGCACTTCTGAGACAGTTCCAGTCGAGATACAGGAACTTAGGAAACAGCTGGACGATGCAGGGCTACCACCTCATGTCACTGGTAACTAGTTTGACTGAATGCATGCCAGATAACATTCATGACACAGTAAACTCCCGACCAACTGCGGGTGATACATTTTTTAAAAATGCCGCACATTGTTGGTAAGTACAGGGCTACCGATTGCTGAACTCGATAAATCCATAGGGAAGAGATGATGGCTAGAGAGACAAAAAGTTTATGCAGGAGGGGGGAGGGCTTAATTATCTGTAACATGAAGATGACACGCTCTTATCTATCTATATATCTGTCTATTCTATCTATCTGTCTGATGAGACTGATGCTGCGGGGACAATACACAGCTAACAAATGAAGCAGTAGACTAATACAAACTTTTTAAGTGATGTATACTGTATATACTGAGTATACTGTATATTGATTTAAGTGTTGTTTTATTATCTTAGTGTGTGAAATATGTGTTCATAGACACAGTCACGATAGGTGAGTACTAGTTTGAATTGAATGTGCTACTATCACTTGTTTTACTAAATATACGGATTATCTACAGTTTTGGGTTATCCAGGCACTACCCCCCCTTCCCCCTCATTATCGCGGATAATCGGTAGTTAACTGTATTATAGTTTATAGAATTTGAATTTTTCAAATCCTTAACAATATTTGAAATATAAAGATTAAAAAAATATTCACACTGAGGGAGTTTGCAGAGGAGTGTAAAGTGGAGGAGACATCTGACCGTTGAAATGTTGTCAAGATCAGTAACTGAGGAAAAATGTTGGCAGAGGTAAAAAGATATATCCTACTATCTTTTGAGGAATGTGGAAATGATAGGAAGGGGGAAGGAAGTATCTTGCCAAGGTCAACCATTGGTGAGGGTTCATCTTGTCTGTTGTTAGCAAGCCAGACAAGGAGTAGAGTACAGTTTCATACTAGAGAACATTGAAGAGGTGCCAAACAACATGTTTTATAGTATTTTTTGCACTCGACAAATAATTAAATATAAAACCCCATTTTCAAAATAAATTAACTAATGAAAATAATTTCCTTCAGAAAGGTAATAAAATTAACTTTTTGATTTGTATTATTTGATATAAATTCAAAATTTGGGTATTTGATTTTATAAAAAATGCTATTCACACACCTTTATTTATTATTATTTTTACTACCTTTGGCAATGTTTTTTTAGCGCCGCATCCTATTACTGTTCAGGTTATACGCCTATGTACTAATTATTACTCTTGTGTGTTAGGAATGAGGAAGATTAAATTTAGAGGTGGTGTACCCACATTTGAGTGGATAGAGTGGGTAAACCATTTAGGAAAACTACCCTTAGTATACCCGGCCAACCCCTTAGCTCAGTCGGTAGTGTGCTTTCCACTAATCCAAGGGTACCAGGTTCGATTCACATCATGGTCAAAAATATATCTTTGATGAAAATTTGATCACATTGATAAATTAATGGCTGGGGACTGGATGATGTGCCTGTCCTAGTGTTAAGTTAAATTATAAGAGATATGAAGCTATGACAGACCTAGCCAGCTGTTAGTGGAGAATATATGACTTGAATAAAAAACTGACCCAGGCTGGAAACATGACGGATGTGAAAAAAAAATGATGCAATTAATTATTTAAAAAACATAAAATTAATGATCCACTGACGCTGTAAGACTGGAGAACCAACCCCCTGATTACCTCATTAACAATCTTGTCAGGATGTCTGATGGGGAGGTGAAGGTGTGACCGGGAAGACAGTTGGAAAGTGTTGGTTGGTGTTATTTAGTATAAAAAGTATAGTTTGCACATAAAGAAGTATGTATACAATTTGTGGTGATAGCAGTTTAACCAGTGAAACTATCATGTCATCAGTCCTAGGTTAACATACAAGCAGACTAAGTACGCACCAGCAAAAATGAGAAATATGTTTTGAAGGAATTTTATGTTTCAAAAAGAGCATCAGATGGAAATATTTATCTGAATAATACCGGATTTAAATAAAAGAAGGGTGACTGGTGTATAGGGGTAAGTGTCAGACTTCTGTGCTGTGGTCCAGGGTTCAATCCTCGATCCCGGCACAGATTTATCTGATTGCAAACCCTTCCTTCACCTCTGACAAGACGTGTATTAATCACAACTTGTGAATGTGAGGAATGGTCAGGCCTCCACCGTGGTTCGGATCCATGTTAAACTGTAGGTCCTCCATTTCATCTCACAATCACCCAACCATTACACATTTAGCGTGAGTACAACCTGAACAGGTAGTAAGACGCGATGCTAATAGTAGTAATAATAATAATAAATAAAAGAAAAGATGTAAAATGTTGACACCTTTAAAATTTTAAGTTGTGCTGACATGAGTCAGAATATGGAAGTGCACTTTTTTCACTAAATCTATCAGTTATCATGATCTGGATGCGGGGTTATACATTTGTTGTTACTATTAGAATTATACTTCAAAAGCCTGTTCTCAGGTAACATTTATGGATAAGATAAAAGGGAAATATTAACATGCAAATAATATAGCACCACATTGTCTTCTTTCATTCTTGTTTTATTTATTGTTGTTCACTGGTCGTCCTTGCATGAGTCCTGATTTGTAACCAATCAACTTATAATGTATATCATTGTTGTAGGTCATGGTGTGGTACAGTCGCAGTCTACATGTCCCAGAATGTTTTAACAACTTGTTATTTTCTTCATCAACTGAGCAAATATATATTATATATGTATATATTTTTATAGCCGATGCAAAATTAATCCCAAAAGGAACTAACAAAAGTCACTAGAAGTTACCAACTTAGCCTTAGCCCAGTCTAATCTGGATATATTTATTGATTGGTAATTTATAGTCAGATAATCTAGTAATTTTAATAATTTTTTAATATATTTAATTTAGCGATTTTATTTATCCCTATTCTACAAACTTTTAAGACAAAACTGTTAAATTCTAAATATCGACATTTTGTTTAAAACTAAAAGTTTAATTTACTGAGGTTCAGGAGCTAATATTTGATTGTTACAAGTCCTCTGTTAATGCTGTGTTTTCTAGCCCGCCCCTCGAGTCACGCAACCTGGCGACAACAGCAGTACATTGTTTGCTATCTTTCCAGGAGATGCAGCCGAGAGAGAAAGTGAGTCAAGTGACGATGAGTCAAGTGACTCTGAAACTCAAAAGGGAAAGAAAAAGAAACCCTTGTCCATAAACAATCATCTGATGACAATGGACCAGTTAGACGATGGGGAAGACACGGTGAGTTTCATGCGACTAATTATTATGGCAGGAGAGAAATAGAACAAACCCAATATGGCCCGTTAAGGATAGTTGGAAAAAGGTAGGGATGGGATCCTCCAACCTCTGAATAACTCTAATCTTTAGAATACTCAATATCTGAGGATTTTGGAAAATATTGAATTTCTGTTTTTAAACTTTAAATTTGTTGGTGAGCAACGACAGAATTCTCGCTGGTATACACGGCTCCATTTGTTAGCACTATACGCCTCCTAGTCGTTAGACAAAGAAGTCGTTGAAATGTTGCGGCGCTCCACAAATCTTTTCAACTGCCGAAACACAGTTTTGTCGTCTATGTACACACTTACATTCAAACATATTGAACACATTGTAACGACAAAAAGTGTTTGGACAACTTGTCGACAGTGTGCACTTGGCCCCTAACGGTACTGACTTTTCCTTGAAATACGGAACAAAGGTTTTGGAAGTTGGTGTTGGCACTAAATTTGGGAACTTTTCACTAAACAATTTCTCACCGGTACTATTGTGCTCAAGCACCCGGTATCAAATTGAAATTTAATGCTTTCATTGTTAATCTTCAAAACAACATAGCTCGGGGTTTCTTCTTACGCCTCGTTAATATTATACTCTATCATCTTTGATATCCTCAGATAAAAGTGTGTATTTTCTTGAATTTTCCCTTTAAATAATACTGCTTCTTATTTATGCTATAAGATTTGCTCTTATTTCTGCATACCCTTGTTAAATGTCCAATCTGTGAGCAAATATTGCATGTGTAACCACAATACCTACAGTTTTCTGAGGCAAGATTTTAACCTGCGCAAAGATCACAACAAACCCCTTTAGAGGCACCAGGCGGGTGTTTTAGTCGGAGAATTTGTCTACTTTGGTTGTCCCTTGTAGACATATGACAAACTGGCTCCTTTTTTATCTTAATAAGTTATCTGTTAACCGATATTGAAGTGAAGACGCTTGCTTAGCACTAGTTGGCTACACTGCTTTGTCAATCGTCAACCTAGTGGAGAAACAGGCCTTGTCTCCTGGTTTCACTCTTGATGCGATTAGCGTCGAAGAAACTCTCGGTTTGTAAGGAGACCAGTCATTTTTTAAAGTAAACTCCCTCAAGACGCCAATGGGGGTGGTTTCTCCGTCTTCAGCCATTGTGAATGCAAATGTGGACTCCTTCCTTGGGATTGACGTCTCAGGTCCTCAATTGCGGGATGCACTTAGTAAGTATGTAAACTCTAATACTTGCTATTCTTGGTTTTGGCACTGCAAGATTCGACAGATCTCATCCTTGTCGCCATTCTAGAATACTCGCAACATTTTACCATTCACACTTTCTATCTTGTCCAATAACACAATCGCAAATCGCCACTATATTGTTCTTTTATAATACTGCGTCATTCCCGACTCACAGATCATAATACTCTTTACTTGTCAAAACAATGCTACCAACAACACCACTGTAATATCCCACATAATACATTTCTTCGTTTTAAGATTTTGGTGCAAAGATATCCAATTTGTGTGAAGTAACCTCGTTTTATACGGTATCAAAAAGAAGAGTAAACTGTTTTTAGAAGAAATCAGAATATTTTAATCATTGATAAATATAATATATCCAAATAAGGAGTCGGTATTAACATGAATTAAGTCGAATATAAAAGGGTCATTTACTCAGGCTTTTAGCCCAAGTTGTTTTGATGTTGCTACAGGTCAATGTTGAACTTTTTATGTTGAGTAAATTTAAACTTTATGTAAATATGTTAATAGCTGTCATTTGGAGTTTTTTTAAATAACTAAATTTACATAAGTTGTCACTGATTTCAAACTTTATGCATAATAGCTTCTGATTGTTTTGCCATGTTGCAGGTTGATGAATATAAAGAAAATAAAGAAGCAGAGGAAGTAGACGAAGAAAAGGAACTAAAAGAAATGGAGGACAAAGAAAAACATGAAGTAGAGCTTAAGAAAACCCAGTGAGTCAGTGATACTTATATTCTTTTACTGAATCAAAGATCATAGTTAGAACTGATATTTTTAATAGACACTAATTTCTGCTCGGCAAGTTTAGTCCTATAAAACATGATGTGTAACTGGGAACTTTATCAGAAGATATAAGTGTAAATATTGTGTCAATTAATGAACAGCCTCCAACAGAGAAGTAACCTAACTCTCCTTTCCACATCACTAACATTTCATCAGTGTACAATTTTCCCATGATCTAGGACAGAACACGAAGAACTCCGCGAGAAATTATCCAACCTAGAGAAGAAGATCTTGGTCGGGGGAGAGAATCTTTTGGAGAAGGCCCAACTCCAGGAACAGTTGCTGGAGGCATCGGCCCGAGAGCTGGAGCAGCGCAAGAAAAGAGAGGAACAACTTCGACAGGAACTTCAAGAGAAAGAAGTAATGGATTTAGTTATGGAATTCTTCCCCTTGTGTGTGTTTTATGTACCAATGTTCTCCTCTGATCCTCAAGGTTCATCCATCCCATTATCCATGGTTTCATGGTTTTAATCAGGTATTTGCGAGACTCAAAAATTCGAGAAAAAAAAGTATCTCGATCTCATCTCGAAAATTAAAAAAATGAATCTCGAAAATTCGTGAAGTTAAAAAGAATCAAATAATGGACCTAAGAAATTAAAAAACTAAACCGGGAATTTATTATTTCCGATAATATCGTAATAACCCAAAAACAGCCTTCATTAAGAAATGTTTTGGTTATAGTGTTTATTGTAACTACAGTAGCCCCATGGCTTCTTTGGTGCTGACTGACAGCTCACAGCTGACTGTCAGAAGTGACAGCTGCTAAACACATGTTTTTGCAGATCACTTGGTTCGGCGTAGGGATACATAGCATGGTCTGGTAACTTTTCAAAGCCGTCAGCTGTCAGTCATCACCAAAGAAGCCATGAAGCTACTGTACCTATCATTATTCCTTAATAGTGAGATGGGATGAAGTGGTTATTATTTATATAGGCCTATCTATATATCATATTAAAAATGGTTTGAGTAATTACCGTATAACACTTAAAATGATGTTTTAAATATTAATCCTTTCACTAGGATATTGAAGTACTTCAGGCTCGAGCTTAACAATTTCAAGCTTGTTATATAAGTTAGTCTTGTTTGTTTGTTAGTCTTTGTGTATAGTAAGGCATGTTTCTATAACACAAATAGTTCGGTCTCTTTTTAAGGAAAACCCCTTTTCGCTCTTTTGAGGTATTTTGTAAATTTATTTGTAAGAAGGTACAGGAAAGGGGTCCTTTTAAATGTTTCTATCCACCTTTCAAATATAATGCAACTAACCACAAATTAGTATGAATTAAAAAAAAATCAACCTATTTATTTATTACAGCTCAAATATGTTTTTTATTAAAAAAAAGTATTTTATAGCTTCAAACCATGTTCTTTTCATTATAAAGATATTCTTTTTATCGTAATTTCAATTAATTTAATCTTAATTCTAAACAATTATAAATTTCATCTACAAACTTAAATTTTAGTATTATACTTTCTTTTTTTAGCACCGCATCTTACTACCTGCTTATGTACTAATTATGCTAATTGATTTCGGGATTAGGAAGGTTATATTTAGAGGAAGTGTACCCACATTTGCAGGGAGGGAGAGTGAAAACCCATTTTGTAAAAATTGCCATCATTACACCCGACCCAGATTAGAACATCACTCTAGTCTACTATGAGAATGACGTCTAAGACCGTGCGGCAACCAAAGGGAGTTTTATATATATTTATTTAACTCCGATTGGACTCAATGCCAGGGAGCTTATAGACCTCACCCTTCCCCAACGATCATTCCCTAGTTTCCATCAAAGTTACAATATACAATACACTCACTATTATTAGCTGATTTATTTTCACTTCTCATTTTTGAAATTTTGCTGGCATTTTGAAATAGTTTATTTATGACTAGAAATGAGTCGAATTGACACACTTTTTTCTTTGATCCAAATTTGTAACTTAGAAAGCATGGTAAAAATATTGGAATGTTTTTAAATTGTTCATTCTTTTGTTCACGGTAACCCGCTTCGGTGGCCACATGGTCTTACGTGCTACTCACGCAGTAGACTAGACTGCCGATGACGGGAGATCGAGGTTCAAATCTCTGTCGGGTGTATACTTAGGATGGTTTTTTCACTCTCCCTCCACACAGATGTGGGTACACTTGCTCTAAATATGACCTTCCTAATCCCTAAAACCACTATCGCTATTAGTACATAAGCTTATAACCCAAACAGGTAGTAAGACGTGCTAGTGTTATTAGCCATCGTTATAGCGCTAATTAAAGTTTCGAGTGTTCCCCATCCATAACATGTATAATGTTGTGTTTGCAGGCAGAGTTGATCGATATAGAAGAGCGCTACTCGTCGCTGCAGGAAGAAGCCATTGGTAAGACAAAGAAGCTGAAGAAAGTGTTTGGACTGCTGATGTCCGCCAAGGCGGAACTAGCCGACCTGCAGCATGAGCACCAGAGAGAGATGGAAGGTCTCCTGGACAGTGTGAGGAGTCTAACCAGGGAACTCAAGCTTCAGGAGATGATCATAGATTCGTTCATACCACTTCACTATCAGGTACACACAACTTCACTAGGCTTACATTCAAAACAAAGTCAAATTGAACTGCAACTATTTTATAAAAACATATTTTAGGCCTATTTAATATCCAACCAACACCTTAGCTCAGTCAGTAGCGGTAGCTAAGGGTCCCGGGTTTGATTCCCGGCATGCCCGAAAAATTTATCATTGGTGAAATGTGGGTTTACCCTTTCACAGTGATATATTAACAGCTGGGGACTGGATGTTGTGTCTGTCCTAGTGTTAAGTTAGATTATAAGACATGAAGCTACGACAGGTCTAGCAAGCCGGTAGTGGAGAATATATGGCTTGAATAAAAAACTGACCACAGGCTGGAAATAGTCATGGATGGAAAAAAAAGAGCCTATGTGGGAAAAAAATATATCATTTAAAAAAATACATACACATTTTTACTTTCCAAACATTGTCATTCTTATTTTTATAAAATAAATTATTATTAGCACTGTGTCTTACTACCCGTTCGGTTATACGCAAAAATAAACCCAAGAAAATTAGTTTATAGTCAAGAAATGAAACGTTAAAAAATCTGTAGACACCCTGCTTTGTCAAGGCCCCTAACACAGTTTTGTTTTAGGACAAACTGGAGCAATACATGCATTGGAATGAAGATATTGGTGAATGGCAGCTCAAGTGTGTTGCGTACACTGGCAACAACATGAGAAAACAGCTTCCTCTGCACTCGGCCAACCACGGCAAAGAGGTCAGTCTCTATAACACCTCATAACACCCATTTATTTGGGGCCAGCATTGAACAAAGTTTACTATTTTGCTAAGTTATTCTATAGGTATTGATAATATCTATCAAAAGTGACAGCTGCCTATCACATAACTTGATGTATGAATATATTAAAGTTGTTTTAGTAACTAACAATAGTAACTATCAAATACTATATTTTTAGCACCGCATCATACCACCCAATCGGGATTATATTTATAGGAAATGTACCCACATTTATGTGAAGGAAGAATGGAAAACCATTTTGAAAGAAAAAACACCTCAATATACCAAACCAAGATTAGAACCTCAATCTCCTTGTTATTGGTAGTCCAGTCTACTGCGAGAATAGCGCCTTAGACCATTTGGCCATCGAGGGGGGTCGGATGATGTTCTTCCTGCCAAGGTCGTATGTGATAAATAGGTTTGGGAAGTTTGAAGAAGTAAACAACCTAATCCTTCTATGCTGTATAATTGTGATCACAAACCAGAAATTGACACTAACCACACTTTTTCAGACATCCATTGTATTTGTCCACAGTACCAGCCTCCGGACATGAGCCATGTTTACCTGACGTATTCCAGTGACCGAGCTGCCACAGCTCGTGCTTCTCGAAAAGGGAAGTCTGCTGGTCAGGGGCCCAGACCATCGTCTTACCGATAAGGAATAATGTTGTAGTTTCAACAAGTAATGTCTTCTTTAACTCAAGTTAGAACATTTCCTTGATATCTACTGGGTTTATATACAAACGAAAGGAAGTATTAGATCTCATAAACTTAAGTTTGCTGTTTGCTGCTACTAAAGATATACATTATCTACACTGACAACACCTTTATTTCCTAAATAACTTCTCACTTGCCCTTCACACAAATGTGGGTACACTTCCTCTATGTTAAACCTTCATGTCTAGTCTGAAGAGATTGTGCACGCACAGCCTTAACGGGTAGTTAGACACGACGCGAAGAAAATATAATGTGGAACTTTTATAAGTAAACAAAGTCGATAAAAAAACTAAATTGATATTTTTTCTAGATTTTCAGATTTGATTTATTATTTATTCCTATTTTTTTACAACTTAACTACTTTGGTAGCTAACTGTACTTTTGATATTACCTATGAAATAGATCTTTATCACAAAAATACTTGTCTAAAAATGGGCCAGTTGAACTCTAGTTCCAAATTCACTCACTAGGGAGTTAATTAAAAATAATAAATTAGACCTTTCAAACACTGAAATGTGTTATTTATTAATATATTTCTATAAGGAAAACCTCTTTTCGCTTTATTATGTTTGTAAGAAGGCACAGGAAAGGTGGATTTAAACACATAAAAGGGACGATCACAATATGGCTCTTACAATGAAATGGTTGCCTCGTGAAAAAAATCAATCTCCTGACCTATGTTTCATTCTAATGGAGATCATCAGGAGGGAATGTGAACTGTGCAGTGTAAATTTCTTATTCCTTTTACATGTTCCTATCCAAGTATCCTAACATTGTTTAACAATTTGTGTTTTTTTGGTTTCTCTTTTATGAAGTTGCATATATAATAGAGATGAGCTGAATTCACATTTTCTCGAATCTTTAAATATCCTTAATAATTCAAGAGTCCCTTTCTTAGTGTCAGTGTTAGTGTGTGTGTGTGTGTTTGTGTGAGCGCAAACTTTATTTGGATTTTTTTAAGCAAAATAAAGCACGATACTTATTTCTAAGACGGAGAATCTTTGTTGTAACAAAACTGTGTAAAAGAGCTATTGTACCTATATTTTGTCAGTTATTATTTATATGTAAGGGAGTAAAATAATGAAATACCCATCCATGATGGTTTTATACTCCCTTGGATAGATAGAAGCTACCATGGTTTAGTGCTAACTGTACTAATTAGCCTGTGTATAGCTAGTTAAGTTTGATGGCATGATTACATCACGCTTTAAGCACTTTTGCCAAATATTTCATTACAATACTTTTTATATTTTATGTTAAATAATATTTTTTATTTTCAACCTTACATGGTAATCTCGTGTTTTTTTATCAAAGCTTTTGCACAATAGTCAGGGAAATATAGCGAAATATGGGGCCTTACCCAGGAATAATTGCAAAACAAGCAAGTCCTTTTTAGTTATTACTATAAAGGTGTCCATTAGAACATATCAAAAGTTCTACAAAATTCGGGAAAAGTGTGTAGAAACATCAAAATTCAAAATGGCGGCTTATAAAGTGACAGCAACTATCACTTATTCTTTTGGCAAATGTGAGTGTGAAGTATATAATTTAACTAATTTAACATTACTAAAAATATATTCTCTTTTCAATTTTACATTCCAGTATAAACTTCACATAAATTACCTTCGTTTAAAGATTTCACTTGGGGAAAATGAAAACAAAAAAAACTACTTGATCACATCAATTTAATAATTTTAATTTAATTAATATTTTTCATGTAATATTGATTGAAGTTACAAGAGAAGAAAAATTTCCAACAAATATGAGCGCTAAGACTAAGTACAAATGTTTTAAAGTTGCTCATTCATAATGCCACAATCTTCTGAATCACTCGCAGAATAATAGCAAGGAATATTCTCACATCCCATCTCTCGACAGGATCCACAGACGTCGGAACATGTCAAGTTCATCTCTTGCAGCTGCAGCGCACGGTATCACACCCTTGTTCACATCTGCATCTGACAGACCTTGGCCCTGGAGGCAAATCACAGAGTTTGGGGGAATATTGTTTTTATTCAGCCATCCCCAACATCAAGCCTCTCCTGCATCAGTTTTCAACCCTCGCTGAGTTTGGAAACAGCTTCTAAATGCACGATATTTTATAGCAGAAGCTGTTGGTGGTAAGTGCTGAGGATTAATAAAGGATTTTGAAGTTGCAACTTTTTCCTTGAATGCTCGACAATTCAGATCTTGGAGCGTTTCTTGATTTCTTGCCCCCATACAACAGCATTACAGCTTTATTCCCAGCATCTTCAATTTCGTTTTTGGTTCTGTTGCTGGAACAGAAGATTTCTGCTACTTCCTGAAGTTCAATGCTGGTCCACCATCCAGTAGGGAGTTCTTATGTTTAACTGTTTCTTTAAGGTAGAACTGTTTCTCTTGCTGATCCATCTGTTGATCTGATGTTTGACAAGTGTATTTACAATAGTCAGTGATGCAGTGTGTTATATGATACTTCTGAGTCGTTCTGTAAACTGTAGGTGACTAAAAAGGGCAGGTGGTCATTGTCTTTTCGAGATTTAATACACCTCTGCTTGCTACAAGAATTAGGCGTTGAAACAGAAGTCCAAAAACAACATAAAAAACATAATGATTTGTAAAAAAAAAGAAGTCAGAAATGATGTGCCAAATGCAATAATACTTTTTTGAAAAATTTGTCGCAAGCTATTGGTGGCTATTTTTGAGTTTTCAAAAATATGGATATTTTCCTATTCACGGTGTCGAACTTTTAATATGTTGTTACACAAGACATTTAGAGATGATTACAGTTGGAATCACTTGTGTTGCTATTTGTCCTGGGTTGACTCGTGTTTTCCCTGACTACAATAATACTCATTAATTATAATATTGTGTATTTCTGGGTATAACCCGAACGGGTACCAAGATAGTTTTTTATTTGACCTATTGGTCTTTATTTATGTTTCAAAATATGTAAATATATATGTTTAAACATTTTCAGATTTATATTGTGATTTATTATGGCACAAAAATATTATTTCCTAACATTGTTTAAGTTTAGTGTGTTTTTAAAATGGATATGTCTGATTAGTCTAACATATCTCTGTGTTTTTTTTTACTTTTTATGTAATGCTTTAAAACTTATTTTTAATAAAGTGTTGTTTGTAATGTGGAATGTGTATCTTGGTTAAACATATGAGGCGTGACCATCAAACTAAATCTTGATTCACATGTTTGTCAAAAAAAGAAAGCAAGATTTGCCCGAGTGACGCAGCAATTCACACGCTATATGTTGACTCATGATATATTGCAACACAAACTTAAAACAGCTAATTATCAAAATATTTTATTTTCTAGTGGATGGATATATATTTTAGATCACACTCTCGGTGTATGTATCCATATTATAACGTTGTGTCGTGGTGCAATCCAATACATCGATACACACGTTTTACAACCAACGAAGCTGTCTGCTCGCTTCTGGCTGTAGAGCGCATGTGTTGTCAAATGCGCATGCGCACTGATTTTAAATGGTTGGTTCTGAGATTTGATTAGAGTTCTCTCATGCCAAACACCTCAGGCCGAGCGGACTAAGCAGAGCTAAGTTGAACTTTAGCTGAACAGCTCGCGCCGATGTGGCGGAAATCTTGTAGTTGGCTTAGAGCTCATCACGTGATCACATTTCTGTTCTTCGCTTGTTTTTCGAGGAATGTGTGAATCTACTGTTACCTTGGAGTTTATTTTCAACAACTTGTACCCCAGCCTTACACACAGTCCAATTATCAAAGGAAGGCTCTGACAGCTAGAAAAGTTGATGTAACTACTTTTATGTATTCATATGTCAAGGTCATGTGATCTTCAGCTGTAATTTTTGAAAGCTATTATCAATATCTATAAAATAACACATATTTTAAACTAAAATGCTATTATTGACTGCAAAAATAATATTAATATTTTCTAAAAAAGCTTTTTTATGAAAACTGGTCTGTGTGTGTTTATAGATATAATTTAATAAGCCCATTTCCGGTAGGCCTTATTTTGAATGTCGAGTATACAGCGCATTCATTTTAAAAACTAGTATAAGTACCCAACATTGTCCTCACTGCACCCAACCGGGATTGAACCTCGATCTCCTCGGCAGTCTAGTCTAACACGAGAGTAGCGCGTTAGACCAAGAAGCCACCGAAATGGGTAAAAAATAAATAAAGTTAAAAAGTGTATTTCTGAAACAGACCCCATGTGTAAATAATACACAGTCATATTCAAATCTAGGAATATTTATAACAGTTACAAAAGTACTTTAAAACAATTTCCATACAGATATTACACATTTCAAGCCATGTTTGAGAGCTATCACAAATAATATTACAGATATGATGTTTGTATCCCACTATGCTAAATAGTTGTAATATGAAATGAGAAGATTCTATAGGTTTAATATTGATCCTTTGCCTACAGTCAAACTTGGATCATTCAAATGTATATAATTCAAATTCGTGTTTAATTCGAACTTTTCCCCTGGTCCCTTGAACCTTCTATCAAAACAATGTTAAAAAAATCCGAAGTAATTCAAACTTATATTGTTATTTCAAAGTAAAATTACTTGAAAGATGATGAAAAAAAAGTCTGAAATCTCGCATAGGTAATACTATACGTTTACTACTCGACTGTTGCTGCGTGGATAAAAGGCTCTCTGCATGCAGGGGCAGTAAAATTTGCAAACAAACCGAACAATATTATTTGTTGCCAACTGCACAGCACATAACACCACTACTCTATAGAAAATGTAAAGGTTGTGTTTCCCATCAGTATTCCAACCTATTGATCAAGGAATAATTAAAACTTTCAAGCACTTCTACCAACGCCCTGTGGTCCAGAATATTATCTCGGGTGGTTACATTGATAAGACACAATACACTATCGCCAACTGCTTTCGGCCACAACGATGGTGAAGAGTAAAATGAGACTGTTGAGGATATTGTACCCGCAGTGGACAGCTGGGAAGATGTTTGACATGACACAGGTGTTCCTTATGAGGATTTTGTGAACTGGCAGGTGCAGATGTTATGAACAATAAAACTGACAGTGCATCTTCAGATGTGGATGTGGAACAGAGTCACCCAACTCTAGAACTAGTTTGTCTATTCAACTTATTTTTACTGTACAGGGAATGTAAAAAACTTCTCATTTTTCTCCAAAGAGAGAAATAAGGTTTAGATCTAGGGTTTGGAGCTGTATCTGCATTGGACATAATGAGTTTTGGAATCGGGTGACTCAATTGATGTTTGAAGTTATTTTTCTCTTGAGCCCAAATAAAAACTTACCTCCATAATATACATCAAGTGACTCCTCCCAAAACCGCTTCCAACTCATGATTCCGTTACTCCAACTCGACGACCCTGCTAACTAACCGTCCTTTCCGCAGAGACTAAATAAATGTATCCATAGAGGCCAACCCATACAAACTTTTAACAACATTTAATTTTCTCACATATAGAAGTTTAGGTTGGTAGTTTGTAATTCATTATTTTAAACAAGTACAGTATATGTAGAAGTGTATACAAATAATTGTTTATGTTATGAATTACAAACCAACCCTATGTTACTAAGTGTTGCATTTATTTCATGCTGGTTCGGAGGTGGAATCATTTCATGAAATGTTAACGAATATGGACAAATTATACCCCATGAAATATGTGCTAAGGCAAGTTAATATACCATTTTGACTTGAATTTCGTGTTTTATGTCAAATATAGAAATGTTTGTGTACTAAACACACATGTTGATAGTTAGCTTATGATTTCAGCAGATAAAATCGTTACACAACAAATCTTATATTCATAAATAAATGTAACACATTGAGACCGATTTAGTATGCATCTTCATTTATTTCAAGGTCTAACTTACATAAATTTACAACAAAAAAAAACCACCCGTTTTAAGCCCCACTGCAACTTAAATTCATAATGACATGCGACATCAGGTTAACTTATGTAAGGTGGGGATGTGGGAACTCTAGGAAAGGTCAGTGTTTTTATAACTTTTTTTTGCTCAAAATAAATCAAATATTGCTTCTACATAAAGATAAGAGTTTCATTTTCTTGAAATGACGACTCCAACAGTTGTTGAATATGTAAACGGTGTCCTGTAAGCTACGCTCGATATTAAACAGCTGTTGAATTGATATCACCACGGGAATTAAACTATGACTTGCATAAAAGCAATATTAGATTTATTTAAAACAAAAACAAAAGTTTTGTTAGAAAAACTGTAAAAAAGGTGACTTTTCCTCGCCTTCCCTACATTAAGTGTAATTATTATTGCGTGAAAAAGAAAAAATGTTCTTCAGTTCCAAAAGTTACATTTAACGCTTGTTGTAAAGTTGTGAATTGCTGCTGTACTGGGTTTTATCTTATTTCAATTCAACGCAATGAGAACCAATCGTTGTTTAATCAACATACATAATTATTTCAAATGTAGCCGGGACTAGATGTATTATTTTTTTGCATCAAACACATAAACTAATGATTACAATTATAAAAATTAATTAAATGGAATTAAACACTTAGAATATCAGTCATGATTTAGATTCAGTTTATTGCTATACAAATTATTTGTCCACCTCGTCCCCTTCAAAGAGAATCAAGCTGAGTTGCCGGGCGTATTCACAAACTTCTTTATACTCCTCCTTCGGTCCCAGTCTCTCTATCAGTCTGGAGAGCGTCTCGCGCAGCTCGAGCTTAGTACCGCGACATTCCACCTGAGAGGCTTCGTGACTTGTCACCAGGTTTAACAACGCCGACAACAAGTGTTCTGTGCAAGGATTCACTTCCTCGGATATCAGGTTCACAAACTCTTGTACGAAACCCAGCCGATGCAACTCATTCTTTACCCAGGCTTGGTTCAGAGACGAAATAAGGAAGGACGCTTTTATCTTGAGTTTATCGACGCCGCTTTGTAAAGCTTTGAGAAGTGCTGAGAAGCCGTCGTTTTGTCGGAACTCCTCGAGCGCTTCTTTACACTCCCTGATGAGGGTGGAGAGAGCATAGAGTGATTTGATGCGGACCTGCTCGTTTAGGTCGGAATTTAATAATGAAATCAAGACCGGCATTAACTTTGCCTCCAAGACTTTCTGTTGGCAATAAGGATTGTTCTGAGTGAGTTCTGCGAGTAGATCTGCTGCTCGCCATCTCAACCCTGAGTGGACAGAATTCAGACAAGGTTGGAAAATACAGAATCCACCTATCTTGTGAAAATCGTTGGCGTTATCGATGTTGTCCACATGGTCCATTATTTCTTGAAATGCTTCTTCGCATTCGGTTGGATCATCTTCAGTTGAAAGGGAGCTGGCTCTTTTCAACACTTCGATAGCTTTAGATAAAACTTCGACTATGTCAACTGTCATGGAACGTAGAGTTTGCTCTAGAAATTGTCTCCTGTCTTCGTCCATAGGTCCGACCAAATGCGATGTTGCTGATTCTTGGCCCATAGATGATGCTTCTACAGTAAATCTAAGTAAATCTTGTAAACTCTGTGGTTGCCGTGGTTGATTTTCTGGTATGGTTACGTTCCCGGCTTGGTACTCAATAGCAGGTAAAAATTCCATATTATTTGTTGAAAGGTTATCTCCTTCCCCCATTCGTCCACTATCAGAAGACATTTTTATTTTATTTCATTAATAAACATATAAAATCCTTGAGAATCACTCACGTTCTTTGCGAATATTTATCAAAAATTCAAATTAATAAAATGAGTATATAAGAAAAAAATTGAAAATTAACCGGACTATTAACCGGTAGGTTACTAAAACAACAGCTAATCATAGATAATAAAGGTATAGAATGGTAGCTCTCTGTAGTATGACTAGAACAGGAATTTGAGCGCTAGGTGGATTTAAGATGAACTAATGCTACGAGCTTAGTGCAAAACTGTAATAAGTACTAAAGTGCAAAATTGTACAAAGTATATTTGTAATTGGTTATTATCTTGTATACATTATTACATTAGCTCTAATTTTAGATCTTGGTCCTAATGCTCAATATCAAGAGAGAGAAACAGAAGTATGAGGATAGATACACTTCTTTGTGTAGTAAATGTAGGTTAATGTAAGTTAATCCACTAAACATTTTGTTTCAAATACCTACTCTTATTTATATGGCTTGAGTAGGTAATAAATTCGCAAGTCTACAAAATATGTTAATAGGTATTCAAAATAATTGTTACAAATGATTGGTTCATGCCAACCAAAGCCTAACCTCACTTATGCTTGTAGCATTCTCCAATGGTGATTCTGACATAAGCTATGGACAAATTTATAAATACATATTTTAAAAGTTCTCAAACCTAGTATTAGATAAAAAAAAACTCATAAAAGTAATATAGGCGTATTTTAAATTTCAATTTTCACGGTTTTAAAGCAACTTATAGAAAAAATGGTGAAAAAAAAATAATTGAGATTTTAAATATAAAAAATTAAAGAAAACCACATCGTATTTCTTCGACAGTAGCGCTAATGTGTTTGGCAGAGAAGTTAACACTGTTTCCCCTTAACCCTATCCAGATCCCACACTCCCACACTATGTAGCTAAAGAATAAATTTTGTTTTCTTTTCTCTGACACAGATTACCTCAATTATGGGTCCATGGACTCGGTCATGGTCGAATATCTCTTATAGAAACACGTTCGACCCTATTTTAGTATATCGCACTACCAAGAAACTCACTGAAATAATTATCTTGACATTTTCACTATCAATTTTTATTCGTTTAATCTTTGCTATCGACTGTGTTTTAAACAGAATCTAAGATATAAATAATAATAATATTGGACGCTTGTGGGACTAGTACAACTGTTTATTGTTTTATGTGTTTCTATAAACGTCTTGATAACCAACGCATAATTGAGTTTCTAGATTAATTATTAAGGAATGACATTTGCATATTAGCTAAAACATAATCATATAAAGGCAATTTAGTTTGGTACCAGAAAGTAATTTAGTAGTTGGTTTTGAGAAATGACTGCTCTCAAATAGTATAGGATATGAAAACTGAACAACTTTAAAAATACTACCCAGTAGCTTACCCACAAGATCTGCCTCATAATATATACTTATTTCCAATCCTAAGTTTAAAAGTATAAGTAAATGTGATTATTTGTGCTAATTTCACTATTTGTGATGCAAATTTCAAACCAGATTATTTCATTCCAAGGAACAACTGAATGAATGCTAATGTTATTCCTTATTTATATTTGCAAAATAATTTAACCCAGCTTGGATGCAGTTTTTTATGTTGTATATTAAGTTAAACTTAATTCCCTTGTTACTATGCCATTCTAATGCCTAAAGTCATTAGTTTAAAAGTACCGTAGGCTATGCAACCTTTTGAATCAATGCATACTCATACACCATTAACGAATTATCTTTTTCTCACATAGGGGCGTGGCCAGGATTATTTAGGGGAGTGGGAGTTGGAAGTTTTAAAATAACTTCATATCATTATTAGCGAGGGCGGGAAATTTACCCTATAATGATGTATTTAACTTTGTGTTTAGATAATAAGACAAAATTTAATTTTGTGTGTGTTATGTTGTTGGGTTGTCTGAAATACATTTTATGTCAAGAGAATTGTGAAGCTAACAAATCTGGAGATACTCATGTTCATTTAATGTCTTGTTTAGGTTAATGGATCTTTAACTAATTACATACATAACAGTGTGTATTTATGTTATATCTGACATGAAATAAAATGTAGGCCTAATAGGCCTATATTTATTACATTTTATGTCATGTTAGAAAGTTTTTAATTTCAGAATTAAGATTGAAGATTAAAAATTAGATTAACTTAGTCGATCCAGAATCGAGCTCAGACCACAATTATTTATTTGTAATTAATATTTAAAATATTTACCTTTAAAATTTTAACACAACACAACTTTCAAATATTGCGTGATAACATCAGGTATAAAATCCTTTCCATAAAGGTAGTAAGAAAGAGGTATTAGAATTATAATTTATTTTAAACATTAATACTATATAATATATATCCTTGAATAATAATTGGAAAAAATTATTATATAGCCCAATTTACAAAGAAAGCTTCCTATTTCCAGTTCTTGCCATTACATCTAGTACATCTAACGCAGTAAACTTCACAGGATAATGGATCAACATTATGGCCAATCCAGTTAGCCACTCTACAATTTGTTTCGAAGAAAAGTCTTTATTTTTGTATAGATGAAAAAGACCTTTCGACTTCAACGGTCAAAACTGGTAATGTACCTAGGACACATAACAAGTAGAGTATATTCACAGCTTCTTTGGTGCTGTCTGACCGCTATCAGTAATGCTAACATTGTCTGAAAGTCACTGCTGTCAACAAATTTGGAAATAATTATTATGTGCTAATTATTACTATTATTATCACTAAAAGTATTATCAATTATTTTTAACAATATTTCTCTAAGGATTACAGTAGAATTGTATTGTCCACAATCAAATTAAAGAAAAAAATAGTCTGATAATTCATTCTAGTTTTTTTTTAACTTTTCTGGCAGCTACGGGTTGAATAATGCGTGAAATTATACATTTAATGGTATTATATTCAGTTACTTATATTTTCATAGCCGGCCTCGCATATCTTTAACATAAATAAATGGTCTGTGATAATAAAGAGAAAAAGACATACAAAATGTTTGTGAAATAAAATAAAGTTTAAATTTGGTAAACACGAGTATTAATACCAGTCGCCATTCACTCGCCAACAAAGTCGCCTACGTCACCAATTGGCAGCATAGCTTCTATTCAGTTGATATATTTGTTTTTTGCATCTAAGGCAACTTTTAACGAGCTCTTTCTTTTAGTAATTAATTTGAATTAAACAGCAAACGCAAACTTCAAAACCAAACAAACAACCAAACGGTTATTCTTATAACCAAAATCTAACCATTTTAAATATACATTATAACAGTGAAATAATATAAAACACAATTAATAAAACCACGTGCGTGTGTCTACAAGTTGAATCGAACAATATATTTTATTGTTGAGTATCTAGGCGTATCTAAGTTACTGTTAGTAATTTTATTACAAATTTTAATAATACGGTTTATTTTTCGAATATTAATTCTGCAACTTAGTAATCGTGTGTTCTTTTGTGAATATTAGTTCTGTGTGAACGTGCTATCCTTGGAAAATAGACGTATTTTTAGTGATCTTTGAATAATTATTTTTCCAATATAATATTGAAGCGAGTGATAAAATAATAAATGGTACGCAACTCCGCACGGACTTTCTCGCTCTATTGTTTAAAAGTGGAGATATTTACTGAAAACTCGTAATATATGTGAAACTAAATAATATTATACTAGACAAACCCAAGCATAATTGCACTATACTTATGTAAAACATTTTTTTAGTCCCGGCTTTAAATTTTATAATTTTATTCTTAAAGAATTAATGTCCTCATTTGTATGTTTGGACCGATAAAAAAGATCAATATTGGAACCACAAGGGTCAACACTTCGTATTAAAATTTCGACTTCCGGTTAAAATCTTCGACATTTTATTAGGTGTTGCACATCTTCATGTCATCGCATTGCTATTAAATTCCTCATTTATAATCATTTTGACCAATAAAAATGTTAAAAGTTTTTTATTTTTAATAGTACTACAATTTTGAAATGATAGGTATCTCAAATAGTTGCGGAGATACGGAAATTTCAGCTTCTGTAAAGTACCCTAAAATTATTTTCATGGTAAAAGGAAAATAGACAGTTTATTTATAATCTTAATAAACGCCTAGATACGAATTTTAATCAAAATTGTTGGAGCCGATTTTGAGAAAATCGATTTGTTCTCTTTTCTCCCTTTATTAAACTACTCTTAATTTTAAGCTTAAACAGACACACAGACAGACGGCATTGCAAAGACCACTTTTTAGAGTTCGGGGGGTCATGAGACGTCGACATCCATCAACATTTCACGTTAGATTTTTTTTTACGGTCGCAATACTTTACCTTTAATGTTCGAAAAGTTATGAAATATATATATTTTGCGTATAGCTTGAAAGTTATTGGTTTTATAAAAATATGCTTCGAGTAAAATATTTGTATTATAAATAGACCTACATATTTGTAATGATAAGTAATTTCATATCTCAAAGAGTTACGGAGATATTCTAAAATATGATAATTTACCCGTCAGACCGGAGCCCTTAAAGTCATTTTACCGAAATACTTAGAGGAGCCATATTTTGTTTGGAATATTTTTGTAAATGTTTTGAAATGAAATTTAATCAAACTCGTTAGAGCCGATTTTGAGAAAATCGACTTTTTCTCTTTTTGCCCTTCAGTAAACTACCCTTAATTTTAGGGTTAGATATCCAATTCCAAAAACCACTTGGGGCAACTCTATGAAAACCCTAGATATCAAGTTTTAGCCCGATCGGTAAAATAATTTAGGCTCTAGTTGAAGGTACAGACAGACAGACAGTCAGACGGAAATTCAAAAATCACTTTTTCGGATTCGGGGGGTCATGAAACGTCGACGTTCATCAAAATCTCGATTTCGATTTTTTTAACGATCACAATTCTTTCTCTACCTGTAAGATAGCGAGAAAATAAAAATAGAGAAGGTTTCTCAGTAATCAATATACATTATTCGAAAATTCAAGTCTGTGTATCAAGACTATACATATATATTTTTTAACCCCAAGATTGTCTGTGTTGACACTAGGCTAAACCTCAAGTTTTAGAATTTTTTTAATATTCAAAAACGAATATGATGACGTGGAAGAAGTTCCTCACGACCCCGTTGGAAAACACAAAAGGAATGGGCTGTCGTAACACAGAAAATATAATATTTAAATAAAATTAAAAAAAGTTTTAAACAAAAGTTGTTCAGTTTTGAGGGTTAAGCCAGAAATATTTGTCAGTTTGATATTGCATGGCCGCGTCAAGGCCATGTGACAAGGTCACATGTTTTTTCAAATACGAAATTCTCTACTATGCATTCTTATCGCTGGTATCGAGACATTTTCAATATCCTCCTCTTTTTTTGTCGCTATTTGCTGTTGCCGTCAGTTTGATAATACCAACATTTATTTCAAACATATTAGGACATTTTGTTACGATAGCATGCAACACTGAGTGAGTGAGAGGGAGAGAGAGTTTATAAAAACAACAAATCTGTGGCAGTTGATGACATGGACATAGGTGTGAGGAATATAATAGAGAAATGTTATCTTCCCCTGCTTGGTTTGCAGTCAGTCAACCCGCCAAGTACATAAGACTAAATGTCAATTTATAGTTCTGAGTGTATATAAACTATATTTAGGGTTATTTTTAAAGTTGGGAAACTAAAAAGAAACGGAGGATGTCTTGTGCTCTTTACTAATAATACCTAACCTAACCTAGTCAGACTTAGCCTAACCTAAGCTCATCTAACCTAGCCTAACCTAACCTAACCTTAACCAGACTTATCCTAACCTAAGCTCACCTACTAACCTGACTTAACCTAGCATAACTTAACCTGGCCTAACCTAACCTAACCTAGCCTAACTTAACCTAACACAAAGTTCAATGAAAATAATATAAACATTAAAAAGAAAAGATGAGCTATTCCTCGTACCCCAGTCAATGCGCTCTAATGCTACTACTTTGGGCTTACGTTCAAGTGCTACTGCACTCAACTCTACATAATTAGAATTTAATAGCTCAAAATGATTCAATTAAATTCATTTTATTAATTATTAATGATGACCGTCAACTTCGATCTTCTGAATACGCAAGTGATTTTTAAATTTTAAAACTATTTCGAGGTACTTACATGCACTTTCTTAACCAACTGATTATATCAAGCAGGGCCCTTATAAACTAACTTAAATTCTATTCCCTTTTTAAATATGTTTGTGTAACAGAGTAAATAATTTCGTTGATACTGTTTGAGGAAGTGTTGTGCCTGTTCCTGTAACAATGTATCTCCTTCACAATAACCTCCTAGAGCGGAGGACACAAAGTCTCCTGTTATGAACAAGGAACAGACGTTCACACTTGATGCGACATTCAAAATGGCTCCCGTTGGAGAAAGGTCTAACCTCTAGTCCAATATAAATCGACCACAGGGTAGGTACGGCAAGGTGATAATTGCGGCTCTTAGTGAGTTCCAAGCTATTTTGTGAAGCGGGTTGCATCTTAACTTGACTGATGAGTTTAAACACTCACCCGTCTATTTGCCTGAGCATCATTGACTTGCGGTTCTAAATAATGTTTTATTTCCTTTTCTATACATAATTCTTCTACGGATAGTTTTAATGTAGGCTATATCCTGGCAGAAACCTTCCCACGGGCCATTTTCACGAATCCACCAAATACCTTCAGCTGTTATATATAAATCGCTAGTGAAATATTACTTAAAGACTATAAGACTAGTTTTAATTTGAGAACTTATGAATCTCGTTTCCCTGTTATATTTTTGCCAAATATAAAATGAAATACATTAACAAGAAAATATCTCTGACTTGCCGCTACGCAACACACCGGCAAGTAACTTTCCAACTTATCTGACGGTTGTATGTTTTACAAGACAATTCTCATAATATATTGTAACATTTTTAATATATTGTTAATATAAACAAACTACTAGTTTTGAGAATGTGTGTAAATCAAAGCACTTGTTTGTTTTTCCAAATAACGAGCGTCTGTTTACTTCAGAATTTAATGCTTCGCTTGTTGGAGCTGATCTCTTTCTTTTTCTCAAACTACAATGTTGTGACCGACGGCTTGACGATGACATGAAAGTTGCTCCTGAAGGTTGCACTCCCATTTACCCCCTAAGTTTGTTGCCCGCAATACATGGAGGTAAATCAAAATAAAAACAAACGTGTGGTACAAACCAAAGAGTAAAAAATACATTTAAAATATTTGATCAATCTCGATGGAAGGATTTTCCAAAATTTACTCTTGGTAATAATCAAAACAAAACATGCTAAACTATGTCCGCTTGCTTATTCGTGGTAAAAAAAAAAAGATAAGCAAGCCAGCTGCTTGGGTAAATCCGTGCGTTGCGATTGGCTGCCCTGCTTTATCGACCACGCCCAAGTTGGCAGACCTCTCGGTGAATGTCATGGGAACAGGTTGTTCAGGGTGAGCTCGGCCACACCTCCGCCCACGGGTGTGCTGTCACATCTCAAGGTCAAATTGGCAAGATACTTGCACGGCTCTACTCTGACTTGAGGAGAGTTAATGTTTTATCTCTCTCTCTCTCTCTCTCTCTCTCGCGAGAACTCCAACACAGACAACTTTATGATTGCCACAAGGAGACGCCATTACGTGTTTAGTTTCACATTTGTCTGAATTCATGAGCTCACAGGGTGTGTTGCGGGCCTGCCTACCCTAAAGATGCATTTGTTTTTGTACCGTGTGTTTCTCTTGTCCGGACTAAACACATTTTATATCTTCAGAGGGTAAGGGATGTCTATGGTAGGGTTTAGCAGTTGCTCGGAGGTAGGAGGATGAATCTACCTCAGTACTTGCAGGCGGAATTCGAACCCCGAACCTTCAGTTACTATTAAATCAGACCAAAAGAGTCTGGCGTTTATTTCACGTGTTCGGCGATGTATACTAGCTCTTCAATTATATATAGTCAAAACAGCTGAAATATGGTATATCTTTCATTATTCCAAATAGGAATGGGGGCATTCAAGTATTTTACGTAAGCACCTTTTTGGCAATTTTTAGTCCTCCCCCCTCTTGTAAGCAAAAATAAGCAAATGCCTGACCCTCTCCCCCTCCTTCTTATTTACGTAATATTTACCAACTTTTTTTAATTTGTTTACAGGGATAAACTTTTTTTTTCATGCAACTTTGCCTTCACCCTTAACAGGTAGAGGGACGCGATCATAAATAACATTAAAATGTCTGGTAATTATTAACATAGAGATGTAAATTAATATTGCGAAATAATTGACAACTAACACTGGTATACAATGAATTTAAATTTATTGAACAGGTATAATTAAAACAAGTTAGACCATTATAAAGGTTTAAAATTTTAGCTTACTTTTAATTTAAGTTATAAAAAAGTGCTATTAGTGAATACATGCATATTATATTTATAAAAAACACCCTAAACTCCATTTAATCCGATGACCAAGGTCCCTGAATCCACGCCTCAACACTTTCAATTATGATGTTTCTATTTGGAGGGGCCAGGTCACTCCAGCTTTGGCTTCTCCACTTCCTCCTCGTTTAGACACTCAACGTCTTCATTGCTGCCCCAAGTCCAAGCGGCTTGCAATGCGCCCTCCCTCAATTTTGCCGTCTTTCTCTGTCTTACGTAAGCATTACTCTGACCCCCTACCCCCTTGTCAGCAAAGCTGGAACCCCCTCCCCCCTAAGGTGCTTACGTAGTACTTGAACACCCCCTGTGTGGTCCAGCGAGACACGCAAATCAGTGTTTCCTGCCTGCTTCAACCAGGAATGTCCACTACTCCGGTTGTCGCAAGGAATGTAAAACTAGAAATACGAAACAATAACTTTACCGGTTGTTCTCTTTGGGTGTAAAACATGGTCTGGAGGAGGTTACATAATGATGAATTACATACCTGTACTCATCAATCTAGTAGATTACGGGGGCAGGAAATACAGTGTGAGTGGGAGATTCTAGAACCTTGATCAGGGTGTTGAGTGGCAAACCCAATGGGAGATTCTAGAACCTGATCAGGTGTTTAGTGGCAAACCAATGGATTCTAGAACCTTGATCAGGGTGTTGAGTGGCAAACCCAATGGGAGATTCTAGAATCTTGATCAGGGTGTTGAGTGGCAAACCCAATGGGAGATTCTAGAATCTTGATCAGGGTGTTGAGTGGCAAACCCGGCGGGAAGACCTAAATGCAGACTGGAGGATAATATTACAATGGACCTAAAAGAGATAGGGTGTAATGAGGTGGACTGGATGGAAATAGCTTAAAACAGAGATAGAGTGTAATAGAACTAGCTAATGTTAGGGTTAGGTGGCATACAATTGCAATTTTTGCTATGAACCATTTGAGTTACTGAGGCTATAGAGTAAGTAGGCAAGTAGGCCTGAGTAATTTAATTCTTACTTAATTACTATCTTTCTTACTTATTATGTGGTACCTAGATACTCGTAGGTTTACTGTCACACTTACAAAAGCCATCTATCCCGATGTAGAGCTAGTTCTATCCATTCCCCCTCATTACACCCTATCTTGAGATAGTTCTATCCAGTCCCCCTCATTACACCCTATCCCTATCTTGAGATAGCTCTATCCAGTCCCCCCTCATTACATCCTATCCTATCTTGAGCTAGTTCCATCCAGTCTCCATCATCACACCCTATCTCTCTCAGGTCCATTCTATCACTATACTCCTATCTTTGTCTAAGTCTTCCCACTGGTCTCTTCCCATTAGTTTTGCCAGTCAGTATCTTCAACGTGGTTATAATTTCTTGCATTCCATGTCCTTTCCACCGTAAACTGCGATATTCGATTATTTAACAATATCTGGGGATAAGTAAATAGTACGTATCTCAACATTATTGAGCCTCCTCCACTCTCCCATGTTGAGCCCAAATTACATTTCGTACACTACAGCTAATTGTGGAAATGTTGCTCTAGTTATGTTAGTTGTGTTTCCTGCAGGCACATGACTTCTAATTCCAGTTCTTCCATATCTCGCGTGACATGGTCGCACTCCTCACCCAATTCAACTGTTCCATTCTGAGGTCGTCATCAGCCTCGATCTAAGGGTGTTACTTTCGGGCCACGTCTCTTTGGGACTAAAGGTTGTGGGGCCGTGCATTCTAAACATTTGATCGTAGAATATATCTCCTTTAAGAGTCTTTGTTCACCATCTCACGAGGACTCATTGTGTCCATCGATAAGTTCGTGGTTCTTAAGAGGTTTATGTGCAGTGCCTCATGTTACAGTGACCTGTCCTTACGATACGTCACAAGGCCACAGGTGCGACTGTTTTGTTCCTCCGACCTTTACTGTTGGAGTATATTCTCAAAGCTTGAGTGATTTCCACCTTTCACCCTCGGGACATCAACACCTCCGTTTTATCGGCTGAGGTAGTTGGGGTCATTGGTTCCTCTTCATGGCTGCGGCTTACAGTGATCACAACTTCTACTGCAGTTATTTCCCCATGCATTTTCATCTCCATTTTGGAGATTCTTGTTAGCATTTGTCTTAGTCTGTTTGTCATGGCCATTTCCGATGTATTGTAGTCTAGTTTTCTGGATTAGTCTCTACACAAGAATCTCATACGTGGAATATTCACGAGAGTTTGGTTTCTTGCACTAGTACTTCTGGTTTCTCCACGGAATGCAGCCTGCCTGCTTGGCCTTAGAGTTATTCTTTTAGTGACATTCCTCTCCGCAATTACCATACACAGATTGATAGTGAGTATGAGGGTGAGAGTGAGTATGAGGGTGATAGGGATATGAGGGTGATAGTGAAGTATGAGGGTGATAGGGAGTATAAGAATGTGGAACCAGTGTAAACACTTAAACCCAACTTAAGACTAATTAACGGTTGAGTTTATTCCCCTTTTGGGAAGAGTACCCAAAGTACCAGCCAGAAATTGAACCCGGGGCCCATAGGTTCGTAGCCAGGTGAACTGACCACTACTTAGGCAAGTACGGTTCGAACCAGATGCCGTATCTTGGTACGATTTTCTGAATTCTTCTTTAGAAAATCGTAGAATCAAGACCATTGAAACAGTTTTACCAAATATATTTTTTTTAATGCAATAAAATTGGAACATTAACATTTTAAAATGAATAAACAACTCGAGTAATTGTAACTGCGCTGCTGCCTTTGAAAAATGTGGGGAGCACAACTTTGAGATGCTTCCTGGCTCGAGTTATTTTCCCGGTTAATCGGATGTGAGAAGGGCTCTTTATGATCGTTTATTAATGACTGAGTATTGAAAACATTTCAAATTTAATAATTTGCTCAAAATTGATGTACGAAGTGTGTTTAATATGTGTAACAAATCGATGTTGGTTTTCCTTGGGAGATATTATTTACTAAGGGTAGTTTATTAATATCAAATTTTTGAAAATAATGTTTTACAAACTTTAGTACGTTGCGTGAAGCTATGTATAACCGTGTCGTACCATTTATTAATTTGTTTTTTATATTTACGCTGAGTATCATGTAAGATGAGACTCCTTATAGTTGAAATAAGTCGATGAGATTACAATAACTCTCGCCCATACTGGTGGCCTTGCAGACAAAGGCGTCAGCCTTTTCATGTCTGTTCTCTCTTATGATGGTCACAAGCAAGTCTAAATTGAAATCCAGTCCGGCTGCCATGAAGGTGTTTTTTTCCTAAGAGCTTGTTTACACAGGACCACATTTAGTGGGCTAACACATGCCACAGTCCCTCGCCACTTTTAGTGGCTGACACATGCCACAGTCTCTCTCCACTTTTAGTGGCTGACACATGCCACAGTCCCTCGCCACTTTTAGTGGCTGACACATGCCACATCCACAGGCCATTGACGCTGGCCATCTTGTTTTCAATCAGTCTGTCAAGCATTGTGGATCTGTGAGTATGGAAAACACATTTCATCATCTTGTCTCAAATCTCTGTATAACGTGTGTAAAGTTCTGTTGGTGATCTTTCAATCAACAGAGGGGACATGGATTGTTCGGTTTCACCTGAGCTTCATTCTGTGGCTAACTTAACCCACTGCATTGACCAATCACTGTGGCATGCGACAGCCACTAAAAGTGGAGAGAGACTGTGGCATACAACAGCCACTAAGAGTGGCCCCACGTCGATACGCTCTAATGGGTTTCCCATTCTTCGTACGGGCAAATGTCTCCTAAATTCTGCCTCCACACCAAGAGTGAATAGCCCGGATATGCTTACAGAAAAAGAGCTATTAGATACCAAGTATCGGCTATTGAGTGTAGGAGGGAGAAGGAAGGTTGGTCTCTCCCCTCTCCTTGTCCAGCGCAGATGAGTGGAGCGAGGTGATCAGGTCCAATTCCCGCCACATTGGTACGAAGACTCGCGGAGTTTCAACAACCAACCTCCTGGCATCCCTCGCTGCTGATCGGCCGGGCTGTCGCAGTGAGCTGACACTTTGGACACCCCCCGACAGGTAAACTACACCCCGGCATCAAACCGCGTACCTTCTTATTTGTGACAAACAAACAAAGAGAGGGCGGGAAAAGGCTCTTACATCAAGGCCACACATTAGCTGTCTTTAAATCAATATTATCATTCTAAATGTCTTATAGATTAAATTAATATATTACAAAAAATATTATTTTTATTTTATTTCTTAATATATTTATGAATACTTATAAATTTAAAATATTACCATTAATACAAGGGAGGTACGCCAGTAAATGGAACAGCCACATGACTGTCTGGAGCCTGATTGGCTGTTATTTGGCAATGGGACTCGACTGACGTATACAGAGTTAGCCCAAGTTTTTGATAATTTTAACTTTGGTTAAATTTATTTTATAAATTTATTAAATTACTTTTACGTTTGTGTGTTTCCAACTCAAAATATAAAATATATATTAGGTATAAATGTTTCATCTCCACCGCGCCCGGCTACCCATGTGGGCTACACGCATGTATATAGCGCTAGTGTTGTAGGAATGATAAAGGTCGTATTTGGAGAAAATATACCCTCATTTGAATGGAGGAAAAGTGGTAAACCATTTAAGGTGGTTAAAAACATTAATCTTGGATTCAAACCCCCAGCCTCTTGTACTGGTAGGCCATAATGAATTATCTTGAGATTCCTACCGATCGATCCCCGGCGTGGGCGGTAGTATTATTAGAATCATGTGGCTCTGACTTCCGCCTGGGCGAGAGAGGAGGGGGGAGATTGTTTGAGTCTCGAGCAGGGAACTACACAATCTTACAGTCCAATTCTCTTAGGAAGAGCCTTTTCTGACAGGTAGAAATATCACTAGATATACCTTATTACCAGAAGATAGAAAAAATTCTAAATGATAAACACCTCTAGAAGCTGTGAAGTGCTTTTTATGGTAACGCAGCCCTCTAATTTGTACTTGTATTTTAATTTTTATATTGTTTGAGCCATAAATAAAGCCAAATATATTTTGTTCATAAAATTTCGGGGGAGGGGGTTTGAACCCCCAAAATCCTCCTCTGGATAAGGCCTTTTATTAAGACATTGTTTATTGATATAAACAAGATGGCGATTCTCATTTTCCATGAAAATGACTTTGAGGGTACTTAACGTAGGGTATGTTTTCCAATTTTCATAATTTCTTCGCGTCTATTTGGGATACGAGATAACTTATCATTGTAATGTTGTAGTAATAGTAAAAATTAAAATCTCTTATATGAAATATATTTTATAAAACCAATAATTCATAAGCTATTAGCAAATATATATAATTTTTAATTCATGTCATTGAAAATGAATTTTATTCTTATGTTCTTTGTTGGACAAAGATGTTTCTCTTTTCTCATTTTTCTGTAACAGTGTTCCTAGTTTCATGGATTTAATGTTTCTACAACAATGGGTAGACCTAATATTTCGTTTCAAAAATCTTACCAGTTTTTAGTAATTGTCTATTTTAAGATAAAAGCAGGAGAAAGTCTAGCAGTGCGCCGAACTATTTGTTATCTAATAAACGGTGGTATCACTTGCGCTCATCGAATCTAAGATATTTCCCGCCTTTTCTTACGATGCCCGAGCCGTACGCATTTAACTAAACTAACATAATGAGCTATGGTTGATAAAGATAGGCTTGAGAAGAAATTCACCAACATTTTCTTGGAGATACAGGTTTAGGTCCTGGTAGAGAATTAAAATCATCCGACCTCCGGCTCACATACAAGACCATGAGCTCAACAACCTAGTCCACACGACCACCGGTGTGGGTGGTCTACATACAGACAACCTCCTATGTTGTACCTTAGGTAACTCTCTTGATAGTCTACATACAGACAACCTCCTATGTTGTACCCTGAGTAACACTCTTGATAGTCTACATACAGACAACCTCCTGTGTTGTACCCTGAGTAACACTCTTGATAGTCTACATACAGACAACCTCCTATGTTGTACCCTGAGTAACACTCTTGATAGTCTACATACAGACAACCTCCTATGTTGTACCCTGAGTAACACTCTTGATAGTCTACATACAGACAACCTCCTGTGTTGTACCCTGAGTAACACTCTTGATAGTCTACATACAGACAACCTCCTGTGTTGTACCCTGAGTAACACTCTTGATAGTCTACATACAGACAACCTCCTATGTTGTACCCTGAGTAACACTCTTGATAGTCTACATACAGACAACCTCCTATGTTGTACCCTGAGTAACACTCTTGATAGTCTACATACAGACAACCTCCTGTGTTGTACCCTGAGTAACACTCTTGATAGTCTACATACAGACAACCTCCTATGTTGTACCCTGAGTAACACTCTTGTTAGTCTACATACAGACAACCTCCTATGTTGTACCCTGAGTAACACTCTTGATAGTCTACATACAGACAACCTCCTATGTTGTACCCTGAGTAACACTCTTGATAGTCTACATACAGACAACCTCCTATGTTCTACCCTGAGTAACTCTCTTGATAGTCTACATACAGACAACCTCCTATGTTGTACCCTGGGTAACTCTCTTGATAGTCTACATACAGACAACCTCCTATGTTGTACCCTGAGTAACACTCTATGACTGATAGTCTACATACAGACAACCTCCTATGTTGTAGCCTGAGTAACTCTCTTGATAGTCTACATACAGACAACCTCCTATGTTCTACCCTGAGTAACTCTCTTGATAGTCTACATACAGACAACCTCCTATGTTGTAGCCTGAGTAACTCTCTTGATAGTCTACATACAGACAACCTCCTATGTTGTACCCTGAGTAACTCTCTTGATAGTATACATACAGACAACCTCCTATGTTCTTACCCAGAGTAACTCTCTTGATAGTCTACATACAGACAACCTCCTGTGTTGTACCCTGGGTAACACTCTATGACTGATAGTCTACATACAGACAACCTCCTATGTTGGACCCTGGGTAACACTCTTGATAGTATACATACAGACAACCTCCTATGTTGTACCCTGAGTAACACTCTTGATAGTCTACATACAGACAACCTCCTATGTTGTACCCTGAGTAACTCTCTTGATAGTCTACATACAGACAACCTCCTATGTTCTACCCTGAGTAACTCTCTTGATAGTCTACATACAGACAACCTCCTATGTTGTACCCTGGGTAACACTCTATGACTGATAGTCTACATACAGACAACCTCCTATGTTGTACCCTGAGTAACACTCTTGATAGTCTACATACAGACAACCTCCTATGTTCTACCCTGAGTAACTCTCTTGATAGTCTACATACAGACAACCTCCTATGTTGTACCCTGGGTAACTCTCTTGATAGTCTACATACAGACAACCTCCTATGTTGTACCCTGGGTAACACTCTATGACTGATAGTATACATACAGACAACCTCCTATGTTGTACCCTGAGTAACACTCTTGATAGTCTACATACAGACAACCTCCTATGTTGTACCCTGAGTAACTCTCTTGATAGTATACATACAGACAACCTCCTATGTTGTACCCTGGGTAACTCTCTTGATAGTCTACATACAGACAACCTCCTATGTTGTACCCTGAGTAACTCTCTTGATAGTCTACATACAGACAACCTCCTATGTTGTACCCTGAGTAACACTCTTGATAGTCTACATACAGACAACCTCCTATGTTGTACCCTGAGTAACTCTCTTGATAGTCTACATACAGACAACCTCCTATGTTCTACCCTGAGTAACTCTCTTGATAGTCTACATACAGACAACCTCCTATGTTGTACCCTGAGTAACTCTCTTGATAGTCTACATACAGACAACCTCCTATGTTCTACCCTGAGTAACTCTCTTGATAGTCTACATACAGACAACCTCCTATGTTCTACCCTGAGTAACTCTCTTGATAGTCTACATACAGACAACCTCCTATGTTGTACCCTGAGTAACTCTCTTGATAGTCTACATACAGACAACCTCCTATGTTCTACCCTGAGTAACTCTCTTGATAGTATACATACAGACAACCTCCTATGTTGTACCCTGGGTAACTCTCTTGATAGTCTACATACAGACAACCTCCTATGTTGTACCCTGAGTAACTCTCTTGATAGTCTACATACAGACAACCTCCTATGTTCTACCCTGAGTAACTCTCTTGATAGTCTACATACAGACAACCTCCTATGTTGTACCCTGAGTAACTCTCTTGATAGTATACATACAGACAACCTCCTATGTTCTACCCTGGGTAACTCTCTTGATAGTCTACATACAGACAACCTCCTATGTTGTACCCTGAGTAACACTCTTGATAGTCTACATACAGACAACCTCCTATGTTGTACCCTGAGTAACACTCTTGATAGTCTACATACAGACAACCTCCTATGTTGTACCCTGGGTAACACTCTATGACTGATAGTCTACATACAGACAACCTCCTATGCTGTACCCTGAGTAACACTCTTGATAGTCTACATACAGACAACCTCCTATGTTGTACCCTGGGTAACACTCTATGACTGATAGTCTACATACAGACAACCTCCTATGTTGTACCCTGGGTAACACTCTATGACTGATAGTCTACATACAGACAACCTCCTATGTTGTACCCTGAGTAACACTCTTGATAGTCTACATACAGACAACCTCCTATGTTGTACCCTGGGTAACTCTCTGTGTCACCAGAGAGGCTGGTAGTCTACATTCAGGAGACCGAACTGGATGTCATGTCCCGACATAAAATACACAAAACAAATTTTGAATCTTAATGATTGAACATTTGTATTAGATATCTCATATTAATAAAAACGTAGACATTCACGAGATAGCGCAGGAATGTAGTACATGACTCAGGTGGTGAATGTAGTACATGACTCAGATGGTGAATGTAGTACATGACTCAGATGGTGAATGTAGTACATGACTCAGATGGTGAATGTAGTACATGACTCAGGTGGTGAATGTAGTACATGACTCAGGTGGTGAATGTAGTACACGACTCGGTGGTGAATGTAGTACACGACTCAGATGGTGAATGTAGTACATGACTCAGATGGTGAATGTAGTACATGACTCAGATGGTGAATGTAGTACATGACTCAGATTGTGAATGTAGTACATGACTCAGATGGTGAATGTAGTACACGACTCGGTGGTGAATGTAGTACACGACTCAGATGGTGAATGTAGTACATGACTCAGATGGTGAATGTAGTACATGACTCAGGTGGTGAATGTAGTACACGACTCGTGGTGAATGTTAGTACATGACTCAGATGGTGAATGTAGTACACGACTCAGATGGTGAATGTAGTACATGACTCAGTGGTGAATGTAGTACATGACTCAGATGGTGAATGTAGTACATGACTCAGTGGTGAATGTAGTACACGACTCAGTGGTGAATGTAGTACATGACTCAGATGGTGAATGTAATGATCAGGGATGTAGCTACATGATGTGTGAATGTAGTAATGACTCAGATGGTGAATGTAGTACATGACTCAGTGGTGAATGTAGTACATGACTCGGATGGTGAATGTATTACACGACTCAGATGGTGAATGTAGTACATGACTCAGATGGTGAATGTAGTACATGACTCAGATGGTGAATGTAGTACATGACTCAGATTGTGAATGTAGTACATGACTCAGATGGTGAATGTAGTACATGACTCAGATGGTGAATGTAGTACATGACTCAGATGGTGAATGTGGTGAATGTAGTACATTACTCAGATGGTGAATGTAGTACATGATTCAGATGGTGAATGATGTTGGCAGAAGAAGGTACCAACATGTAGAGATTGTGTAATGGTAAACACAAGTGCAAGGCTGCATCAAACAAATCGCAGGCTTGATGACCTAATTATAATGCTTGATATCTTGTAATTACATAAAGTTCAAATATCACACTGTTTTAATAATATCATCCACCCGATTCAATGGACGCATGGTCTAAGAGGTAAGGTGCCCCAACACACAAGGACGAGTTGCATTCTTTGCAAAATTAAATTCCCTTCAAAACTCCACTTAGTATTTTCACCTGAGACATTGTGATAATTTCTAGACTTTATTCAGGTAATGCTTTCTTTTCTTGAAAACAAAATTTTGGTATTTTAAAAATCTTTTTGATATTTAAGAAGAACGTAGAGCATAAAGAAATGTTCAGTTTTTCTTTGTCTTGTTTATGATAGTAATATTTCAGGTCATCTGCAATTTAATAAACTATATTAATTTTTAGTAAGTTAGTTTTATCAAATCATTTTAACAGCCTCTGTCGTGTAACATCAGCTGTGGTATTGTGAACTACCGGATTAAATTAACGATAATAGTAATAATAATATTATTTTTAAAGTTAACAGAAAGACTCATAATCTTTAAACTTGTTAAACAATTGTCAAAAAAGTATTTTCTTACATTGCGTTTCACTATATGCATTTAATTACGATGATGAAATAAGATGGAGAATGGTAGAATTCGGGATAAATAAACCCGCATTTTCTTAAGTGAGCGTGAGAAATAATTTAGCTAAACACAGTCTCATAACACCTGGTTGGGATTTGAACACCAATCTTGCTATTGGTGGGAGACCAGATTATATGAGCTTGACATTTAGTCTCCATGACCACGGATGTGGATTATTTTTAACTAATAACACAATTGATACTAAATACAAGCTTTATCTAGTTCTAAATGTGAAAATATATTTTTAATGTAACATTTATTTTACATACGGTGTAGCGGGTAGACCTATATTTTAAATAATAATGGCCACATGGATTTACTAAGATCAATTAATGTTGTGTTGGGTGAGGTGACATTTTCAAAGATGGGTCAATTTCTTCTTGTAGATTTAATATATTTCTTTAGACCCACTCCGGTCTAAGGCAGAGGTTCTTAGCCGGGGGTGTAGAACCAAATAATGGAGGTATGAGATTTGAAACTTTTAACAGCAAAAATCTCACTAGTTGTAGATAGCCTTTGTATTTGTGATTTGCCGTTTTTCTGTAAATAAATATGATAAAATCCTTATGATTTGGTTTCAGCTGTTGTGCTGCCCATATGTGAAGTTAAACCAAGAGATTGTCATCTTAAAGTCATGTTGATAATGTACATAGGAGGACTAATGATGGCGGTGAAGATGATTTAGACAGTTTGGTGAGGGGGTATGGGGTAACACACTAGGGGTAATTTGAAAATCACTGAAGCCTCCCACTCGCCCTCTAGTAATATACTGGCTAGGGATATCGGGGTTTGAAACCCACTAGGGTTTACTGGTGCTGGCTTTTACCCAAATGGTTTTCCAATCCCATACAAGCAATAGCTGTTACACTTCCACTAAAATTCAACCTCCCTCATATTAACACATTAGTTTATTTAGTAAATATGTATATAATCCAAACAGGTAGTATCAGGAGACGATAGAGATAGGATTTGTTCCAGTCCCAACATACCGACATTCAATAATATAGCCAATAATGTGACATTGTTTGTTCCAGGAGCTCAAGGATGTTACGTAGTCATTCGTTTCTGCTCGTCCTCCTGTGGATGACCTTCAGTGACGCCGCCATCAGCACCAACGGCCAGCATCCAGTCTTGTGGCAAAGCAGCAGTCTGAAGGACCTGAAAGATCAGCCTTCAACTAAGGGCTTCCCATCCTGGAGTAGCGACGCCGATCTTGTCCATCCTCAACAGAAGAACGGGCCATCCATCGTAGACATCATTCTCAATCGGCCTGTTAAACTCGGACAGGAAGAAGATGCTTACAGAACCAAGTCTTACGTCGATGCTTTTATATTTCGTCAACTAAACCGTGCTCCGAAAATATCTATTATTGGACCTTTCCAGAGAATTTCCACTGACAAGGAAGACTCCGTGTCACCTTCACATGACAGTATACTCATCGGATCAAGATGAGCAGAAAACTTTCTCAGGCGAGCTACTTTCTGACAAATCTTATCCGATTAGTGACGTCGGCAAGGTAAAGGAACTAAAACAAAACACGAATGACAAAAACCATGAGTAGCTATACAAGTAAAAAGGATGTTACCGAACAGAAACACGATAAAAAAGAAATACCAGCACTTTCGTCAACGGGAGAAGGAAGGGAGGTAATTCACGCAGAAGAGGACTCGTTTGAAAAAGGTTAGATCTTTATATGTTTACAATTATGTTGGTTTGACAAATACCTGGTGTAGCCGCGGGCATGTTCAAGGCTAAATATTCATAACCTAACATTACACTAGACTTAAATCGTTCATTTCACTTATATTTGGAAGAAAGTACAGGAAAGAAAATAATAACAAATAAAAGACGACAAACAGAGATGCCTTCTACATTGAAAAGAGAATCAAATGTCACACATCGCTGTGGTGTCATTGGAGAAAGAGGTAATGTTTGCCTCTTGAATATTAAATATCACTACCACTCTATTATTATAATTACTACTATTATTATCATCATTTGAGTTTATGGGCTCGTCGGCACCAATAATTTCTTAGGGATTACCACCCAACTCGACCTAGTCTTCATTCTATCGCAACGCAACTTCCTGAAAGAATAATAAAAACACAAAAGATATAAAAATAAAATAAGTAAAGAATGATAGGAAATATAAACAGGAACATTTAAAAGTAACAATTAACATAAAGTACAAACACAGAAAATGAAGGATTAATACGTGTTTTATTTGTCCCTATACCTTTTCCCTGTACTTTCTTCGACATGAGTGCCGGTATATTTTGAGTGCGGAACTCTTACAGGTCAACGACCGCAGGCTTACATACAGGTTGAGCACCTCCTATCATTTCTTTTATCCCCGCGTCTTACTACCTGTTCAGGTATGCAAGCATATATAATAAAAGCACTTTAGAGGTAATTTACCCTCATTTACGTTGGACGAAATTTAGAAATCTTTTAGGAAAAACTACTCTCATCGGACCCGACCGAAATTAGAGCTCTCATCTCCCAGTCATCAGCAGCCCAGTCCAACACGAGAGTGACGCCTTAGACTATTCAGTCCCCAAATCAAGTTCTATAACGTTGCTGGAATACAGACATGACTCTAGCTCGGTCAAATGGGACAAGTATTTATATTGTTTTCTCCTGTCTACCTCTGAGGAGTCTCCCACATGTTGCGGTTCATCCTGGATAGCAAGATACACCTTAAAAAGGTTTTATTAAAGATCTGTATCTTATATAATTATATATTTAAAATTAATACACGTCTTTATTACCAGTACTGAGTGGTGTAACAACATGAATGGGTTTTATGGGGAATAGAAGTGTAAGGAAGTGTAAGGAAGTGCTGTACTTTGTACCCATTGTCACATATGTAACAGAAACATGGACATTGTGTAAGAGAGACCGAGTATGTTAGCTGTCACGAGGAGAACAGGATCAGGAAATAATGGGAGTACAAGAGATAGTAGAGGAAGCAAGACTGAGATGGTATGGCCATGTCATGAGGATGTAAAGGAGAGAATACCAAAGAGAATGATGGAAATGAAGTGTGTAGGAAAAAGAACGCAAGGAAGACGAATACTAGAAGAAGATGAAGGCATTTCACGAAACTGACCTGGCCACAGGCTGGAAACAGTTGATGATGATGATGATGGTGATGAAGCCATGTAGATTCCTATTTCACGTGGCAAAATAATATATTTATGATATTCTGGCTACTAAAATATATGTAGCAGTTTTATGAAAGTAAGAAAGCTTGTCTGTCCACAGTTCTTAAATGAGGTGGATTTTGGACTTTGTTTGAATTAAATCTTTGAAAATATGTATCTAAATTTGTTTGGACGGTGAAAATATTATACTAAGCCTCAGAAGCTAATATTCAATCTTAATTTTACTCTGATCAGAGTTTTGATGATATCATTACGGTTGTGATAAAGCTTTATTAATATATCGCCGCTAGAGTGTGTCGGCGCTGTAAAGGTAGACGTGAGTCTTGCTCTAACGACGGACCTGACTGGTAGAAGATTGTGTGTGTCGCGGAGAAGTAAAGAAAAACAGAAACAATTACAATAACGTTTCAAAGATGTTTATTTTGTGAAATTTAAAAATAACAGTATCATATTTATTATTTAAAAAAACCACCGTATTCTCTGTTAAGTTTATTGTTGCTAGGAAGTTCCACAGTGTTGTATATCATTCAGCAGGTGACCTGGTGGTCCAGGGGTATGTTGTCAGACTTCTGTGCTGTGTCCGGGGTTCAATCCTCGGTCCCGGCACAGATTTTATCTGATTGCCAAACCCTTCCTTCACTCTGACAAGACGTTTATTAATCACAACTTGTGAATGTGAGGAATGCCAGGCCTCCACCGTGGTTCGGATTCCACGTTAAATTGTAGGTTCTCATTTCATCTCACAATCACCCTACCATTACATATTAGCGTAAGTGCGTATAACCCGAACGGGTAGTAAGACGTGGTGCTAATATAATAATATAATAATAATAATAATAATATATAATAATAATAATAATATGTAATTTATAAAATTATTATATCAGCTCGCGGGAGATTGTAGACCGTCCCTACTAAAAGAGTTACTAGATTTATTGTTCATGATAACATCTATATGTACACTAAAGTTAGAAGTCGTTCCTTGACCGATTACACTATGGCCCTATCTTACAAACCACGCCATGGTTGTAACGTGCCAGGAAAGTTTTCAACCTTTCAGTGTAGACGGAATGTAGTACCTAGTGTAGCTTGAAGGCCTCAACACCAAAGCGACCACTCTTCTATCGGAAATAATCCTCTAACGCTCATCCTTCAGTCTAATCTTCATATGAGGGGTCGTTTAAACAATCTTTTTTTGGTCAAAATTGATAACATCTCATTATATTATTAGTCTTATTTTAAAGGTAGATAATAGCTGTCAAATAGGGCCCTTCCTATAAACATTGGACTATATACAAGCTGCTATAGTTACTGTTCAGTGTTTACTCAGAGACAACCTAACTCTTCAGAATAACACCCTTCCTACTGAATTGTATTGTTGCTAGAGGATTTGCCAACATCCTTTATCCGGATGTACAATAAAGCTATTAGTTATGTTTGATGACCACACAAAGAAATATTCCACCCACTCATTAAGAATATTGCTAACTGTACTGCATTCTCTTGTTGTCTGATTTGTTTACTGAACTGTGAAATGTTGTTTTCAGAGACCGCGACAACAGAGGCCGTATATTTACCTAGAGGAATTCCTCCCTATTGGAGTCCATCAATTCTTGGAGAGCTGCCAGTGTCGTTGTTCAGAATGCCAGCCAATGAGGAGTACCAACTTAGCGATGGAAAATACACTCACTCTTTCATTCATGGACATACTCTGGACTTTTGACGCTGCCTGTAGCTTTCATTGTTGACACCCAATAAAGTTACTTTCTTGCTTTTCACATCTATGGGTATTTTTTTAAAAATAGCATGTTTGATAGTTCCCTAGAGTAAATTAGATATTTCTTTTTCTAATAATTTTATAAAAAGTTTGAATCTGCTGCAGTTTTTATGTAAGTTAAATCGTCTTTCGGTAAGATACAAGATAAATGAAGATTTTAGGAAACAATGTGTCTTTTAACTAATCAACGATTAGTTTAGATTCATTTTAACACAAAAAAATACCACAAGGATAGTATGTTTCGTGTCCATTGTCGAACCTTTGTTAAGGGCATCATTTAAATAAATGTACTAAAACGTGGCTAAAATAATACAATTACAAGTTTTCCTTGATTTAGTCAAACATTAAAAAATAAATGATATTGTGCACCGCCTAATTTTTTTAGATATTTACTAAAAACTCTTAAGGTACGTGAAGCAAAATAATATAACCTGTTAAAGAAATATAGTGAAATATTAAAAAAATCTATTCAGTAAAGAGAATAATAATCGATTTCCCAGACTTCAATTTAAAAATACTTTTGCCAATATCTCAAAAAATATTGGTTTTATAAAAATATATTTCAAATAAAAGCTTTTTTTTATTTATAACAGCGCTACAACTTTCCAATGTAAAGTTAGTTCGCATTTAAAATATTTGCTCAGATATGATAAAAGATTAAGATATCAGCTCAAGCTCATGTAAAGTACACTCAATATCATCCTCCCGGTGAAATGAGATTCCACATTTTGTTTGTAATTTCAAACAATGCATAGATACGAGATTTTGTCAAAATCATTAGAGCAGATATTGAGAAAAAAAACTATTTTCAGGAATCTTATAACAATCCTAGATACCATGTTTATAATCATGAACGTTGGGTTCCATATATGAGACAAACTATCAAGGAAGGACAGTGTGATTATATTTTAACACAGAAACCACATGACACGGCAACGAACTATTGACCATCAGGCGGTGACATCACGAAAATATTTGATGTAAAGATATAATTCAATTAAACATGTCGGTATTCTATCAAAACAATTAAAGGAATTGTATAACAATACACGTGTCCAACCAATTCTGTAATCAAATTAGTCTTCATACATTAACAAGATTTAACTTTTGAGGGAAATAATTAAATATAACATAAGGCAATAATTTATTTGTTCCTACATACATTATTTTAATCTTTCCTAAAGATACAATATCTCTACCAAAGTGAAGTCTAACATACAAATGTTTAGACTTTAAGTTTCAAAGGTTTGATCCATTTATTAGTGGATAGATTGTCCACATATTACAGAACTATGGGATCAACCAGTCCACAAAATTCACTTAACACATTCTTCAAAAATATGTTCTCAGTTAGACAATACGAAGGTGCATAAAATTCCGACTCACAACTACTCAGAGCTACAAGTAGATTGTTTCTTGGATCTCCAACAAATAATAGTAACATTTAATTTAACCATAAAGCCTGATGCACTTTTCCTGTCGTTTGTATCAGAGGCGAGATCAGAATCGACATAAGCACAAATTCTCAAATCTGTATCGATTTATTTTACAAAATTCTTTGTGTGTTCGTTCAACATATTGCAAGACATTTTTCAAATGTTTCAAATGAGTCAAATTAAAGAACATTTGGAATCTACCAATGTAAGATACTGAAAAATATAAATCATGTTTCGCTCACAACATCAAATACAAGAGACTCCATCTAAGTTCTTTATAAAGAAACTTATACCCAAAATATGGTCCATGTCTGACCAAATTAAATTTAGATTCCAGAGGAATTTTCTTGGTTTACAGTTAATCCTATAAAATTTTCTTAAGATCATTTGAATCAAAATTTGTTGACTATCCACAATCATACCATTGCCACACTTAATACTATTAAAATCTAAAAACTGAATTTTGTTTTTTCAGAATTTAAATCTCTCATTTACATCTTTGACATCAAATGTGATTCAATAATTTCCAAATCAATTTTAGAAATTGACACACAAACAAAAAATAATAAGCCCGAATTATAAATGACTCTATTATATCGTACATTAAAAAAGATCTACTGTGTATTGTTTTGAATCACGTATGCTATTACAACGTGGTAAGGTTTATCAAGAGCCATTAAATACCTCAAAAGATGTTGTTTTCTGTTCCACGCATACTCATACTCACCTTCTTATGTACACATATGCTCGTACGTCTGTTTGCTTGGTCGGGAAGTGTAGTAAATATGTGATGGTAAACATTCACATATAACAGAACTCTTCCTTAGCTTGTCAATTAGGCATTGAGGGGATGTCGTGTTATAATAATCATTCAACATCATTGCATCTCGTGCTGTTTTGTCGGCTAGTGATGTTGTCAACTGTCGTATATTGGTCACATTTGAGACTCACAGGGAAAAATAAAACAAAACAAATTAAAATATGATTTTATTATAAACCTCTATTGTAGCCGATACAATTAAAAACTAATCACGAACTTACCCAGTTGTTCTGTTTTAGGATTTTAATTCTTTAGTATAATAGAGTTCGAAGTGCCTATAGGAATTAAGGCTCATTAATTTTAAGTGTTTAGAAACAATATAACATTAAAATGGTATTTTATCGGTGAATTCTAGTCAGTCCGGTCGCCCGTTAGTTATGTAAATAGCAAGTCAGAGAAGTCGTAAGTGTTGCCTACCCTCACAGGCTGTCTGAAGATGATGGGCTCCGTGCAAAACTGGTATTAATGACGGTTTAAACATGGATACACATTGAGCAGTTAAATACACAATATGTCATTTTAGATCAATAATATAGAAACTCGTCAAATGCAGACCATTACTCTTTCTTTAGTGGAAAGATTTTGATCAAAATTGGCAATAAGACATGCTGAACTCGGGTTTTTGGTTGATCAAAGCTTTTAAGTTTTCTATTATATGTATAGTTTAACTTAAATTTGGTGGATGAATATACAAAGAAATGGAGCTATGAAGGGCATATGTTTAATGTCTGGCCATAAACAAGTAGATGAAATGTTAATTAATTTTTAGAAATATAAAGAAATTATCAAACAACATTTACGAAATATCAATAGCAAACGGCAGCTTGAAATACAAAATTTTGATTTGAAGGAAAGTTAAATAAATAATATAGAACCAAACAAGTAATAAGAAAAGCAGTTCCAATAATTTCATGCATTCCATTAAATCCTATTTTTATAAAAATGTTGATCCATAAATTGAATCTGCAATATTAAATGGAGGTTCTAAGTATTAGTAAGATTTTAAAATTGAAAAATACATGCATAAAGTTACTGTGAAAACCCCCTTAGAATATTTCTGTAACATTATTTTCTTAAAGTCCATCATGAGCTCATGTAATTGTAGCACCTGAAATTAATTAAATAGTACGATTAAGTTAAGGACTTTGAAAAGGATTAAAAACTTCAATCATTAGAGTTTGTCATATTGATCCAACTTCAATCGAAGTTATAACGAGTGAAATAAATATGTTTCCCAAACGGTTTTCAGCCTAAATTACAAACAATACACAAATAATTTATGATTGAGCCATGATTTTTATCCAAACATTTTAGTTAAAAACAATTTCAATGAACGACATTATTGAATGATTATTTTGGTTTTGATTATATTTTGTTTAATTTAATATGATAATATTATGAGGTTATGGCATCATAATACTATATATAAATATTATCTCTTTTATTTCATGATATATTATATATATAATATGATATTATGTATACATGAATAAAATTACTGCAAACACCTGTAGAGTACATTTGGAATGGACTAGATTAGTTTTATTTTAGCTTTTTTAAATGTTTTTAAATTGCCTTCTTGCATAGAAAAAAATCTGCGAAAAAGATATATTTATGTGCATAGAAATATATTTCCCAACATTCCAAGTTGTATGAACATCGGTTCAATGGTTCAGCTAAGAGACACACGCAGATGTGATATTATCTTATCTATATTTATAATATCAAAGTATTATTTACAGATCTGTAAAACACGTAAGAACAAAATGGTAAGCTATACACTTTGTTTGTGTGGCAATAAATAAATAAATAAATAACAGAGTTACTAAACCAACTGGATTACGTGATCCACGTATTTTAACTATCCAGTCTATCTACACATTTATATTCCTGAGATAGGTATGAGAAATGTGAAATTTAAATAGTATGCCCTCTCATTAGCGTGGAGGGAGGGTAGGAAACAATTTAATAAAAACCCTCCGTACCCGTGACCGGGATTTGAAACCCCATCTTCCCTCCCAGGAAACGAGCCCAGACAATAGGTATGCCTTATCCACACACCCATCAATGGGAAAACATACACAATAATTATTTTTAAACCAAAATCTAAATAACTTATTACTTTCACTTTGTGAATATATATATATAATACAATTATTATAGAAAAAGAAACATTTTATTAATTATTATAAAAGGATATTAAACTAGTCTACTCATGTGTCTACTCGTGTGATTGCTAGTTTTACTTTTGATACAGTCATATAATAACAATAAATATAAAACTAATAAAACAGTAGAATGTTGATCGCAAAACGTATTTTATTTCATTCATTTCTTCAAAATAGCGCCCATTTTACAATACATTACTAAATATTACCATAAATTCGTTATTTTCTTAAGGCCAGTAAACAGCTGTTAGCACAACTATCACAATATGCATGTTATTTATATTGTGTAAATATATGTGTGAGGTAAGAGTAGCAATATATGTGTGAGGTAAGAGTAGCAATATATGTGTGAGGTAAGAGTAGCAATATATGTGTGAGGTAAGAGTAGCAATATATGTGTGAGGTAAGAGTAGCAATATATGTGTGAGGTAAGAGTAGCAATATATGTGGTAGGTAAGAGTAGCAATATATGTGGGAGGTAAGAGTAGCAATATATGTGTGAGGTAAGAGTAGCAATATATGTGTGAGGTAAGAGTAGCAATATATGTGTGAGGTAAGAGTAGCAATATATGTGGGAGGTAAGAGTAGCAATATATGTGGTAGGTAAGAGTAGCAATATATGTGTGAGGTAAGAGTAGCAATATATGTGGTAGGTAAGAGGGTAACATTTGTTGAATGGACTGTGTATACGGGATATAATGTACTTCCTCATGTAGTTCCTCCAAGAGGGGTAGTGAGGGTTATTCCAACCTGATGGCTGGAAGACGGGGATATTAGATACACGCTCCTCTTCTGTTTGTGTATGTTGTGTATGGTTATGTCGGTCCACATGAGTCGTGAGTCTCTTCTTATGTATTCTCTCTCTCTCTCTCTGCTCGATGAGGACATCATTATTTACATTCTCTTTGTGCCGCGAGCTACTCCCGTGAGGCCGTAGGGAGAGCTTTATACAGTCGGATCTTCATAGGAAGATCATTACTCTAAGCATGGTAACCACAATGGGAGAGAGAAATATTAAATTATTGTATTTACAGTCAGTTTTATTAATAATGTAAGGATAAATTATACAATAGTCCATTATACAGTATTATTGGAAACCCGTTGTGGTCTAACGCGCTACTCTCGCGTTCAAATCTTGGTCTGGTTTACTGAGAAATGTTTTTCTAAAATGTTTTTACTCTCTCCCTCCACGCAAATGGAGGTACACGTTCTTAAAATATAACCGTCCTCATCCCTAAAAACATCATAAAACCATTAGCGTACAACGAGGGCGGTTGAAAGTTGAATGTATATACATCAGGGTTTATATATCTTGATATTTCTCATACGTGTATTTATAATATATAGTTAACATTGTATTAGGCCTCAGCTACGGTATGGGAGGTGGGTGGTAGGGTGGTAGGTGGTAGAGTGGTAGAGTGGCATCACTCGCCACTCGCTACAGGTTCGAGACATTACCGCTCTGGTTTCAGTCCAGCTCTAGATGTCAGTGAACGATGTGTCCTCAAAAAGGAAATCTTGCAAGGAAAGTAAATTGAAGGCTGGTGAAGTTCAAGTGTAATTTTGGAAAGTAAAACTGCTATTTGGTGAAGTGCAAATGTCATCAAAAAACATAAATTTAAAGTTCACATCCTCACTAAATTGACGGACATTGAGATTGAAGTCTTGATCTCGGAGTTACAGTCGAGGCACTGCTTGTGGAATGATTGCCACAACCATTTTAAGAACACTGTCATAACTAGGAATATGTGGAATGAGGTTAAATCATCAATCAACTTGACGAGAGTACCGCTTTGAAATGTGGGAAATTACCGCTTTCATTGTAGCCGCCACCGCCCGCTTTGCCGCTCTACAGCTCTGCCGCTCTACAGCTCTGCCGCTCTACAGCTCTATCGCTCTACAGCTCTGCCGCTCTACAGCTCTGTCGCTCTACAGCTCTGCCGCTCTACAGCTCTGTCGCTCTACAGCTCTGCCGCTCTACAGCTCTGCCGCTCTACAGCTCTGTCGCTCTACAGCTCTGCCGCTCTATCGCTCTACAGCTCTGCCGCTCTACAGCTCTATCGCTCTACAGCTCTGCCGCTCTACAGCTCTATCGCTCTACAGCTCTGCCGCTCTACAGCTCTATCGCTCTATCGCTCTGTCGCTCTACAGCTCTGCCGCTCTACAGCTCACCGCTCGCAGCTCATATCGTACCCGGGTACTTACTCTTACAAAGAAAGGAAGGAGGATCAAACCAGAGACCTTATAGAAATGCAGCTTTTCGTATTCTTCATTTGACAAAATACAAGTCGGGACCATTTAAATAAGGTTTATATTTTAAAATAGTATAATATTGTTATCTTTTCTATATTTTTTAAAATACATTAAGATGGTTTCAACTCCACGGTCATCGAACTGGACCTTCTTACCACAGAAAACCACATCACAACGCTACAGCTTTGTTTGAGCTGTGTTACTTACCTAAGTTGTGTTATCTATGAGGTGAGACGGGCTCTTAACACACAAACATAAACACAACATTGTGTTCAAATATTTTTACTCATATTTTATTTGCTCAAATAAATGTTTATTTTTATAATTTGCTAAAAAAAAAGTCCTAAACATGTCTATAGCTAAATTGCAACCAGCTGTGTAGTTTCGTTATCTACCAAAATCTAATTGGGCCGAGGTATAATTTAATTGACGACTTCTGGCTTAGATCAATTGAAGCTAATAATTAAAAGAGCATCTGCCTGCTGAGTTAACGGCTATGGGTTTGAATCTGATGGGTATCCAAAAACTTACCAATGTTAACTTGGACTTTAAGGTGGGGTGCTAGTGACCGCGAGTTTAGTGCATTAATTTGGCAGTTTTTATAACATACACATTTTTTGACCAAAATAAATAAAATATTTCTCCCATAGAAACATAGTGTTTAGTTTTTTGCACATGCTAATCTCAACAGTTGTTGAATATCTTGCATGATCATAGTGGCATTTGGCGACAAACTTTTTAAATGAAGAGGAAAAGTTGTCATTAAATTCTAGAACACCCTTGACAGATATTAAAGAACTGTTGAGATTAGCATGTGCAGAAAACTAAACTATATGTTTCTATGGGAGAAAAATTTGATTTATTTTGGCCAAAAAATGTTTATGTTATAAAAACTTGAAAAATACTGCCTTAAACTCACGCTCAGTAGCACCCAAACTTAACTGGGTTTTCTTTTCTCTGAAAGAAAAGTTAATGGAGTAGCTTCTGCTTGCAAAATTGAGCTAAGGCCACTGCCTAGTTATGCGAAATATCGTCTTACATATATATATATACTTGGGAAATGTCAGTTCTAAATCTTCACCCGCCTCGGTGGCGTAGTTGGCTAACGCGCTAGTCGTGTTGAGCTCGACTGCTGAGGACGGTGAGATCGAGGTTCGAATCTTGGTCGGGTGAACTGGGAGTGGTTTTTCCTAAATGGTTTTCCACTCTCCCTCCACGCAAATGCGGGTTCATTTCCTCTAAATTCAACCTTCCCAATTCCTAATCCATTAGCGTAATTAGTAATTAAGCGTATAACCCGAACGGGTAGTAAGACGCGGTGCAAAATATATATATCTAAATCTTCAAAACCACTGAAACAATCGTTAATTATGTTTAAAATGTTAGTTTTTACAAAATGACCTATTTAGGAAGACTGCAAGGTATAGGTTTCTATTGTATTGTACCTTTATCTCAGAACTGCAAAACTTCACGTGGGAGCTAGAAATGTTTCTAGTTCTACCTTCACGTGTTCATGTCAGATCAGGTGATATGTACCTGTCATTTCAGGTATAAAAATACCTATAAAATAACGATTATTTATAACTAAAAGGGCATTTTTTGAAAATTCGACTGTACATACATATTTTAATAATATATTTACGGTAAGATGGTTTATTATATATATATTAAGTTAAAGACTGTTTCTACCCATTTGGGCCACACGCACACGTATTAATTACTCTATTAGTTAATTGATGAGGAAGGTTGAATTGAAAGGAAATGCACCCGAATTTGCATGGAGGGTTGAGTGTTAACAAACATTAAGGATAAAAAGCCCTCAGTACACCCACCTGGGATTGAGCCCCGATATCTCCATCATAATATTGAGAGAGTGACTGTAAATGTCTACATTGGTTGCTCGTCAAGGGGAGTGTTTGCTGTAATAACATATCTGGGACATTTGGTGTGAGCCATCTCTTGGAGGTTGTCGTTACTTCTTTGTTTGGACCACCAAACTCTCAAGAGGAGTGTTTGCTGTAATAACATATCTGTGACATTTGGTGTGAGCCATCTCTTGGAGGTTGTCGTTACTTCTTTGTCTGGACCACCAAACTCTCAAGGGGAGTGTTTGCTGTAGTAACATATCTGTGACATTTGGTGTGAGCCATCTCTTGGAGGTTGTCGTTACTTCTTTGTTTGGACCACCAAACTCTCAAGGACAGAATCACCCTGCCGAAGGTTCTAAACTACATTCACTCTTCAACAAGTGTTGATCAAAGGATAAGGTTACATTGGAGAGGATCATTGTGAAACTTGGTTTTAGCTTGAAACAAACTGAATTTGGATACATTTTCTTTTTGCATTGCGTCTTACGTACGGGCTATACGCTTATTTATATCTTACAACAGTTTTATGGATGATAGAGGTTTGAATATAGAAGACGTGTACATGCATTGGCGTGGAGGGAGAGTAGGAAAACATTCAAGAAAATTCGCTCTCACTACACATGACCGGGATTTGAACACCTGTCTCCCTGTCATCAACAGTCTAGTCTATTTCGAGAGTGATGCCTTAGACTATTCACTCACCGAGACGGGTAATTGTATACTTAAATATTGTTTGAACTATATTTGTAGTATTAGGGTGGTTAGCTTGTTTTTACCCGAATAGGCGATCACGTGGTCTAAATGTCAAGATCATCAAATAGGTTTTGCAGGTTACGGGGAGGTCAAGGTTGGGATACTGGTGTGAGTACTTAGGGTTATTTTTTCCAAAATGTTTTCCCACTCTCCCTCCACGCAAATTAAGGTATATTTCTTCTAAACTCTAACTTCCTTACCTCTTTCTAACTAATCAGATTAAAATGAGTTTATACCCGGTATTGTACGTAACTAGTTTCAAGGACGCGTTGACCTAAACATGTATCCATTTGGTCAAATTTGTCATAATATGTTCCTCATGGTGCCAGCTTAGACCATTCATACATACCTCCAGAGTGAGGTCATCTTAACCCCAACTCTCCACTAGACTGGCATTCCCCTGCCCCTCTCTCCTACTTACTCCCCACCCCAACTCTCCACTAGACTGGCATTCCCCTGCCCCTCTCTCCTACTTACTCCCCACCCCAACTCTCCACTAGACTGGCATTCCCCTGCCCCTCTCTCCTACTTACTCCCCACCCCAACTCTCCACTAGACTGGCATTCCCCTGCCCCTCTCTCCTACTTACTCCCCACCCCAACTCTCCACTAGACTGGCATTCCCCTGCCCCTCTCTCCTACTTACTCCCCACCCCAACTCTCCACTAGACTGGCATTCCCCTGCCCCTCTCTCCTACTTACTCCCCACCCCAACTCTCCACTAGACTGGCATTCCCCTGCCCCTCTCTCCTACTTACTCCCCACCCCAACTCTCCACTAGACTGGCATTCCCCTGCCCCTCTCTCCTACTTACTCCCCACCCCAACTCTCCACTAGACTGGCATTCCCCTGCCCCTCTCTCCTACTTACTCCCCACCCCAACTCTCCACTAGACTGGCATTCCCCTGCCCCTCTCTCCTACTTACTCCCCACCCCAACTCTCCACTAGACTGGCATTCCCCTGCCCCTCTCTCCTACTTACTCCCCACCCCAACTCTCCACTAGACTGGCATTCCCCTGCCCCTCTCTCCTTCTTACTCCCCACCCCAACTCTCCACTAGACTGGCATTCCCCTGCCCCTCTCTCCTTCTTACTCCCCACCCCAACTCTCCACTAGACTGGCATTCCCCTGCCCCTCTCTCCTTCTTACTCCCCACCCCAACTCTCCACTAGACTGGCATTCCCCTGCCCCTCTCTCCTTCTTACTCCCCACCCCAACTCTCCACTAGACTGGCATTCCCTGCCCCTCTCTCCTTCTTACTTCCCACCCCAACTCTCCACTAGACTGGCATTCCCCTGCCCCTCTCTCCTTCTTACTCCCCACCCCAACTCTCCACTAGACTGGCACTCCCCTGCCCCTCTCTCCTTCTTACTCCCCACCCCAACTCTCCACTAGACTGGCATTCCCTGCCCCTCTCTCCTTCTTACTTCCCACCCCAACTCTCCACTAGACTGGCATTCCCTGCCCCTCTCTCCTTCTTACTCCCCACCCCAACTCTCCACTAGACTGGCATTCCCCTGCCCCTCTCTCCTTCTTGCTCCCCACCCCAACTCTCCACTAGACTGGCATTCCCCTGCCCCTCTCTCCTTCTTACTTCCCACCCTATTCTTTTTCTTCAGTTGGTTTGAACCTTTACATTCTTCATCATCTTCCTCGCTTCTTCCCTCTAGCATCCAGGCTGTACCCGTGTCCTCTTGCTTGTTTTATTTCTCCATCTAGGCCATGCCCTTGTTTCTTCACTCCATCCAGGCTATGTCCTAACAATCCTAGTCCTCCTTGCTCCATCCTTCCTCTATTCAGACGGTCCTTTCCTTCCTAAGTCTTTTCCCCACTGCAAGAGTGTATTCTCTCATAAAACTACTTCTAGGATTAATAATAACAGATTTAAGGAAAAGTATAGATGAGAAATGAATAATATATATTATTTAAACGGATATCTATTGAGTTTGATAGAAAACACACACATAATATATATGGAATACCCTTGACTCAAATTTTGTCGTCATCATGGTGACATATCAGGTCGTCTTGCCAGAACTCGGCGAAAGGGTCGAGGCTCTTTTCCTCCTCGGCGATGGCTGGTCTGAGCTTCATCACGTTAACATGGGACCGTCCCGCCTTCGTGTTGCTCATCAAGAACAGGGATTCAGGAGATTCCAGTTTGTGCAGAATCTCCCTCCTTCAGCCGGTAAACTATGCACTGGTCAGGTTCCCACATCCAGGGGTTATGACATCATAGTCAGGAGATGGCTTAATCAAACGTTTCAGTGTATCCTTTCTCTTCATCCTCCACGATGAAATGTCTAAAGTGACCTTCCCCGATTCGATCTCAATAAGATCATCTATCGTGCAACTCAGCCTACGGGGCATTTCGCGAAACTCCCTTTTACACAACTTCCTGCCCTCACCTCTCCAGGTTTGGAAGGAGAACAAGTTCTCATTGGACGATGCTAGTTGTATCGAGCCAAGAATTATTTGTAGCGTCAAACCTTAACTATTTGACGTAAGCAGTGGCGTGGCGTGGGCTGTTTCAAGGGAAGCAGCCCTTGTTAAAACTGTACCTGTGGTATGTTCTCACCCACTTGGGCCCTATTTGACCAACCATACATATGCTCTGCATGCCTCACACGGGAATGTATTCCCCTCGATACCTGACCAATGATTGTTCTACTGAGGGATGTGAACAATTCACAGGTACAGTTTAAACTTATTTCTGGAAACACTTCAAGACACGCCACTGGACGCAAGCCCTATCCTAGTTTCGTCAGAATATCTTCTCTGCAGAGTATATGTCATGATGTGAGTTCTTCTCAAGCTCGCATGATAGGCTTGTATCTTCGAGTAGGACAGTTATTGGATTGTTATCGACGTATCTTGGACGTATCTGTATAATCCTTTGAAAGACTAACACATTGATATCATTGACTTTAAACTTGATTGGTGTGGGTATATTGTTTTGGAACGTTGATAGACAGAAGTTATTTTTTTATTTGTGAGTGTTTTGTTGGAAGCCCCTCGTTATGGAGTCAAATAATGTAGGGTAGTCGATTATTTTCTCGCGAAGTCCCAAGTCTTCGAAGCCAAATTGTAGGGATACTTTATAACTTCACGTGGAGTCCTGGGTTGGAGTCCGGAGTTAATGTTACTTATATGTGAAAAATGTGTTAATTGTAGAAACTTGTTTTTATTAATTTATTCTGAATATTATGTTTGCACACACGATAAGACAGCTTAACGTGTCGCTGACTGAATTTGAAAATTGGAAGTGATTTAGCATGGACCGCTCCATAGTAAGTCTGTAAGCGAAAGAAAAAGATCAGAGATTAAATTTTCGTGGACCATTCTGCAGTAAGGTTGTGAACAGAATGAAGAAAGAAATTGCTCTAGTAGCTTCTATTTTTCTGTAGGTTGCACCATGTTCTAGAAGGGAGCGAGAGAGAAAGAAATAGAGTTTTTTTAAATGGTTATATTTCACAAGTATTTGCAATAAGGGTGTGGGGATACTAAACAAAAGAAAATACAAGCTGACAACACAGAGTCGTTGTAAACAACAACAAAATAAATAAATGATCACCTAGGTGTGTGAAAAGATTTCATAACATTTGTGGATGCATTTAGTTTTATGCTCTGAAGCCATTAATTTGAAATATGTTATGGGTAGAACTTTTGATTAAAATTATTATTAAATTAAAATCTATTTCATTACAAACGGGGGAAGATTATCGCTCAAACTAAGCCAACAAAACCCAACCTAACCCCAACCCAACCCAACCTAAGCCAACCAAAGCCTCTGGACTTGTCCCATCCACAAAGAGGAACTTCGGACTTGGCATTACGGCATATGTTCCTATCTTGATAGCGATGATTTCTCACCCGTAATGACATCTGTTTCCTAAGTGACTCCTTACAAGTCCTCTACCCTACTTCCTCACCCTGAAATGTGTCCGCCATCGTACTAACTCTTACAAACGTTGGCTACTTTCCACCTCTGCTGATGAACCTCTCATTCTTGGAGCATACTGGAATAAGACCAGTAACATCACAAACCATACAAACATTAATAAAAACAACATACAAACATGTATATTTTATATAATATTGACAAGAATAAAATACATACAGTGCAAGACTTAAAATAGAGCTCATATAAACAAGATAATACACATAATCATGCTTACATACATACATACTACATACATACATGTATATATAGAATACAAATATCAATACTTATATCTATCTATTCACCAATTTATATACGATAACAAACATAATATCCCATGTACATACAAACAATACAGTCAATACATGGAATATAAACAACATACATATTATATACCATACAGAAGAGAATGCAACAAAAACAAATACACAATACATACAAAGCAAAAACATAAAATATATACAATTAATACAACATAATATAAATCATCATATACAGAATGTTCGTAAACTCAGCACCCAAACTGCAGATATATTTTGTTTGAACCAAAAGGAAGGAAAAATCCTCATACACTTACACTCGGCAACGTAAGCTAATACCATCAAATTGTATTCAAAGTTTCGGCGTACAACTCTGGAGAGTAAAGCTGTGCAAGCATGCGTGTACAACAAGTTGCATAGGAATTAGGCGCTCAACACCACACACTTGACATCTTAGAGCAGAACATAGCACAATTAATAGTAAACAACACACCAGTCCATCTAGAAAGGTGAATACGTTCTGAGGGTCATCATTAACGATCCTACATCACAGCAAGTGCTCGAAATGACCACCTCTCTATTAAGGACTGCTGCAGACCCTCAATCTACGCACCCGTTCGAAGAGGTTTGGGAGAGCTCAAACATTTCCCCACTGCAATTGCGAGCCTTGCTACCAAATCGTGCTCACTACAACTGAGGTTTCATCACATTACTTTCTTATGCAACCTGTTGTACACGCATGCTTGCACAGCTTTGCTGTACGCTGAAACTTTGAACACAATTTAATACTGAGATATAATAGTTTGACAAACATAATTCTGGCAGATAGATATACGAGTGATAAATTAAAGAGATATAACAAGACTGGAGTACATGAATCAGATATTGACAGTGTGGCAGAAGGAGGTACAAAGCTGTAGAAGATTAGGTCCCAGGATGTACAAAACGTGAAGAATTATATTTTGGATGAATCATTCCCTCAGACTGTTAAAATTGTTACGAGTGCAGATATTTCCACTGGTGGAGGATCCTGAGGATCCGAATGATGTACCACGACGGCAATGTCTTGAAGGTCATCAGTCTACTCCGTGGTTCAATCTGGAGGTGTTTCCTGATGATCTGAGAGATTTCCCACGACGGCAATGTGTTGAAGGTCGTCGTTCCACCCGGTGAGGCCAAGGAACTCCTCAACCGTTGGCCGGTTCAAGTGGTTAGGGTAGCGAGCCAACGGTGGTGGAGTTACCACACCTCACCGCGCGCGGTGACATCCTGTGTGCCTGCGCTGTTGCTGCTTGTTGTGCCTGCTCTGTTGTGCCTGCTATGGTTGTCTCTCAACATAGCCGTAGACAAACATAGAGTATATATGTATAGTAATGATGGTAACTTGGCAGTTTTGGTTCTCCTATTTCCGTTGTGGTATCATTTTGAATTTTACTTTAAGATATTATTTATTGATTGATTTGAACATTTAAAGCATACTGATTTGTTGCTTTTTTAATCTCATTTTACTGTAAAATAATTAAAATTGGAATGAGCGATATAATTTACGAAGAATATAAATTTTTATAAACTTTTTCAATAATTGGGTATAGGTCTGGGCCAATAAGTCCTTTTGCAGAAATTGCCGATGACGATATTTTGTTGACAATATTGCCGGTAGCCAATGCCGATTTAGATAATTTTTTTTTGCAATATTACAAAAGTGTAAAGTACAACACTCAAAAACAAGAATTATCTGATTTTGATACTTTTATACTTTTCATGATTGTAGTAGGTTTGTTGGAATAAATGTTTAAATTAAAGTTTTGAACATTAAAGTTTGTTTGATCTATTTAATTTTATCGCTAGGCCTACTGCACTGTCATAATAAACACGAGTGTACATAATTACAAATAAATTTAAATACCGATAGCAAAAAATAAATAAATAAAAAGAATAACCTTAATACTGTACACATAAGAAGAATACACCTGGTTTGTTTTTAAATGAATACCATTATTAATAAGAACATATTGTGGCCGTCATATTAAACAAGAACATTCATAATAATACATAAAAATTCAAATATCAATTAGGCCCCTAGATGAAAAGTAAATCAAATGACACAATAAATATTATAAACACAATTTTAGAATATACCTATTTTGTTTTCAAATTATTTAGGTCACCTACACATAAAGTAAGAACATTTTTGGCCTTTCGTATTAAAAAAATATTCATAACCATAAATAACAAATTTAGAATTTTAAATGTTTTTGCTGTTTATTATAAATTAAAATATCTAAGGCAGAATTAAATAATTTGTGTTTACATGCAAGAGACAGTATTTAAATATTTTTGTTTGAACTAATAATTATATTATGATGACTTGAGAATTTAAAATATATCTATAGATTTGGAATTATCGGCGTAAAATATCTGCATGAAAAAATCAGATTATCCTTGGCCGATTGTGCCAATATCGGCCAATAAGTCGGATCTGTTATCGGCACTGACCCAGCCCTGATTGTGTAGAATTTCTTAAGAATCCTTTATAATTTTTATAATCTTATTTAACACCGAGCTACTTTTGAATTTTTACTTCTATTTTACTATTTTACTATTTACTATTATATTTTACTCCTATTTTACAAATATCTTGTGACATACATACAAGATTACTAGCCAATATCCCGTGCTTCATACGAGTTTTGTATCTTATTTTGTCATTTGAAACTATTAAAAAACAATCTCCTTCCCCCCACCCCCCACTTCATCCCCTTAGGTTGAATTTACAAAAATCCCCCCCCCCCCCCCAAAATCTGACTTTCTACTTAAAAGAACCTTTCTGCAAAATGTCTTCCAGATCCAACAGTGAGGTAATGAGTGAGTGAGTCAAGGATTTCTTCTTGTAGAGTGGAATGGAATAATAATAGTTTGTAGTCACAGATTAGCTACAAACAAATATTTAGTTCGAACAATCGTGTCACACAATCATATAAATCCCTCTGAACAGAAAGTTTCAGATTTGTTTGTATAACTGTAATATTCAATCAATATGAATGGTCAAATATATATCAATATCTGTGAAACAAAATAAAATATTTACTAGCATTGCGTCTAAATACTAACTGGACTAACGTGCTAGGGATGAGGAATGAGGAAGGCTGAATTTAGAGAAAGTGTACCTACATTTGCAGGGAGGGAGAGTTAATATTTTTAGGAAAATACTCTCCCAATAATTCCGACTGGGATTTGAGCCCCAATCTCCCTGTCATCAGCAGTCTAGTCTACCATGAGAGTAGCGCGTAGACCCAGTAGGCGTTAATCCATTAGAACTGAAGTGTGTTAAGAAACGGGTGCAGTGTAGTTTCCATACCTTGTGAAATGAATGTATTAGCTAGAATTGTTTACACGCGTCAGGAGAGAACGTAAATCTCGTCTACTATTAGGTGACAGGGGCTCGAATCCCGGACGATCAGGAAAACAAAAAAAGTTTTCAACAAGTATAGAACTCGTTTGAGTTATATATGATTAGTCAATAAATAAGGTGTAAATCATTTCTCGTTAAATTGTAGCCTTGAATCTTGAAATAAAGATATAATTCCATAAACCCAACATTCTCTTTCTTTTACAATCCATGTTTAACTATCACTTTCAACAGACTGGTTATTAATGACTTAACTTGAGGTCTGAGGAGGATCGCTTGGAACAAATGCACCTGTATTAGAGCAAACAAAGGATTAACGGTACCACTGTGGAAACATCTGGGCGGGATTCGAACATCACCAGCGGGTGAGACACGCTCCGGTGATCAAATTGTCTAGGGCATTGTCTCGCAACATGGGCGGTATCTGGTTTTCAGGGGAGTGATAAATTATAAGGGAGTGGCGGGGGACATTTTATGTTTTATGGATATTACAGCAAAAATTGTTGTTAGTAAAATCAGGCAACAAATTATTCAACAAAAAGGTATTAAATTTATTTTAATATTTACGTTTACTAACTAAGACAGTACGTTTGATTACTTGTGTTTATAAACATTTAACTTAAGTTATATTAGTCTTGACGTGTGTTTTATTTATAAGGATTATAAGTCGTGTCGCAAGAAATTGTGCAGATAATTTGTGAAAAAGTTTTCACCATATTGTCCGTCCGATAACCATTTAAGGTTATTATCGCTGTTTCAGCTCAGTACATTTAGCTTTGAGAAGATGATGTATCCAGCATCCAATTCTTACAGGGGGTGAGAGAAGAGAAACTGTAGGAACCAGTGGAGGGTGCTACTGTACTATTTACTTTAAGTTCAATCTCTGGTACTGTACTATCTACCTTAGGTTCAAGCTGTGCTACTGTACTATCTATCTTTGTTTAAACCTGTGGTACTGTACTTAAACAGAACAAATATGAAGTGAAATATTTCCTCCAAGAATTCTTCTCTCAAATCCTGTCCACTCCAGGATGTTGCCATCATTTCAAGATATCTGAAAAGAGAGAAATAACATTTACAGTTATATAATTAAATCAGACATTATGTTCTAAACATTGTTAAATGGCCAACTTAATCAAATAAATTGAAATGATTAATTAAACATGTCCGTGTATTCTCAGAAGAGCTGAATAAAAGTACAACATTGAAAGGTTAAGACGTGATAGTTATTATCTTGATTTAAAATGATACATAACCAGTTCTAGTTCTGTATACCTCAACTAGTTCTGGCTGATATGTGACAAGGGCGTGACTTGATCTTTCAAATGAACTCTTACAGTTCTAGTTCTGTATACCTCAACTAGTTCTGGCTGATATGTGACAAGGGCGTGACTTGATCTTTCAAATGAACTCTTACAATTCATAGTTGATTGGATCAGTCATGTGTGTAACCTCATACGTCCATATGTGGATATGATGGGTGGGCTTTTAGCTCCACTGAAGTATCCTGCAGATAGATCTAGATCCTATCCTCAAGCTCCGCGCTTGGCGACCTTATGTTTAATAACCTTATTGGGATTGCCAAACGATGCGAGCAATATATTTCTGACACATTCATAAATTGAGAAATGACACCTGGCTACTCTAATCGAACCCGGGACTCTCGACTCTACCATTAAGATATCCAGTGATCAAGGTCATAGTTTAAGGCAGAGTCTGTGGTGGACGTGGTGAAGTCCGGTGGCTCGAGAATGGCTTCATACGATCATGATAATCGTTGCAGCCACAGCCAATTAATTTATTCATCTTATCACCGCGTCTTACTACCCATTCGGTTTGTACGACTATGTGTTAATTACGCTTATGGTTTTAGGGATTACGAAGGTTTTATTTATAGGAAGTGTACCCAAATTTGTTTGGAGGGAGAATGTAAAACAGTTTTGTGAAAACCACCCTCAGTACACCCGACCGAGATTCGAATCTCAATCTCCCCGTCATCGTCAGTCTAGTCTAGTGCGAGAGTAGCGCCCTAGACCATGTGACCACCGAAGTGTGCTCCTACAAACCTTAGCTTACTTTCTGGTTTCTAAAAGCTATACATTTATTTATTATTGTACCACGCATTACCACCCATCCGAAATATCCACAAATATACACACATTAGGTAGGGATGGGTAAGGTAGAATTTAGACGAAATGTAAACGAAATTGGCTTGGAGGAAGAGTGGAAAAAAATTGGTAACAAATACCCTCAGTACAATCCACAGAGATTCGAACCCCTATCACGCCATAAGCAGCCATCTAGTCTATTGCGACCGAAGTGGGGTCATTAACGAATGTTGAACTACTGGTTGCACAGGTATGTTATTGGAAAATGTGAGCAGTACAAGGAAAGTTGCAATTCCGTGTTGAGTTTTCAAGGGCAAGTAAAGCAAGTTGCTTGGTGATATCAGCGGGGTATGAACGTGTACCTTGAAGCACTAACAATGGATCCACGCAATTAGATGCAGGTTTCATCAGCTCTTCGCTAACCTTCAGACGAACAGAATAAAACAGAAGACTTTAAAAAAAGCACCATGTAAGCTGATAACATATTTTTTAAAGTTTTTCCGTCTATTTTTAAAATAATATGGCTAGTCAGCATAAAAGGTTTCAACCAAATTCGTTAAAGTTTTTAAAAATTATTAAAATATCGTGTATGTTGTTAAATATTATATTGTCATGTGCGTAGGTTTGTAAGAAGGTTCCCTAGTTAGTAAAGTACCGGTGGGTTCAACTGGCAAGCCTGTCTAGTACCCAGGATAGTTTGGATACTTGTGGGTTCAATGCTGATGTATTCATTCCTACATACCCTATCTTTCCTACCCACATTAAGAGTGTATCTAAACACACGCTATGCTAGATAAGAAACAGAACTCCAACACACTCTTCACTCTGGGAAAACTGAATACTACTTACTTTATTGATCAAACAAACGGCAGGGAATCTCCTAATTCCATCCGAATCATTACCCTTTACTTTACACCCATGACTGGTATTCAAGTCATATACTCTCCAATACCGGCTAGCTAGGCCTGACGTAGTTTCAAGACTAGGACAGGCACAACATCCAGTCCCCATCCGTTAATTTATCAATATGAGAGCGTAAACCCACATTTCGCCAATGATAAATCTTTCGGACATTCCGGGAATCAAACCCAGAGCTCTCAACTCAGTAGACAGACATGATACCGACTGAGCTGGAGGTGTCGGACCCAAACTACCGACCAAACTGTGTGCATACTTACTTTATTTGGCTGAAGGCAAGAAAGGTATATTTTAGAGGAAATGAACCCTGATTTGTGTAGAGAGATAGTGTACAATCGTTTATTGAAGATTGCTATCAAGACATACGGCTGGAACTAGAACTCAGACCCTCTCGTCAATGTGAAGTGAGCAAGCAATTTAACTTAATTATGTTAGAGAATTGTTATTTGCCATTTATTTTATGTAGAAATATTCCAGGACCAGGAAGTTAATTGAATCAACAGGAAGTCATGTTTCAAATGGTGGTCATCTTTGGATGATTTATAACAAACTTTAGTAGCGGGATTAAATTAGTGGAGCAGAAGTATAACTATTGTATATGTAAAGGAAGAAGTATTCGAATTTGTTTAAAGCCTTTATAAACCATTATTGTTAAATTATAATTATTTGACTATAATGTTTGAAGTTTAAAGGCTCGTTAATTTGTCTTTGATAGTAGGGTTCATACAGTACATGTAAAACAGGACAAACCTGAAAAAGTCGCTAGAATTTTCAAATATGTTTGCAATAATTTCTGAAAAACAAAGTAAGTGAATAACCAAATATTAACTATTAACTTTATCTTCAATTCATGCGATATGTTAAATACATTTGTGTCAAAATCTTAGTAGAAAAAAAAACTATGATATTTCTATGTACAGCTTTTAGAATAAAATATTGAGAAAGTAGGCCTATATTTTCTTTGATCTTGAGAACCTGGGGAATATAGGGCATTTCAAATTTTAAAGTGACAGGCTTGTTTGAATGTGTTTTAGCAAAAATATTCCGGGCTTAAAGTAATTTTTGTAATTAACGGTTTCCCTTGAGAATACATTTTAAGGTGAAAAGATGCCAGAATGAAGAGTCAGTGATTAATTCATAGGCCTACGTATTGAATATAGTTATAACGACCTTAGTATCTAATAGATATCCCTACATAAATATATTCATGAATGACGTCATATGAGCTTTTGATATTTAATAGAAATATGAGTGGTGGGTGAAATGGAGTTAGGAGGTGCGGAGAGGGTGCAGTAAAGGAGGGGCCCCCCCACTTCCGAATAGCTTCCGGTGCCCCTGACACATGCGGGTACATTTACATTAACATTTACCTACCTCATTCCTATCTAACTAAAGTAATTACATGTAATTTCCTTGATGATCTATGATCTATAATGCTATGAAACATGACTAGAACGTAGTAAAGTCCTTAAGAGCAATATCTGTGTGTTTTGCGTCTGAAACAATAAATTAACCAGAGGTTTCCTTGTAAGCAATATACCAATAAAAACGAGACATATGATGAAGTTCATGTCCTTGGATTACTAGCAGTCTTGTAACGGCATGTTATGATGTCATTATGCGAGCCCGAGGATATATGTACAATTTGTACATGTAACTTCTGGTCAAGGTTACCACGGTAGGTTGACCTGACAAAGATTCGAACACGTGAGCTACATAGACTTAGGTTCCTTTACTATATAGTTCTTGTAGCCCTCAATAAGACCAATAGATTGATAATTGCAAATATTAAGGAATTTTGATTTAGTCAGCTGCTATATTGGCATGTCTGTAATAAATTAGTAATGTAATGCTTGTGTCTAGAGTAATGTAATGCTTGTGTCTATAGTAATGTAATGCTTGTGTCTATATTAATGTAATGCTTGTGTCTAGAGTCAGGTAATTTACCTCAATACATAATTCCAGGATTCAAACCTCAATTTACCCTTCACTGGCTAGCCCAGACAAGACGAACCTAATCCTTTTTCTATTTGCACAATGGGTCCTGGTTGGTTCTTTTTACTCAATATTTGTACCGATTCTTTTTTTTTAAGTTTTGACGTTTCAAAAGAGTTGTAGTTAAATATATTTATAGCAACTTATGTCAGCATCAGTAGTCACAAGGCCTAAGGTCTAGCTCTCCAGTAGACTATATTACCGATTACGGAGAGATACAACTGAAGTATTGTTTCCTAAATGTTTTATCATCCTCTCTCCACGCGAATATACTATAAACTATATTTTCTCATACCTACTCCAATCGTTTGTACATTAAGATATCCCGAACACGGAATATAACGCGATGCACAAAAAACACACGATTAAACCACACATTATATTCATCATTAATTCAGAAGTGGGTCTATTGCACTAATTTCTATGTTCTATAATTGTTCTAATAAGTTTTTTGTCAAATATTGTTTTCCCACAATCATATCCTAACCAATTCCTCAGTAAACATTTGAATACTTGGTCGATTTCCAACAACTTTTAACAATCCGCACATTGAAATTATGACTGTGGATAACATTTAATTTATTTCAGTAAGAATTGTGTTGATGTGTTTATTCAATGTCACGTAATAACTATCAACAGTAATTAATACTGAGTGTAATAAACACATTGTATGTTGGGTATTATTTTAATAAACTATTTCTACTTTCTGAAAATTGAAAAATGACACCTGGACACGGGAATCGAACCGGGACCTTCGGCTTAGTATGCCAATGCTCTGCCATTGAGCTATCCAGGAATAGTCTCGTGCCCAGGGTCATTCTTACACTCATATTTTAAGGCTGAGTCTATGATGAACGAGCGGAAATCGTCAGCTTTATTCACGAGCTAACAGATAACGCAGCCACCTTCGACTCGGTAGTTGGCATATTGCTGCCATTTGTACAGTTATTATTATAACTGTACAGGATTGCATATTAAGAGTCAAATAGCCGAAGCTGTTATCTAGATGGAGTCTTCCTCTCAAAAGCACAAATAATAGCTTCGGCTATTTGATTCTTAATATCTCTACTTTGTTTTTAGCCAAACGTTTCAATATTTCATTGTATAAGAAATTAACGTAAATTTAAATATTTTAAGAAACCATATAAAATACTTTTACTTTTAAATAGTGTTTTTTTAATTTGTAGATTTAAAGTTTTATGTCACTTAAAACACGAGTTTTAAAATAATAAATAAGCCAATTTATAAGAAAAGCCATATGACATCTGAACGACCATGATGTGTGGAAATGTATGTGTTTAAAACTAAGATCAAATTCAGATTAAGAAAACAACAAAAGTGCCATAAGCTGGCTCCTGAATTAATAAAGCATAATAAATAGAAATGTATTCTATAAAAGTAGATCAATTATGTTGAATCACGCATATTTTAAAAGTTCAGTGTGCCTAAAAAAAACCGAAATTATATTTGTTTATCTTTTTACTTGGTCGAATTATTACTATTTTTTAGGTTAACGTAAACATGTCCAAAGTAAATTATCATGAATTAATTACCCAGGATTTACACTACCTAACGTAATATCAAAGTATAAGATAATTTTAATGATAAGTTAAAAATAATTATTATTTTATACATAGGTTCAGTTATCATTAAAAAACATTGTAGTAAACAAAATAATAGGTTTGTCATTTACAGCATTTAATAAAGTTAGATCTTTATAAGAACATTGTTCTATTAAGATTCTATCGATATATTGTTTAACCAACCAAATAGTTCAAAATAAAAACAAAAATCCTCATTGTTTTAGGGCCCATCTGAAACTAGAGAAGTAAATTGTTTGCATTGAAATAAATTGAATATAATCTTAATATCAGAGCTAAGCTATGGGTGAGATCGCGGGTTTGATAAGAAACCTTTGGTAAAACACACCCTCAATCAGAACTCCGTTCTCCAGTACATTGTTAGAGTGACGCCTCCTTCGACCATACAAAGAGAGAACAGGGTTTGATCCTTAGCCAAGGTAACTATGTGATTTTACAATCTCTCCAAGGTCGAATACTTTTGAAACAAATTACTAGATTCTTCTCCTCAGCCTGTTATTTTATGTTAGACAATTGAAGTCACTAATATAGTCATTTTTGACACTGATGCCTTTGAATAAATAAAAGTTCTAAACTAACCTCAATTCAATATGTACTCCTATGATAGATTGACCCGCCGTGCCTAACGGAATAGCAGGTAGTCTAGCTATAGTCTAGACAGGGGCTAGCCGTACAACACGTCAAGAAGCCAGCTCGAGTTAGGATTCCAGGTAGGGAAGTTATTTGAAATATATATATCAATTAAATTAAATATAGTTTTAAAAAATGAGCATCTGGATATGAGCGCCAAACCCCAGAACCTTGAATTATCATGGCAGTGATCTACCCCTGATCTCTTCGGTAATATTCCAACTCAGGGTCATTCTATGGAAGACTAAGTTTCTGAGCACAGGACGAGATCTGGATAGCTCCATGATGGACACTCACAGATGTTAGATTCTGAGCACAGGACGAGGTCAGGATAGCTCCGTGGTGGACACTCACAGATGTTAGATTCTGAGCACAGGACGAGGTCAGGATAGCTCCGTGGTGGACACTCACAGATGTTAGATTCTGAGCACAGGACGAGGTCAGGATAGCTCCGTGGTGGACACTCACAGATGTTAGATTCTGAGCACAGGACGAGGTCAGGATAGTTCCGTGGTGGACACTCACAGATGTTAGATTCTGAGCACAGGACGAGGTCAGGATAGCTCCGTGGTGGACACTCACAGATGTTAGATTTGAGCACAGGACGAGGTCAGGATAGCTCCGTGGTGGACACTCACAGATGTTAGATTTTGAGCACAGGACGAGATCTGGATAGCTCTGTGGTGGACACCCACAGATGTTAGATTCTGAGCACAGGACGAGGTCAGGATAGCTCCGTGGTGGACACTCACAGATGTTAGATTCTGAGCACAGGACGAGGTCAGGATAGCTCCGTGGTGGACACTCACAGATGTTAGATTCTGAGCACAGGACGAGGTCAGGATAGCTCCGTGGTGGACACTCACAGATGTTAAATTTTGAGCACAGGACGAGGTCAGGATAGCTCCGTGGTGGACACTCACAGATGTTAGATTCTGAGCACAGGACGAGGTCAGGATAGCTCCGTGGTGGACACTCACAGATGTTAAATTTTGAGCACAGGACGAGATCTGGATAGCTCCGTGGTGGACACTCACAGATGTTAGATTCTCGATTAGGTTTAATTTATTGATGTCGATTGTGCCGAAACTACGTCACCTCTCAGTGACGTCATTATGAAGCTCGAAGCTACCCCTCAGCCTCCGCGAGAGCGCTTAGTTGGTTTGCGGAAGGTTATTTCTCGCGGGAAGAAGTAGTTCAGTGATAATGGACGTGAGGACCTCGAAGGGTTAAGTGAGGTCAGTTTGAGTTGTGTGTTAAGTGAGGTCAGTCTGAGTTGCGTATTAAGCGAGGTCAGTCTGAGTTGTGTGTTAAGTAAGGTCAGGCTGCTATCATTGTTTGTATTCCACTCCAGATAACACGGAATACTGTCTTCAATAAAACATAACATAGAACCCCACCCCTCCTTACTTGACACACAACTCAGACTGACCTCACTTAACACACAGCTCAGACTAACCAGCTTGCCACCTTCTAAAGTAACCCAAGTGTACATATGTGAGTTTTAATAACACTCGTAAGTGTCTGATCAGTATCACCCTTATATCCCGTGAGAAATACTAACTGCAGTATGGCAGTATGAATTAAATATTCAGAACAAGTATAAAAGCAACTAATTGGCATAGCCCTGAACTATGAACTACCATCTAATCCAATATAATTTGATGTAATAAAATGTATATTTATATAAAAAAAACTTAATAGCTCAACCAGCTAAGCGTGCAAGTAGCCTTGAGAATATAGTAATGATAGTTTGTGCAGGCGTTTAACGTGCTTTACCTTAATATTCCCGATCATTAAGGATTGAGCCAATCACATCCTGGATGATCAACTTCTGGGTCTAGTGTTACTGCTCTCAGCCATGGTGGGGTAAATGCTTGTATGTGTAGTTTACGATTAACAAAAATTGAGGTTTACATAAAAATTACATTTTAAAGAGAGTATAATATTAACAATTTAAAATGGTTTCTATATTTTACTTACATCTTTTAACTTAACAGAATATACTAATATCTATAGATGCAAAATAATGGCTTGGCGTTTGACTACATTTGAGTATTTTCATACATGTTCTGATCCTGATTTGGTGGTATAATAGTTTAAGGTGTCACTCTTGCAAAAACTGGATTGCCAATGAAGAAGGGATACAGGTTACAATCCTGATCATGTGTAATGTGTGGGTTTTCCTAAATGGTTTTCTATTCTCCCTCCAAACGAATGCACGTACGCTTTCTATAAACTCAACTTTTCTTGCGTAATTAATACATTTGCGCATAGCCCCTACAGTAAGACGCGGTTCTATCGTTGAATCGAATCATTAATCACAGCCCATGAATTTATTTAAAAAACGAACGCAATCCATAAAACGCAATATTTGCCTTAAAGCAATCATAAGATATGTAAAACTAAATTATATATATTGTTACAAACTCACATTGTAAATAAGAGCGTTACAGTTGAACAGAGTTTGGTTGCTTAAGGTTGTCCCTCTACATGTCTTTAAATACTTCCATTTTCTACCAAACGGGAATTTTTTTTCTATAAGTTTAGTAAAATTTGAGGGGGATCCTTCCCCCTTTTCCGGTAATTAATGTGTATTATTTTACCTTCCTTCCATTCTTGTGGCGATACCTCATTGTTCCATATGGAACATAGCAGATAATGGGGTTTCTCCACTCTGCTGGAATTATTGAATCTATACCTGGATATTTATGGTTCTTTAACTTCCTAATGACTTCTTTGACTTCACTAATACTTGGATCTGGAACTAGTGGTTCAGTACTACGCATCTCAATAACATCACCCGATTCGGATCCTTCATGGACATTCGAAACATTCCTGAAGTGGTCGGTCCATTTTATCAAAACATCGTTCGTGTCTGCCATCAGATTAATTTCACAATATATTTGTACTCTATAAATATTCTCTCTCTTTTTATTTTTCGAAATATGACACTAACCTTCCTTCTTGCATTGCTAAACGTGTTTTAACTAAATTCACTTGGACTCTCTTCCGTCTCTATTAAATTTGAACACTTGTTGTCAGACCATGGCTTCTTCCTACAGTTTTTTTGTAAATATCTACTCTAAATGATACATTTACTTCCATACTGTAAATAGTATTTAATCAATACAACCATCTCTTTTAGATTATAAACATTACTTCAATAATTATTCTGAAAGTCTCAGATAAGTAAAAATTATCAATATTTAAAATGTTCCAAGATTGATCAAATTATTGAAGTGTTTCCCAATTTAATTGTCCCTGAAATATTTGTCCAGCCAATGTGTGGGTACAGTCTCGTGACAAAAGTCATTGAAGAGGTGATTGTGTTGTTATGTAGTCCTGATGACTACTCGCAATGAGGTGAGCTGTGTATCGAACTAAGTAGCTTGGTTAGTAGAGCACTTGTGAGTTGTTACAAAGGTCTGGCTTTCTAAACCATCATGGCAACTATTTTGAAGATACCATGTATTTTAATTTTAGGTTAAGTCTGATATTGTGTTTATATACTTTTACAGGTAAAATAAAATTGAGTATTAATATGTTCTTTCGGCCAAGAAAACCCTCAATATATTTATTCTCATAATTTTTGTATATGTCTAAAAATTTTCAAAATGATAAATGATTTTGAGTTGTGGATTGAACATTATTGCAGGATATAAATGCTGGAGCTTGAAACAGCGTTCACCTAAAAGTTTAAAAACAATAAATCTATATACTATCGTGGTAAATTACATCTAATTTAATGATAAATGTCAACCTAGACACGGAAACTGAACCAAGGACCTTTGGTTTTGAGCCAATGATCTACCACTCAGCGGCCAATCCCATATTGGGAGCCAATCTTCATTTGTTTCCAAGCATGTATGATAGATCATGACTGTTCCTGAATCCAAAATAAAATCTTTGGACAAATTAATGAAAATAAAAACCACTGTCATTTAGTCAAGATATGAGATACAATTCTAAATTTCTATTGAATGATGAGTTTATTTTATTTGTTTTTATTAATGAATAGTATCTTGGCTACCAAACGTAATTGGGGCTTTCATCATTGGGGTAAGTCCTAATGGCTAGTGAATTATATACCTGTAAAGAATAGCTTTCGAAATCACTGGGTTTGAACCCAAATTCTTTCAGAACGTTGAATGTATGTAGCTAAATATCTTTATCCCAACCGATGACTATTTTGAGTTTTATGGAAAAACATATTAAACCTTTTTAAAAAAAAATCTCTTTGACGTAGTAATCTACCTTTGGTTAACAAACTTAATTGTTTGAATAATTAATTTATTTGAAATATAATAAATACATTTGTGGGAATGTGGCATCACAATATCATTTACAATAATGTTATTACCTTTTATATATAAAATTTAGCGATGGTCTTTAAAAATAGTAGCGCCAAAGAAGATTCGGTTGCTATATTTAGCAATTGAAGAAGTTATTCTCTAAATCCAGAGTTTGAGAATTAATTCGAACTACACTACCTCAAAACATAAAAGTTTTGCTAAAAATTTAAGCTGCCAATATCTAAATATTTCAACTTTTCTAGCAAACATTATCAACTGTTTTTTGTGAATAATAATTTTGTAAAAAAAAAAAAAAAACTAAACTCTTACTAAAGGATGGACGTGATTCGGGCGTATTTTTCTCACATGTAGTCTAAATATACTCCTTTTATGTATAGATGAAATGAAAGAATAGTTTAACAAGACTAATTTACAAATTGCTGGTAAACTTGGCGTATGAACAGAGGTGGATCCAGACCTAACTCTCGGACTAGGTCTCTCAATAGATCAATCTCATCATTGTTTAGAAGTAGATATTTAATAATTCATCTCTAGTGAAGTATTTAATTTTGATGTCTACCCAATACTATTTACTTTCTAGAATAACATTAATTTTGTAATTCACTATATCTCATATACCTCTAGTCTAAAATTATCCCAACTTTTTTTAGTTGAAAATTTAAATTTAAAAATGTTTGTTCAGGAGTTGACTCACCATCTGAGCTTAAATTACTTTGAATTAAAATGCCAGTACCTGAATATTTTAATCCTATTTGTTTGAAATCATTCAGATAACTGTTTTTTTTTCCTTTTGGGGGTGGAGGGTTGATGTCACTGAATGGTACCCAAGCTTTTCATAACATCATCAATCACACATATGATAACAAATGTATAATATAGTTTTTTAAGTTGTTTGATAAGATTCTATTAAGCCTACATCATCATTTTAATTTATTTAGCAAGTTTGGTATGACTTTGTGGTGTTGTGTCTTTGAAGTCTGATGTTCTAAACTAGAGTGATCTAAACACTTGTTCCACTAACAGACCCTGTTATTAGAGTTACCTGTTGCTATGCAACCTACTCCTTCAACATTCTCTTTCAATTCTTACCAAACTGGTCTTCATAGATTCATTCCTCCCCCTCCCCCAATCCCTCCCTTTTATGAGCTCCCATCCAGTAATATCCCCCCCCTTCCAATAACCAAACCAACAATAACTCTTTCTTCTACTCTTCACTTATTCTTTAATTACATCCCGTGGGACAGGTTTTACCTGTGACGTCACCAAAGCTTGCTTGAGCCCACGTCTGGAATATTATCTATTGCATATTTTAAATGATTATATTAAAAATACAATACAAAGTGTCTCGTCTCTAATGCAGAGTAGGAACACTGTCATCCAATACTCTGTTATTCCTAGCATTATTATATTGTATTACTATTAGAACATAAGGACGATTCACATATGGCAACTTTGTTGTTCAACAGATATATATATATATATGATACAAAGTTGTGGTGTCCTGGTGTTTCGGTGCATCGGCCTACCTCCTAGTGGTATACTGTCCAGTCTCTATAGTAGGGACACTGGCCAGTCTCTATAGTAGGGACACTGGCCAGTCTCTATAGTAGGGACACTGGCCAGTCTTATAGTAGGGATACTGGCCAGTCTTATAGTAGGGATACTGGCCAGTCTCTATAGTAGGGATACTGGCCAGTCTTATAGTAGGGACACTGGCCAGTCTTTATAGTAGGGACACTGGCCAGTCTCTATAGTAGGTGTACTGGCCAGTCTATATAGTAGGGATACTGGCCAGTCTTTATAGTGGGACACTGGCCAGTCTATATAGTAGGGACACTGGCCAGTCTAATAGTAGGGACACTGGCCAGTTCTCTATAGTAGGGACACTGGCCAGTCTCTATAGTAGGGACACTGGCCAGATCTATATAGTAGGGATATGGCTAGTCTTCTATAGTAGGTTTACTGGCCAGTCTCTATAGTAGGTGTACTGGCCAGTCTATATAGTAGGGATACTGGCCAGTCTCTATAGTAGGGACACTGGCCAGTCTCTATAGTAGGGACACTGGCCAGTCTTTATAGTAGGGACACTGGCCAATCTCTATAGTAGGTATACTGGCCAGTCTCTATAGTAGGTATACTGGCCAGTCTCTATAGTAGGGACACTGGCCAGTCTCTATAGTAGGGACACTGGCCAGTCTTTATAGTAGGGACACTGGCCAGTCTCTATAGTAGGTTTACTGGCCAGTATATATAGTAGGGATACTGGCCATTCTATATATTCTGGGATGAAAATGGTATAAGAGAGCGATGGAAAAAGTATGTTGAGGTATATTATAGCGAAGGTGTGAAGAAAGTAGCAGAACATAGGGAACATTTTATAAAGAGTTAAAGAATTACGGAGGTTGAGGTGCTTAAAGCTATGAAAATGTTCAAGAATGTCAAAGCTGCGAGCGTAGATGGGTTCACAAGTGAAATGCTAAAGTGTGCCAAATTGTGTGAGTTGTTCATTGTGTGTGCTGGGATTGCGGACATTCCTAACGACTGGACGAATACTGTCACTGTTCCTTTGTATAAAGGGAAAGGTAGAAAGGGTGAATGTAAGAATTATAGGACAACTAGTTTGTTGAGTATTCCAGGCAAAGTTTTTAGGAGAGTTTTAATTGAAAGGGTGGGTGAAAAACTGGGGAAAGATTTGGGGTGTTCAATGTGGACCATGGACCAGATATTCACATTGTAACAAGTGATGGAGAAATGTATGCCAGTACGGAAGAATGTTTACTGTGCATTTGTTGATCTGGAGAAAGCGTACGATCATGTGAACAAGAGCATGTTATGGAATGTTCTGAGTGAGTATGGTGTGGATGTATGGTTAGTAAATGTAATTAAGGTGTATGATGGAAGTAAAGTGTGTGTTAGGGTGGATGGAGCTTTGAGCGAATGGTTTGACATTGAACAAGGTTGTGTTATGTTCCCATAATTGTGGATAAATGTATGAGGGATGCTTGTTAGGACGTGGTTGGTGTACAAGTGGACAATGTGACTGTGAGAGTGCTGTTATATGCAGATGATGGCGTATTATTGGCTGAGAAGGAAAGTGACTCGCAGAATGCATTAAATTGTTTGAATGTGTATCAAGGCAGAATGGATAAATGTCTCCAGAGATAAGGCATTGGTTTTTGATAATGACGATTCAGGAAATGATTGTCAGCTTAGTATAGATGGAAAATTGTTAGAACAAGTGAATGATTTTGTGTATCAAGGCAGAATATTCTGTACAGTATCGAGAAGTTTCTTTTTATATTTGTCATACCCCACACCTATTTTTAAATTTCAAACCTTCCAGCTTTTATGCTTAATGTTAGGTGGTCCTTTTGCACCTTTAACAAAATTAAATTTTCTTCCATGCCAAAAGAAAAAAATTATAATAATTTTGGCAAAATTTAAGCCACTACTTCTTTCCATTTTGAAATTTTATTATTTGTTTGATTATCTAATATGGTTTATTTGCGTGCTTGCCAAATTTCAATTTTAAATCATACCGAAAAGAAACGTTCTATACTAGTTGTATCAATTTAAAGCTCTGCCATGTACCGGGCTTCAATTTTGAAATTCTATATGTTCATACGTCATTCGGTTCTCTGGGAAAGTCCATTGACTATACATGTTGAACTTCAATTTAATATCACATTAAAAAGTATACTTCCAGGTAAGACCGAAAAAAAATGAATTCTATATTCAATATGAGAACCCAACATCGATCATGTCGTTCAAGACAAGATATTTGAAAAATATCAATTTTACTGGATTTTAATAGAAAACTATAGCCAATATGTTAACCGGACGTCCACGCTATATCCGTGAGAAATGATAACTCAATTGGTAATGTTGGTAGCCTTTATATACTTTTGGGCGTGATTGAGCAACAATCAACCTTTTATTTTTATATATTAGTAGGATAAATATATTTTGAATGTAAGAGATACAATAATCGTTAACAACAATAATTTATTATAGTCAAAACTTTTACATTTACCTATTTAAATGATAAAAATATTTGTTTATTTATCCAAAAAACTACTAACAAAACAGAATAATATGATAGATAAAAAAAGTAAAAAAACAATATGTAACAATTACAGAATACTTTCACAATTGGTAGATGTAATTGAAAGTCTATCATGCAATAAAATTCTCTGTAGATCACAAATCAAAACCCTTACAACTTACAACTTGACAACATCAGATGAATTGTCAGTTGCTACAATCAGCTTACAGCTATGATAGGAATTATAATTATTATTCCGATATAGCCTCTTGAGTGGGTTGCTAAGAATGCCATGTTGTACCCAATAACAATGTATGATAAGTACGTGAGATACATACCTATCAGGGGAGATACGTGTGTGGACACACATGAAGGACTGAGTGTACGTGACGCAATGATTCACACAAAGAAAAGTTATAGAATCCTGGTAGAATGAGCCGCATATTGAAATACTCTCGACGTGCAGGAAGAAGAAGATGCTAAGAAACACCGGGCAGGTTGTCAATCAAAAAAAATAGTGTTATACCAGAACAAGACTGAGGGCTGTTTGAGTGTTAGTGTAGTGTTAGTGTAGTCCTGTAGAGCCACCAAGGCTCCCTCTGGCATCATTTATTGTTCAAATAACCAACCACGCACTTCTTTTAACGGACAATAAACTACAGTAACACTAGAATTACACAACACTAAAACTACATTAGAATCAAAACTACACTCAGAGTAAAACTAAAATAACACAAAAATTACACTAGCACTTAGATAACTAGTTCTAAATCTACAAACACCAAGGTTACACTAACACTTGGCTACCATACACTAGCACTAAATCTACAAACACCAAGGTTACACTAACACTTGGCTACCATACACTAGCACTAAGTCTACAAACACCAAGGTTACACTAAGACAAACTACTACTATACACTAGCACTAAATATTCTAACAACAAAATTACAATAAAACTAAAAGAGTTTCTTCAGAAATAAAGCAATTAGTACAAAAAATGTGACTCTACCCCAAAAACTAGTGTGGCAGGGAAGAAAACTTTACAGGTAAATGGGGGAATATTTTCATTTTATTAGTAACATATCCAAAGGGACAGATCATATGCCTGACAGTAGATTTATAATTGTTTCTAGTTGTCAGATTAAGTTCTTCCTGTGAAAACTGGACTGTAAAGTGTGTATATAAAACAAGTTTGTGGTGTTTACTGATTGATAAACACTTTCATTAGAAAACATCTTGTTTCGACAAGTGACAGGTGGGTAGTATGTTAAGGTGGTTGGTCCACGTGTGCGTCTAGCGGTCCCCTGTTGGGAAACGTGCAAGAAACACCGGTACTTATCCCCACCCTACAAGTGTAGTTAGCCTGAATACGCCGGGTAGTTAGGTGATATGTAATACAGCAGCTATTCTAGTGTTTTGTTCCTTTCCAAACGAAACAAGGTTACATCACTTTGCATTTTATTCCTGTTTTCAAGGTTAGATCAAGATTAGATACATTGTATTACAAACTATGACATATATTATATCACGTGACTGAACATTCAACTGACTCCTTATTCCATTACATGTTTTTCATGATTTACATTCCTTGTAATATTATCAAGGCCGTAGTCGCGGGGGGGGTGGGGGGGGTTGAACCCCGAACCCCCCCCCCCCAAATTTTATGAACAAAATATATATGGCTTTATTAATGGTTCAAACAATATCAAAATTAAGGTACAAGTACAAATTAGGGAGCTGTGTTACAATAAAAAGCACTTCAGAGAGATTCTAGAGGTGTTTAATATTTAGAATTTGTTCTAGCCTCCGTCAATTGGGAGATGTGCCCACCAAACCCCCCCTACGACCTTGAATATTATCACCCCTCTAGGCACGACACGAGCTATTTTATGCCGGGATCGCGTTTAGCGTTCATTTAAAGGCTAAGGTACTCCTGTGTTTTTTAAATGGAAGCCATTACGATGTAATGAACGTAACATGACGTGAGTTTAGCCTGTGCTAGAGACGGACGTTCAATTTAACGTTCACTTGAGGTAAATAGACTGTGAGATCAAGGTTGGGCTAACATAACAACTAAATACAGACTCAGTAGTACTTGCGATAGAAGCTCACACGAGCTCAACAGTAAAGTTTAGTTCTAGAGACGGGGACAAACGAACTATATTCACTGTACATACAAACAAGTGAGTCGTTTACACGTTGCACACGTGATTGGCTTGCAGGGTCACGTATGATACTTCGCCTAACGTGACATTTCTCATATGGACAACTTCTACGTTTAGAGAATGTCGTGTTAAATTTCTACCTTACTCATATCCACACCATGGACTTACATATAATTAGATGCGGATAGCCTCAACGGACGGTGCGAAACAAGTAGAGGAATAAACATAGGAAAGGGGACCAAAATTATATCAATAAAGATTTCACAATATTTTTAAAATGGTTTATTCCTGACCCTGAGCCGGCTCAACGATTTAAATCAATGATACACCATTTTTCTATGAATGAACTCACTGCATTAACGTATGCTTTACTATTTATTGCTTGACTCATTTTTAACTGGACATAAATAATAAATACTCGAGATATCCGTACTCTATTAAATATGATGCTAATTAATTGGAGATGATTGGTTAGTGGATTAAGGGAGGACATCGCAAATTAATATTTATGTTATTCCAGAAGAAAAGGTGGGAAATGTTGAACTTTTATATTTTAGAAAGCACGTGACTTAGTACTCTAGCACACACTAATTGGGTTGTTCAATCTTTTGTAATAATTAACATACGCTTTTATTTATTAGCATTGAACTAAACTTTGCTCTTGGAATGTCTGGCTTAAAGGACGAATGTAAACATTTAAATGTTTTTGGACTAATACTAGTTTAGGGTCTCAACAGTAAGTTTTTAATCAAAAACAGTATTTTTCTTTTAATTACCCCTTGTTTAGGAGAACATGTAAGTGATCTTACCTTGTATGGTTACACTATTTTGCAACTTTAGAGAAATGGCCATAGGGTACTGCTACCAGCCCACTTTTAATGTTTGGAAAGTGATTATTCATTAAAGAATGGTAAACACATCTGTTGAAATAGGAAGGACGCTATGTTTTATGTATTGTATTAATATAATAATAGATTTTATCATGACCCTGGACTTTAGATTTGATGCACATGATAGGCTGGTATACATCACCTGGATAAAGATAGGAAACATTAAATGTAATGTTTTGAGTAGGATATTGTAATATTCTTGTAATAGTTTGTTTATTTTAAAATGTGTCCAATGGAGTCACGTTAATAAAGTGTATTTTAAAATCATCAGGGGGGAATATCCATTGACGGGTCATTATTTTGTTTATTGTTTACCCATCTCACTTAACGTTTTCAAAAGAAGATGGCCGATAGCTAGAAATGTTTAGTGAATATTTCATTTTAGCTTTCCAAATAACCTCGACAAGCATTTTGACGTCACTAAAACACGCCGTGACCCTAGATTGGCTCGCGACCCTAGATTGGCTCGCGACCCCTAGGTTGGATAGCGATGATCTAAAACTGTTCTCATTCATTTTCTACAAGAACTGACAACATTGCAAATGGTGAAGAGTAAAACTGAAGTTACAACTGTCGAGCAAATGGGTAATTAGTGTTAGGCCAACAAGCAAGGTAAGAGGGCCCTTGTTTTACCAGCCGTAATGGTAAAAAATGGGGGGGGGGGGTAAAGTCATCCATCTCTCGCCGATTATGCTGCTACGAGGTGTCAAATGTTAGAACTACAGCTTAGCCCCCGTTTCGATGGCCGCACGGTCTAAGATCTCATAGTAGACGGGGAGATCAAGGTTCAAATCTCGATCGGGTGTAGTAAGGAAGGTTTTTCATGAGACGATTTTTCACTCTCCCTCCACGCAAATGCTGTTAACCTTACTCACCTCTAGCCCATTTAAGTAAATAGTATATATGCGTATAACCCGAACGGGTAGTAAAACTAGGTGCTAGTAATAATAATAGTAATGTTACAAAATTATAACAGCTGCGTTCGTGAGCAGCCTGGAGATCATCCATTTTAAATACAGGGAGAATTGATTGCATATTTCCATCTTGATCTTTTTATTTGGTTTGGTTGGGAAAGGTGAGATTCCTAAATTTGAACAATTAGGCCCTACTACTGACACTTTCATTGCCATTTACTAAAGTATTGTAGATTTAGTTGAATTTATGAACTATGTAGGATATTCCTTTAAATTCAGTTACATTCCTTCAAAATAGAATTTTCTAATCATTATTATATTTGGGATGTTAGTTGATTGGCATGTAACCCAACAGTGTGAAGCTAGTTGATTGGCATGTAACCCAACAGTGTGAAGCTAGTTGATTGGCATGTAACCCAACAGTGTGAAGCTAGTTGATTGGCATGTAACCCAACAGTGTGAAGCTAGTTGATTGGCATGTAACCCAACAGTGTGAAGCTAGTTGATTGGCATGTAACCCAACAGTGTGAAGCTAGTTGATTGGCATGTGACCCAACAGTGTGAAGCTAGTTGATTGGCATGTAACCCAACAGTGTGAAGCTAGTTGATTGGCATGTAACCCAACAGTGTGAAGCTAGTTGATTGGCATGTAACCCAACAGTGTGAAGCTAGTTGATTGGCATGTAACCCAACAGTGTGATGTTAGTTGATTGGCATGTAACCCAACAGTGTGTTAAGAAGAGACAACTAAACTGTAGATCTTAATATCATCATGTCCTAAACTTACCACTTAAACCCCCCCCCCCCCCCCACTAAAAATTGAATTCCCCCTATGCTCATGCTTTTATCAACAATCATTAAAATCAATACAGTTCAAAATGACACACAAAGGTTTAAACGATAAGATGTAGACGCATTTGTGAGGAGGGAGAGTGGAAAACCATTTATAAAAAGCCTTGGTACATCCGAGTGGGATTCGAAACCCGATATTCCCGTCGTATTGCCTCTCTGTCGACCAGTTGACTGCCAATCATTTAATTTTACCATACATGAGTTTGTCGAGTCGTGTCGGCCACTTAGCCCAGCCCGCCTTTGGAATATTTTTTATACCTTGCCTACCAGTTTGTTGTTTACCAGTTTGTTTTCTACCAGTTTGTTTTCTACCAGTTTGTTTTCTACCAGTTTGTTGCCTACCAGTTTGTTGCCTACCAATTTGTTGTCCACCAGTTTGTTGCCTACCAGTTTGTTGCCTACCAGTTTGTTGTTTACCTGTTTGTTTTCTACCAGTTTGTTGCCTACCAGTTTGTTGCCTACCAGTTTGTTGCCTACCAGTTTGTTGCCTACCAGTTTGTTTTCCACCAGTTTGTTGTCCACCAGTTTGTTTTCTACCAGTTTGTTTTCTACCAGTTTGTTGCCTACCAGTTTGTTGTCCATCAGTTTGTTGCCTACCAGTTTTGTTGTCCACCAGTTTGTTGTCTACCAGTTTGTTGCCTACCAGTTTGTTTTCCACCAGTTTGTTGCCTACCAGTTTGTTGTCCACCATTTGTTGTCTACCAGTTTGTTGTCCACCAGTTTGTTGTCTACCAGTTTGTTGTCCACCAGTTTGTTTGCCTACCAGTTTGTTGTCCACCAGTTTGTTGCCTACCATTTGTTGCCTACCAGTTTGTTGTCCACCAGTTTGTTGTCACCAGTTTGTTGTCCACCAGTTTGTTGTCCACCAGTTTGTTGCCTACCAGTTTGTTGCCTACCAGTTTGTTGTCCACAGTTTGTTGTCCACCAGTTTGTTGTCCACCAGTTTGTTGTCTACCAGTTTGTTGTCCACCAGTTTGTTGCCTACCAGTTTGTTGCCTACCAGTTTGTTGTTTACCTGTTTGTTTTCTACCAGTTTGTTGCCTACCAGTTTGTTGTCCACCAGTTTGTTGCCTACCAGTTTGTTGTCCACCAGTTTGTTGCCTACCAGTTTGTTGTCCACCAGTTTGTTGTCCACCAGTTTGTTGTCCACCAGTTTGTTGTCCACCAGTTTGTTGCCTACCAGTTTGTTGTCGACCAGTTTGTTGTCGACCAGTTTGTTGTCGACCACTTCACATGGTTTTGAGGCCGACGGTGATGATTTCGATGATCTTCTTTGTCTTCGTCTTGTACCGCCAGTTCCTCAAGGTCAACGCCAGTGAAAGGTGAAAGTACTTAACAGGAAGTCACGTTGTGACGTCACACGTTACACAACTGTTTCTTACTCTTTTTACTAGTACTACTATTACAAGAGCCTAAACCTCGACAAGCCGCGCTCTGGCGAACAAATGAAGGTGCGAAGCGTGGGAAACAGAGAAAACACTACAAGGGATATCAATTTACAATTTATACCTTGGTTTTCTTACAAATATACTTTTGGAGCACCTTTTAAGTTGGGAGGAGATCAGAGTTTTTGGTGTTTTTATGGCAAAATCTTTTTTCTTTAGAAGGGGGGGAGGGATAAAAATTGTTCTAATACAAACCTAGAGTTTAATTTTCTTCGCAAGCTGATATCAACAATAATTGTTGAATGTCATGAGCATAGCAGCATTAGATTAGAAACCTTTTTAAATGAAGAGGAAAAGTTGTAATGCAATACATTCAAGAAATTTTGAGGTGAAGAAAATTAGATTCTATATTTGTACTGGAGTCATATTTTATTTATTTATCCCGAAAAAACGTGAGAAACACCTGCTTTCCCTCGCGGCCTGTCCCAACTCACCTTAACAAATACTAATTATCCCGGTTGAAACGTGAGAAACACCTGCTTTCCCTCGCGTCCTGTTCCAACTCACCTTAACAAATACTAATTATCCCGGTTGAAACGTGAGAAACACCTGCTTTCCCTCGCGTCCTGTTCCAACTCACCTTAACAAATACTAATTATCCCGGTTGAAACGTGAGAAACACCTGCTTTCCCTCGCGTCCTGTTCCAACTCACCTTAACAAATACTAATTATCCCGGTTAAAACGTGAGAAACACCGACTTTCCCTCGCGTCCTGTTCCAACTCACCTTAACAAATACTAATTATCCCGGTTGCTGCTAGAATTAATAACATTTTAATATACTGTTGGTGTGGTATTGATTATAAATATCAAAGTGACAGCTGTGATCTGACGTATGAATACATGAAAGTATATTTAATAAATGTGTATAGCTATCACATAAGAAAATGGGGGTTAACCCTCTGGAACGCCAGTTTTGGTTCTTTGATCACTTGTTGATTGTAATTGTAGTTTTTCAAAAACTTTTAATTTCACACTCTCATGTCACCATTATCTGATAGAATAATTTTAAAAACTTATTTTCCACAATATGTCTTGATAACAGCCATGAAAACCTTCATCTACTTACTCTAATGTGGTAGTATTTAGAGAAAATGTTCCCACATTTGCGGATAAGTAGGATGGGAAACGATTTAGGGGATCCGTCATCAGAAAACTCGACCTGGATACGAACCTAAATCCTTCGTTGCTAACGATTCCGGGTTTAGTTAAGATATGGTTTGTTATTTCTAAATTAGGTTGACACCGAAATTAAGGTGAAAGTATAATGTATCAACATGTTTCCATATGGTTAAAAACTTAAATTTTAGTTTTAGAACCCACAAGTTATATTTAAAGATGAAATTATTTCCTTTAAAACGAACCCCTGAGAATTTCTAGAAAATTGCATTTAAAGATTTCTTAGTCTAAGCTTAGCCCCTCTGAGCACTATCTCATTATAGTGTTTCTGGGACTACCCATTATAGTGTTTCTGGGACTACCACATTAAAGAGTTTCTGGGACTACCACATTATACTTTATATTTTCAAAGGCATCAACAAAGTTAACGGGTAGTAGGCCTAAGACGCGGTGCTAAAATTAAATTAAATTAACATGGTCGAGTTTTCAAAACTTTTTAATGTCAACACTAAATATGAAGTTTTTACTTAAAAAGAAATACTATTTATATTTTATTATTCACTGTTCTGTATTTAATTTTTGTCTACAAAATGTGATTTATAACATTGTTGCGATTCCAGCACGCTATCTCCTAATGAAGTCAAACTGAAACTCAGCTTTCTGTTATGATCTATTTTAAGATTCAAGGTTGACTAAAGTCGTTTAAAAGATAATAAAAACTTTCACACCTCACGATCAATCAATTTTAATGTGTAGCATGAATTTTAAAAGGAAATGATTAAGCAATTACAAGGTCATTCTACTAAGGCCGCTTACCTCCTGGTCTACACAATTAGTTTGGAACAAATGGTTCTTTGGACAACTGTTCGATACAATAGGATATATTCATCAGATAAAACAAGAAATTCATGAAACAAAACCAAATTTCCGAGCTAAACAAAAAAACATGATTTTTACCTGACAATTTCATTTCCTTTCCAACAATATTCCATTTACCGGTACTAATCTATCTATTGTGACACTCCATTTAGTAAATCGCGCATGCGCAGATTGGTTTGTTCTTCAAACTTTTCCATCTGACATTGTAGGCAACCAACTTCATCTGACATTGTAGGCAACCAAACTCCATTGACATTGTAGGCAACCAAACTTCATCTGACAATGTAGGCAACCAAACTCCATTGACATTGAGCAACAATTCATTGAATGTAGCACAACTCATTGACATTGTAGGCAACCAAACTTCAATCTGACAATGTAGGCAACCAAACTCCATCTGACATTGTAGGCAACCAAAACTAATAATCATTGACATTGTAGGCAACCAACACTCCATCTGACATTTGTAGGCAACCAAACTTCATCTGACAATGTAGGCAACCAAACTCCATCTGACATTGTAGGCAACCAAACCTCATCTGACAATGTAGGCAACCAAACTTGATCTGATAAGTTGTTCGATGTTAGAGAAGCAAAATCTTGTTTTAAAACCAAGTTTTGGTTTGTGGAGACACTCCAATTTAAAAATAAGTGAAATTTCTTTGCCAAATAGTTTTTTCTTGCTCGTCGAACAAAGTTCTGGTTCTTGTTCGACCAGTGGGTAGGCGGCCTAGTGTGTCCCAAATCGAGCAACAGTACACTTTTAAGGTGAGGACGTAGGGAAGGCGAGAGAAGTTATGTGTTTTCGTGGTTTTTAGAGCAAAACAATTGTTGGCTAAAATAAATAAAATATTGCTCCAGTAAAAACAAAGAGAGTAATTTTCTTCACATGGTGATATCAACAATTGTTGGATATCTGTCATGACCATAGCGGCATTAGATCACAAGATTTGTAAATGAAGAAAAGAAGTAGTCATTAAATTACAGGACACCCTCGACAGACAATCAACCACTGTTGATATAACCACGGGGAGAAAACTACAATCTATGTTTGTAATGGAGGAATAGTTGATTTATTATGACCAAAAAAGTTTTGATATAAAAACTGCAAAAACCACTGAGTTCTTCTCACGTCCCCAAAATCCCCACCTTAAACTGTGATACAATATTTAGGATTGAATTTGCATAGAATAAAAGGTTTTAGTGTAAATTACCATTTTGGATTAATTAAATACATTTTTTAGGGGTATAAAACAATAAAATACTAATTTTCCAAGTTTAACCATATAAATTTTGAAGAAATAATATACAAATAACTCTTACTCTACACAAAAAAAAATATATATATATATATATATATATATATATATAATGTCGTTATGTTTCCAAATAAAATTTCTATACCACTATATTTTCAAACATGATTAGCTAATTGCTAGATTTATGATAACTATGTTTTTAAAAAAATGGCGCTTGAGATTCAATTAAAATCCAACGACAAACTAAACTTAATTATTTTTAGCTGTCTAAGATGATTTGATGTTAAATTTGATTGCTCGTAGCAGAATATAACACAAACTGTACTGTTTTCTGAAGCAAAAGAGTTATTTAACCAGTTAATTCTGAATGTTTTTAAACCCAATATTCATTTTTTTTATTCAACCATTCAACGGTTAACTCAAACAAAATATTACAGTAGATAATTTTGTTTTTCATACATACCTTAACAATCCCGTGTTAATCCAAAGATTTCCAGAAATACATCGACCAAATCTTCTCCACAAGATATTCTTCCATTCTCTAGAGTTTCCATAAAAAACAAAAATTCGCGCTCAAAAGTCTTTTCCATTATACTTTCAACAATAGTTCTATTATTTTAACGTGCTTACAATAATTATCATTGTTAGAAAAGTTTGTGTCGACTCTGGAGCCCAAGTGTTAGAACCCAGTTGATGACAAAGGACAACTATCTATCTATACATTGTATGTGAAGACAAGGCCTCCTCTATCATTCCCAGTCAACCCTACAAGAAACCAACGCCACCTTGAAGCTACCTCCGTCCGCCCCGCTCTAAAACAGTCAAGTGACTTTTCAGGTATCCCACAGGTACTAAGGAGGGAAAAGATAAAAAAATAGATGAGAATTAAAAAAACACGAGGTGGTAAAAAGAGAAAGAAAATGGCGGAATAAGTTTTCTATATTTAAAAATAACACAACAAAAGCGACCAAGTATTTGGTGTTTATGTCTATATAAAATAAATAAAAATAGGTAAAAAGTTGAAACTAAAATAAGCGCGCCAAGCATGTCTGCCCAGCCCTAGCGAACGTGTAGGATCTACCTCGCTGCCCAACAGAAAGGTAATATAAAAACAAACAAAAAAAAGTCATCAAATAATAAATAGTAAAAAGAAAAAGAACAATTCGAGAACCGACAACCGGTTTTTCTTCGCGGTCTTGAAATGGCCTCGAGGGGGTACACACGGCAACACGAACACAGAATAAAACAGAGAGGGGGAAAGTGAATAAAATGAGACGGAGAGTAATGAAAAAAAAATAACAGCGAAGGGGAATGAAGGTGGAAGAAAGATATAGAAAATATATACAAAGACCATTTCCACGAGCGATTTTAGCAGTGCGACTGCCCATGTTTTCTTCTAATATTTCAACAATTCAGGTGACCTGGGGGTCTAGGGGGTAAGGTGTCGGATTTCTGTGCTGGGGGTCAGAGGTTCAATCCTTGGTCCCGGCACAGATTTATCTGATTGCCAAACCCTTCCTTCACCTCTGACAAGACGTGTATTAATCTCAACTTGTGAATGTGAGGAATGCCAGGCCTCCGCCGTGGTTCGGATCCCATGTTAAACTGTAGTCCTCCATTTCATCTCACAATCACCCTACCATTACACATTAGGTAAGTGCATATAACGAACGGGTAGTAAGAACGGTATATAATAATAATAATATAATAATATATAAATTATAATTCAACAATTATATGAACGTCATCGATGAAGTACTTGCATTTGTTTTATAACATAGGTTATTGTATACAAACAAATGGCGTCATTAGTAATGGGTCCACCCTCTACTTTCTGCAAGACTAAGAATCGGGACAATGTTATTTAACAAACTAAGGAAAGATGAAATACATTTTCCAAGTATTTTCGCAGGTCAGTAAATTATTATTACAACGTAATGTTGAGTCTCAGAGATGGTGGTAGTATCTCTTTCTCACCAATAAATCCGCACTCTCGACTCTTGTTGGCATGATATTCTCTAATAATATAATATAATCCTGGAATGGTTGGCCTAGCATAACAACACGGCTCTCTTTATAAAGAGCCGCGCGTATTTCACCGCCCGTTTAAAACAACGTATCGCCAAGCAGCGCTGCTGGAACCGCTCGTGGAAAAGGTGCTCTTAAGGAGGACACAGTAACAAGACTTTCAACCGTAGACGAGTTTATTTATGTCCTTGTCTCATTTAAAATAAAGGGCATCGCTAAAAAAAATGAGAGAGAATAAAAATGAATACCTTTGCTCGTGCACAACGAAGGAATTCAAAGCAGACGCTTTCTTATCAAAAGCTTCGTTTAATAAATTGCTGGAAAAAAAAGGGGGGGCAGTGACGGGAAACTCCAAGAAAATATACTAGGTAAAAAAAATACAAATTTTGATGAGAATGAGCTTTTCTGAAATCTAGAAAAGCTACTAGATCCACTTTGAAGTCATTTAATCTGACCTGCAACTATTACTGCTGATAGATATTTTCAATACTATAAATTATCACTTATAAAATAGTAGAATTGTATCCATTTTGGCAGCAAAATAAAAAACGTTTGTATTTTTAAAAAAGCTCTTCCTGTGGAAATTGGTCTGTATGTATTCAGGGTCATTATAGTGTGGATAAATTATTAATTACATTTTTGCTGCAAGGAAAACAGAATTAACAATACCAGTTCCCAGGTTCGTTTTACATCTGTCTGTCTGTTCCACAGAAATAATACCAACCATTAGGTTAAGTTAATAACTTTTGACTGTTTATACATTTGGTTTTATTGCTGATGTCCTAACAGAGACATTTTGTATAGGGACAGCGCGTCCGGCATTACTCTATGTTTACATTAATAATGTAGGAATGAAGAAGGTAGAATTTTGATAGTTGCACCCGAATTTTCGTGGGAGAAGAGTGGGAAAAAAAATCTTAAAACAAATGAACTGGATTTGAATCCAGGCCTCCCCACCACTAGCAAACCCACAATGGCGGGTTGATATTATTTGGTTTGTGTTTGTAATGAAAGGAACATACCAATTTATTTTTTCCCTATTCTAGATATTTAAAAATATTTTTAAAGGAATGATCGTCGGCATCCTAACATATCCTAGTTTCCTTCCTCTAACAAAACTATATCTACATCTAACAGTAAGATCAATCAATCAACTACTGATTTGTTTCGACAAATATGTCCAAACATTTTCAACATACAGATATAATGACATTTGTTAGTTTTACTGTATAGTGCTATTTAACGTGAATATATCCAACCACATGGCACTTGGCTCGGTTCGAAGGGGGTTCACCCACGTACCATGCCGCAGTGTCTCTGAAGCTCACAGCTTACCCTAGCGTTGAAATTCCTCAGGTTGGAAATCACGTGACCTTGACTGTGTCCAGACCACCGCGTGTGCTGCCAGCCGAGACACTGTGCCGTGTGAGTGGAACATCGACCTAAGGGACACTAGCTAGCAACTAGAGTAGGAACTTCGTAGGAAGGACTTTCAACCGAATACAGACAGAATATTTGCTGTCAACATTGATGATGTGTTCATGGGCATCCGCGGGAATTTATCCAAGGGGGCGTGGTTGGGGGGGGGGACTATACCTTATAAATAACAGATATTTACAAAACTGTAAATAAACTTTGTTTTGTTTTTTCACTTAATAGGTATCCACCCAAGTATACATATTCATAAAAAAATATTCTAGTAATAAACTTTATTTACACCAAAATATTGAAATTGTTTCATTGCAAAAAGGAACGTTTTTCCATTACAAATAAAATATAAACAATAATATATTAATCTCAATAAACAAATTAGTTTCAAATACAGAACGTTTATGGAGTAAAACAGAAATATGAACAAAAGGTACAAACATAAACAAAGAAAAACTTAGTATAGTGTATCAAACAAAATCTTACAAACTTTAAATTTACAATAATCAAATAAATAAACATGTAAGTTATGAAATTACACAAAATTTAATACCATAATTGATCGTATTTGAAGGCGAATAATAATAGTCTAGGCTGTTGCCAAAATTTAGTAATAACTAGATTAATAAAATCTCATTTTACAATAACTTTTCTTCTGTTAACGCTTAGCATGCACAATCCACAAATCTATTTTCGCTCATTGTAAACGAAGCCATGATTTCACTCTCCGAAGACTGAATGATCGTTTGATTGTGTATGTAGTTGCAGACAAAACAAGCGCAGTTAATACAGACTTTTTTAGGCAGGACAAAACTCTGTATGGTGATCAATAATTATTTCAGTAATTGATATAATTGGTATTTGAGTTTTCACTAACAAAAAACCATACCACATAAAATAAGAAGTTATCAATATCACAAAAATTTTGAATACTTGTTGCTAATTTGTCAGCATATTTTTTTTGCTGGAATTTTTTATTTGTTGGGGATGCAACTTAAATATATTAAATGTTTCTTTCTGTCTGTTCATCTGAAAATCAAATCGCAATGAGGAAATTAAGAAATCTACATATGTAATAAAAATGGATCGTCTTTAATATTTATTTATAGAGTCATTGAAATGATTCCCTCTTAGGGTTTGTTTTTTGGCTTGTATTGGTATTGAAAGCTCAGTATTTATTTCATCTGCAATATTATTAGCAGTAGTAACTATATCTTCAAAAAATGATACCGAGTTTTCCCAATACTGCACCAGAATATTTATTATTTCCTGTACATGATTGCTCACTTCTAATAAATCTAATTCAATGGCCTGTAAAGATTGAGTTATTGATTCTAGTATTGAAGAATATTTACTTATTACTACTAGAGAAATATTAGTCTTGGAGTTAGTACAAGCGTTATACAGCTGATATGTCATCTGCTTTGATTTGGCTTTGCCATTCTGGGAGAAGGTCTCCAGCTGGTTTACAGATTTTGTAAAATTATCTGAGAATATTCGAATGTTCTATATTTTTGCATCAATCGAGTTTCACACAGCATAGGAATATTCAGTGCAGTATCTCTTCTCATGGGACTCTCTCGGAAACAATTAATAATTAGTTGAAAAGTCACTTATCGTAAGCAGTTTGTTATCTAGCCCTCGCTTGCGGCTTCGGGGGTAACTGGTTGTGTCTGGGCGAAGTGTAGCCTGCGGGCGACATTCGTTGCTAGGCCCGGTCTCATGGGTCTTGTGGGGGGGGAGAAAACCTAGGGCGGGGTGGTTAAGGCATGCAGATGATAGCCCTCAGGGCTTAAAGGAGCAATATGAATTATCAAACATTCTTAGTGGTAAAAATAAAATGTCCAATTTGTTAATGGCCTCTCAAATGAAGTACAATTTCCAAATGTATCCAAAGGTTGTGGCGCAAGTTGGCGCCAGGCAGTGATAGAACCAACTTGATCACCACATTGTGCCTGCTTGTGACATTTACTGAGCTCATGAACTTCCAGGCGAGTTGGGGAGTAGCCAACCCAACATGGAGAAGGCCAAGGTCACACTGAGGAACAGAGACAGAGATAGCGGCCATAACCAGCTCTCACCGGACACGTCTCTTTCTCTCTCTCTCTCTCACTTTTGGTTTTATCCGCTGTAGAAACAAAACAACTAGCATGGCAGCCCTTGCTACGAACGGGTTTTCATGTAAAAATAATGTTCCACGATGGGGATTATCAACTTAACTGAGCTATGAAATTTATAGTTTTAAGTGTGCTTTGAACTAAAATCTTGAAAGTTGGGAATTTTGTGAGATTTGAGATCTGGAGTTGGGAAATTCTAGGCTTATTCTGTACCCCATTATTTTATATTATGAAAGTCTTTAACCACAGACTTGTACAGACAGATTCAAAATTTCCCAACTGTTGACCCCTATTCTACGAAAAATCCCAATTTCAAAAATCGTCAAACATTTAAAGGAGATTACTTGTTTAGTAGATTGTAGAAATCTCAGTTAATCAAGTAGTCTAGTAGCGCCGTTGTCAGTAGGCAGACACAACGGCCGGTGAGTGTATGCCGAATGCTGTATGCCGAATGCTGTATGGAAACGAATCTTAAGGGAACATGAGCTGGCCAGTAGCAAAATTTCACTCAGCCAGCAATGCTTGAAGTGGCAGCATTGTCACCCATATTTTGTTTATGGTTTAGTGTTTTTAGTTGTGGCTGCTAGACTCTCACAGTTTTATTATTCAAATTATCATATGTTGTACAGCATGCCTTAAGTAGGGCTGATAAGAGTTTATACAAATTTTGCACAATTTTTTCAGTTTATATTATAAAATATTTCTGTGTAACGTTTTAAGCTATTAAGCTGTGTTTTGTACAAACGAATACAACTTCTAGATCTTCCCAATTTAATTAAAACTTTTGATGAAAGCAAAGCAAGACGTGATGGATTTAAAATAAGATTAAGTAATAAATAATGTAAATAAAAATTGTATTCAGAAAAATTAGTTATTGGTATAAGTTGTTAATTCTTTCTAGCCCAAATAAAAAAATATAAGAATTAAAAAGATTTTTTCATTTCTTGAGAAAAAAAATTTCTAAGCATTATCTACAAAATCTTAATACTATTTGTTATTTGAGGATGGAGGGGGGGGGGTTGCATGGACGGCTTGCGGCGGCCCTGATGCCTCTGTACAGTGGTTGATGGTTGATGATCCATTGATGGTCCATTTCATCTCGCAATCACCCTACCTTTATACATTAGCGTAAGTGCGTACAACCTGAACGGGTAGTAAGACGCGGTGATAATAATAATAATAATAAAACACGGCTATACTGCTGAATCAACGTGCGTAATCAATTACGTGGCTACTAATAATATTTAGCGAGATACGTATTTTTACAGGTCTAGTTATTGGTGATATTGTCTTAGTTGGGGATGAATAGAGGATAAGTTTATGGATGATTAGTAACTAATATTTCTAAATGCAATGTGAGGCTTATCAGATGAAGAATAGGCTAGTTTTTACTTATGTTAAGTATATTTCCCAGCTTGAACTGACGATAAGCTCTTTGAATAAAATTGATTCATTTTTCTGGAGGAATTTTACCAAGGATTTTTTTATTGGTTTATTTTTTTAAAATCATTTACTTTCTTACGTTAGTTATTTTAATTATTTATTTCCTTCCCACAGGCAGTAGTGTATTGAATTGGAAAGGAAGTAGTGTCCTCCTGGTTATATGTTTGTGTATAGAGGATCCGTGGGACCATCACAGAGGACAGATAAGATACCGGAGGATAGAACTGGAACAAAGAGGGAATACCACAAAGTAATCCATAGAAACAGAAACACCTGGAGAGAGAACTGAACAAAGAGAGAATACCACAAAGTAATCCATAGAAACTGAAACACCGGGAGGAGAGAACTGTAACAAAGAGAGAATACCACAAAGTAATCCATAGAAACAGAAACACCGGAGGAGAGAACTGGAACAAAGAGAGAATACCACAAAGTAATCCATAGAAACAGAAACACCTGGAGGAGAGAACTGGAACAAAGAGAGAATACCACAAAGTAATCCATAGAAACTGAAACACCGGAGGAGAGAACTGGAACAAAGAGAGAATACCACAAAGTAATCCATAGAAACTGAAAGTAACATCCTCGAGTAGAAAACGAAAAGAGTGAAGACATAAACCAGCTCAGTTATTATTAACAAGAAAGCAGTTTATGTTGTTGTTTTTTCAGTTGAAAGCATGCAAGGAGCTGGTGTCTTGTGATTTGCAAGTTGCCTCGCCTCAAGGCAGTCCTCGCCTTGGCCTCTGTAGTCCTGTTGCCGGGCGGCCGAGCGACGCTACCACTTGTAACTTAACGAGCCCTCGGCTGGTTTATACAGTACATAATTATAACTATACCTTCTTTGAGATTAACAGCAGGTCTGGCCTTGACGTCTTAGGAGCCCTGTGCAAAACCATCTCTTCCCTCACCAGAAATAAAAATACATTTTAATAAAAAGTAGATTTTTTATTTTCTAGTGATATGGCGAATATAAATGAGATAAAGTTTCATTGGAAGCCCACAACTTGTAGGGGAGAATAATTAGTTGTTTTTAAATCTTTAAAATCAAAGAAATCAAGTGATTTCAAAATTGAAGCGAGATAAGAAATAGAATCAAGACGAACCAAATTGTTCTTCCGGAAAAAAATCTATAAGTTATCCCTTTGTTTGATATGTCAAGACGTTTTAAAAATCTTTTGTATATATATATATAAAGAAAAATATAACATATTTGAGAAAATGTAATACCTTTATTTCAAGAAAATCCACCACTATTTAATAGTTTTCATCGCTCTTTTTTTATTAATATGGTGAATTTCAAAAGAAAAGAGGAATCTCTATCAAAATCAAAAAGAAACGTATAATATATTAATTACTGGTAGTTTGTAAAAAAAATCATTTTTAAAAACATTTTCGTATAATTTTTTAAAACCATTGATCACATATATTAAAATTAAAATTCTAATAAATTAGTTTTGTTCTTTTTCTAAAGTTGTATAGTCTTGTCGTCTTATTTTCTTTGTTTTCTTTGTAAAACAACAACCACTTATTCTGTGACCGATTCAGAAACTTGAGGGGCCGCTCGCCTCATTTGAAATGTATTAGTTTTTAATTCTTATGATTTAGCTTGTAGTTCTAAAAAAAAAAGGTCATATTTCCTAATTTCGCAAAGATTAAATTAAATGTACTGGGATACTATTTCGAGAAATAAATGTTGTCCAGTTTACTATAAAATGAAACAACATTTCTATGATTTTCATAAAAACCTGAAAACATACGGTTCAAATATTACATTAACATTAATAGAATACTAATTTTTAAAATATACACTCTACAATAGTTCGCTTTAGACTAATTTTAAAGATTAAAGGGGTTCCCTTTATCAGGTACCAATACACGTCTCATTTCCTTCATCTTATGCATCTGTTTCCTCTGACAGATGTTCCGCTCTAAACATCTATATTCCATTTAAAAACTAAAATGTTCTTTTTAAATAAATCTATATATTATTTAATACTATTCGGATCCACTTTCAAAATCTTTATTAAAGTTAAAGTTCTTTCAAGGCAATATTTTTTTTTATTCTACCACTCCCTAATAATTGTAAAATTAAATTAGATTGAATCCCACTTCGACGACCGCAAGATTTAACGCGCTACTCTCGCAATATACTAGACTACCGATGACAGAGAGATAGTGGTTTGAATCTTGGTCGGGTGTACTGAGAATTTTTCCAAGAATTGTTTACTACTCTTCCTCCACGCAAATGCGGGGATACTTCTTATAAATATAGTCTTTGTAATTCCTAAAACCATTAACGTAATTAGTACATTATTAGTATAGCCCGAACTGGTAGTATGACGTGGTGTTAGAAAAATAGATTGAAATATTGGACATAAAATTAATCATCATGGATTTAAAAAATATAATCATGGAATCATTGACTGTAATGGGGTGGACTGGATAGAACTAGCTCTATATAGTTCTAGATAGAGATAGAGTGTAATGAGGTGGACTGGATAGAACTAGCTCAAGATAGAGACAGTACAGAAATATCCTTCAAGATCCTAATGCCACAAAACAGGCCTTTCAAAATTGTGGCTTGCGGGCCACATGCATCCATCCCATGATTATGTGTGGTCCGTGAACTTATGATGAATCAACACAAAATAATGTCTGTTGGCCAATTTTTTTAATATTGATACCGTAAAAATACTCAATTATGGAATGTTACACCATGTCACCAAAATTGTATCAGCTCAAAAAAGTTTCAAAGATGAACAATTTGATAAATAATGTTTGATCAGCCCTAGAAAGGTTATTGGGGTATAATATTTGTTGTAAAAGTGTAGGCCTACTCAATTGGAGACATTCGTATTCAAAGAAGCTGACAATATTGTATTTTTAGAAATGTTGCCCCCTCAGTATTTTTAATTTATAATCTGGAACTTATGATCCAACGAGTTAGACACTCTTGACATAGATTAAGTCTTTAGAACAATTTTATCCCAGGGATGGAAACAACTTTTCGTTTTACCTGTTTTAATGTGATAAATTATATTTTTCTAAGGATAAGAGGTACCAGGTACTCAACTAATCGGGCATGTCAAGTATGTGAGAAAAAAACCAAGCAATAGTCACATGCAGTTGTAATACTGATGTGAGAGAATACTTCATCTCTCTATCCCTTTCACGCCTTACACATGCACATGCAGATAAACACTTGCAAGAGTGTTCAAGATGTGTCCAGTCACGTGATTGGTCGGACCAAGGACTCCACTAGGGATGGACGAACTCCCCTGCATCGTTCACAGCGGTCAAGGCCGCGGTACTCGACTGCATTCGTCTGGAAGAGTCGACGTTCCTTTGTTGAGAAGCAGCGGCAGGCTTGCCAAATCAACGGGAGACTAGGAATGGGAACATTTTCACGTAGAATTGTCCTTTCAATTATTTTTTTTTAATGTTTCACCTGGTTAAACGGAATGGATATAATCGAGCATGGGTGTACCTGCAGACTGCAAGCGACCCGAGATAACAGGTACAAATACCCCTGAAGATATGTTTCGTTGTAAGCTTAAAGCTGTACAAGGGCTAGTAATGACAAACTTTTTTCCGACAGACTGCAGCACTTTCGTTTTTGTCCGTATTGGAACGGCCCGGTCAAAGAGTGAAGGAGATAGATTTACACTCAGGTAGACACGAGATGTTTGCTCCGGGATGTTTATAAACACAATGTTATTATTTTAATTTATTAAAATATGTGGGATAAAAAGGTCAAATTTTTTTTAGTTTAGATTAATTTTTTTAAATGTGGATGGATAGGTACTCTGTACGATGCAATACGTGAAATGCATTTGCTATTTTTGGATAAATTCTTATCAAACGTAAGAGCGATTTGCATGAATAATAATCTGCAAAGGCCAATTATAGCTATTATTAGTATTAATATAGTTTTATTCGTAACCGAAATTAAATATACTTGACTCACCTCGGTGGTCGATGGTCTGAACGCGTCACTTTCGTGAAATGCTGGACTGCCAATGACGGGGAAATTTGGGTTCAAATCTCGGTCGGGTGCATTGAGGGTAATTTTTACAAAATTGTTTCCCCCACTCCTTTCTCACAAATGTGGATGCAATCTCTATCAATATAACCTTCCTCGTTCCCAACACATTAACCTTATTGATCCATAAGTGTATAAACCAAACGGGCAGTAAGAAAGGGTGTGAAAATAATAATGATAATAATAATATATTATACTACTATAAAGCCACACGGCTAACTCACTCACTGACATTAATGTTTACCCACTTCCAGATGAGATATAAAATTGAAATTTTGCAAACTTATAGCTTCTAGCCTGTAACCGACGGGAAAATTCCAAAAAGTTAAAAATTTTAATTTTCAACCCCCGAAAAAAATTCAAAATGATGGTGCAACTTTAAAGTCGGTGTGGACCTTTCTTTGGAGGTCTTCTTGTGGCTAAATGGTAAGACCTATCAAAAAACTGATTGCACCAGCAGCCACAAGTTTGGTCCTATTACTTTTTATCGTATCTCCATCGGTTAATCCTTAGATAGAGCTAGATTTTTGATTTTAAGTAAATTTTGCACATTTTCTACACTTTTTTATATTCTGACACACTTATGGGAGAGCTAGAATCATTAAATTTGGCAGGCATATTGGCACGTCTAATTGCCATAGGTGTACAAATTTGATGATTCTAGCTGCCCTATAAGTATGGAGAAACTAAAATTATATGTGAAAAATACAATACCGGTAACTTTAAGTCGTTACGTTCAAAACAACGCTGGAATTACATTAGTTTACATCCACTTGCAAAAAAAACTCAGTGTGGGTTTGGGGCGGAGCCCCCAACGATCAAAGCGAATATATATACATACACACACACATAGCTTCATATTGTTTAGAACATGGATATTTAATTTGACCCGAGAGGGCAAAGTTGAAGATCGAGAACATTGTTGGTCCAGTGTTTATACACCTGACGATAACATTTCCAGGCACTTTTTCTATCCCCGCTTCTGTTCAGACGTATAAACGTATATAAGATAACTACTCTAATGGGGTAGGAAGCATTTTAGAGGTAATCCACTTGCATTTGGGAACTATATATCTAGCCCGAAAATTAGGGGTAGTTTACCTAGTGCGAGAATACATCAAATCGTTTTTCTCAAAATTGGGTCTAGCCATTTTGATTAAAATTCGTATATAAGTACTCTTTACATAAGTAATAAAATGGTGACTCTCATTTTCCAGAGATATCTCCGCAACTCTTTGAGGTACGGAATAACTTAACCCTACCCTTGAAAAAATGTAAGATTATTAAAAATATAAATTTTCTATTTAAAATATGTTTTTATAAAACCCATAGTTGCCGAGCTATTAGCAAATATATTATTTGTTAAGTTCATATATTTTAAATGGATAGTTGATAATTATCTTATTAATGATTATTATTATTAATATTAAATATAATCCCCTTAATAGTTTTGTTTTTAGAATTATAATAATTCGCTACCCCTGAACGGTGTCCAGCCTACGCTGCATGATTTCACTATGAAATGAGTTCTTAACCTGGTGCAGCCGCACCCCCTGGGGGTATGGGCTCAAAGTACTCCGGGTATGGGACTCAATCTCTCTTTAGATAAATAAGATAAAATACTTACAATTTTGTTTGAGCTGTTCTGTTCCTAGCTGCCCAAATGTAAAGTAAAACTAAGATATTGACTTATTTTGAAGTTATACTGGAACTAATAGGACTGGTGTTGATGATGATGATGATGATGATTTAGACAGTCTGAAGAAGCGGGTATGAGGCACTCCATTGGGGGGTCTGTAATAACTAAGAGGTTATAAACCTATGCACTCTGGTGTAGTTTATAAGATGCCAGAGTATAGTCCATCATTCTCAGAGTAAACAGACTTAATGGAGTACAGGGCCTACACGCTCTTTTAGAAACGAAACCATTTTATATTGTTACAGTAAGTTTTAAAAAATATTGTGTACGTTTTAGACTTAAAATCTACACAATATTTTTAAAAATTCCTGGGTATGCCATGTGATTCTAATCTTCGATAGTTCGAAATGGGCTGTTATACTGCACTAAACTTTAATTTTTATTGGGAGCCCACTTTCAACCACCAAAGTTGGTTGAAAGTCACTAAAACTTGGCATTCTATATGTACAAATATATTTTATTAATATTATAAAGTTAATTTAAAACATTTATCAAAAGGTTTTCAATGAAAATCACATATTAGTTCCCCATAATTTGTACTCGATACTGTGTAATCTGTAGGATATTCCCTTAAATACTGTAGCAGTGTTCATGTCACTGTGAGAATGGCTAGTCCATCTTACCTCACCAGTCTGTAGATACTGTAGCAGTGTTCATGTCTCTGTGAGAATGGCTAGTCCATCTTACCTCACCAGTCTGTAGGATACTGTAGCAGTGTTCATGTCTCTGTGAGAATGGCTAGTCCATCTTACCTCACCAGTCTGTAGGATACTGTAGCAGTGTTCATGTCTCTGTGAGAATGGCTAGTCCATCTTACCTCACCAGTCTGTAGGATACTGTAGCAGTGTTCATGTCTCTGTGAGAATGGCTAGTCCAACTTACCTCACCAGTCTGTAGGATACTGTAGCAGTGTTCATGTCTCTGTGAGAATGGCTAGTCCAACTTACCTCACCAGTCTGTAGGATACTGTAGCAGTGTTCATGTCTCTGTGAGAATGGCTAGTCCATCTTACCTCACCAGTCTGTAGGATACTGTAGCAGTGTTCATGTCCTGTGAGAATGGCTAGTCCATCTTACCTCACCAGTCTGTAGGATACTGTAGCAGTGTTCATGTCTCTGTGAGAATGGCTAGTCCATCTTACCTCACCAGTCTGTAGGATACTGTAGCAGTGTTCATGTCTCTGTGAGAATGGCTAGTCCAACTTACCTCACCAGTCTGTAGGATACTGTAGCAGTGTTCATGTCTCTGTGAGAATGGCTAGTCCATCTTACCTCACCAGTCTGTAGGATACTGTAGCAGTGTTCATGTCTCTGTGAGAATGGCTAGTCCATCTTACCTCACCAGTCTGTAGGATACTGTAGCAGTGTTCATGTCTCTGTGAGAATGGCTAGTCCAACTTACCTCACCAGTCTGTAGGATACTGTAGCAGTGTTCATGTCTCTGTGAGAATGGCTAGTCCATCTTACCTCACCAGTCTGTAGGAACTGTGAGAGTGTCTATGCACTGTGAAATGCTAGTCCATCTTACCTCACCAGTCTGTAGGATACTGTAACAGTGTTCATGTCTCTGTGAGAATGGCTAAGTCCAACTTACCTCACCAGTCTGTAGGATACTGTAGCAGTGTTCATGTCACTGTGAGAATGGCTAGTCATCTTACCTCACCAGTCTGTAGGATACTGTAGCAGTGTTCATGTCACTGTGAGAATGGCTAGTCCAACTTACCTCACCAGTCTGTAGGATACTGTAGCAGTGTTCATGTCTCTGTGAGAATGGCTAGTCCAACTTACCTCACCAGTCTGTAGAGGCTGGAATCGTGAGGGAACGTTGTCTAGATTGAAACCTGTAAACCTGAATCTTTGTCCGGTGACCTTGGGAACCACCAAGAGTTGTTTCTTCGAGTAAAAATGATCTGCGCCCACGGGAATGTCAATGAATGTAAAAAGGGTCTAAGTTATTTCACCCTGTGGATAGCAACAGATTAGGATGATACAGCTTGAACAAAGCGTCACAGCTTGGTGCGTTTTCTTGTATTGCACTGAAAATAAAAATAAACAGTGGAACTGAGACAAGTGAACTGTTTTACTGTATTTGAAAAATTAAAACTGATCCAGTTTCAGTGTTGTCGAGTGAAGAAATGTATAAAACCACACTTGGATACAAACTGTTTGAGTGTATCTTGTATCTAATATCTCGGTATTACAACAGTGAGACGGGCTCTTAAGGTCGATCGACAGTAAGAACTAGTTATACTTTTACTTTCTCTCAACACCTCTGAGAGAAAGTATTGTGAATCGACAAGAAAAAAATCGAACAAGAGATTTTGATAAATTAAATTTCATGACCCCCCAAAAATAAAAGTGGTTTTCACGATGTCGTCTGTCTGTCTGTCTATTTTCTGTGTGTCCATCTGTCCGTCTGTACCGCGGGTTAGAGCCGAAGCTATTTTACCGATTAGGCTAGAACGTGTTATCCGAAGTTCTCATAGGGTTCCTCAGAGAGGTTTTGTAATTAGATTACTAACCCTCAATTTAAGGGTAGTTTAGTGAAAGCCAAAAAGGGAAATGAATAAATTTTCTCCAAATTTGCTCTAACAATTTTGATTAAATTTCATATACAAACATTGTTTATCACTATAAACAAGATGGCGATTATCATTTACTCATGAAAATGGCTTTGAGAGTACTTTACATAATTTCTCCGCAACTATTTGAGATACGAAATAATTTATCACTGTAAAGGTGTATTACTATTAAAGGTAAAAATATTTTATTTGGAAATATTTTTATGAAACCAACAATTTATTAGCTACGAGTAAATATTTATACTTTTTAAATCAGGTTTTTTAAAATTAATCTGATTCTTATACTCTTTGGTGGAAAAAGATGTTTCTATTTTCTCTATTTTTCTGTAACATTGTTCCTAGTTCTAATGCCACAGAGTAAGTAACAGTGTATATTATTTCATTTGTGATCTTTGATGTAATGTTTCTACAACAATGTAAAGACCTATTATTTCGTTTCACAAAACTTACGGGTTTTTAGTAAATGTCTGTTTTAAGATAAAAGTGGGAGAAAGTCTGTGCGACCATTTATTTTAGTCTATAATACTTTGGCAGGGAATTTAATATAGATGAGGAAAGGTGGAGGTATCTTGGAAAAATTAATAAGTTGTCTCAGCAAAACACATTGCCACAACATCGACCAGATAAATAAGCTGGCGTCCACTTTATCGGGGTGTGTCATTAGTTGACACTATCTAATCCTCTGCCTAGTCCGTTCTAATAATCTAGTATCATATAGGGCGTTTGACCCCGATTTAACCTTTGATCTTTGACCCCAATCTATGTTTTCCCTGGTGACGTCATCATGATGTTGCAATGTTGTGTGACGTCATCACAACTCTGAGTGGTTTATTTTGGTTTGGGTGAAGTAATGGTCAATTTGATTTGCCGTTGGTTTTTTTCTGTGTGGCTATTGGTTTTTAATGTGTGTCCAATGGATTTTTATGTGTTCCCATTGGTTTTTTATGTGTGTCCCATTGGATTGAATGTCTGGGTAGGATTGGGACTGGCTTGGGAGTTTATTTGTGGCAGTTTTTGTATTTATTGGTGGGGAGCTTGCAGTCCATGGCATCGGGCACTCCTCCCACGACGTCCCATAAAATGTCACAAATTCTGCCCATGAGGGCGGGAGTGTGCAGGAGCATCCTCTCCAGACACCTGTCTAACATAGAGTGTCAGCTACTGGCCTGGTCTCCCTGTCGCAAACCTCTGAATCTATTTTGGTATCACAACCCTCCCCCCGACAATGGATTTTCCCTGATGACTCATACCTGGTGCCAGTTTGGTGGCTCGACAAGGCAAGTTAAGACAGTAATAGATAATGACCTTGAATTATATCGCAACCCTCCCCCATCTATGTGGTTGTACCCTTCTCCACCTCCAATTCTAACAGCTAGAGGCCACAATAGCTAAGAAGAGGGTGGACGGAATCTATAAGGAATTTAATATAACAAAAAATACGAACGTTTGCCATTTTAAGAAAAATTTGAATAATTTTTTCAAGGTAAAACAACATAGGTAAATAAAAAATGTATGGCCTCACAAGGCAAACTGAAGAGTGTTGAAAAACATATAAATATGGCAGAGAATGCTCTTGCTCAGTACATTTGAGGATATATTTCACAATCTCAAAGTAAATTATTTATTTAAAGGATTTAGTTTGGACGAGATCCAATAATAATCAAAAATCGTTAATGTAGTAATAAAGAACTTAAATATGCTCTTTTAAACTGTTAACAAAGCGGTTTAATCACCATTATGAATGCTGATTAAACAAATAGGTTAAACCATTAAACCTTTTAATCCTTACTATAATAATAAAGAGCTTAAAGAAACTCTTTTAAACGGTTAACAAAGCGCCTAAATCACCATTGTGCGTTCCGACTAAGCAAATTTAAAATTTAAGATTAAATTTAAATTTAAATCTAAATTCTAAAAATTACACAAAAGTTTGATTTCCCGACATAGCTCAAAGTTCTGTGGGACTATTACTTCCAGCCCCTTTGAAGTAATTGAGAAGATTACGACTTGTTAATATTTAACATTATAATAGAAAACAAAGTAATATTACATTAGAATACTGATAATTTCTCACTAAACAAATCGGTAAAATGTTAAAGCTATAACTTATAAACCAAAAAATAAATTACTCTTATTATTTCATCAAAGAAAATATGTCTACAAAATATTACCTATAAAGAAACATTATCAAATTTTAAAGTTTAAACAATTATTGTTAACCACAAGAGTAATACAAATTTATATTTAAACTAAATATTCCAAGCTAGAAAAAGATTCAAAAGGTGGCTTACCTATTAACATCTCTAAAAATTACAAAAAGACTAGCGCCCAAGCGACAAAACGAAACATTAAATGTGCCATAAAATTTACTTTAAAAAATAAATCTTCTAGTGATAAATTACTGACACCTACACTGAACGATTATAATCACATAATTGACTAAGTGTTCAAACATCCAAACCCGTTAAAAGTCGTTTAAATTTTAAATATTTAATAAAATTTATAGAGTTTATGTGCCCCCTGTGGCGTCCTGTCCTCTCCCTATGACATCCTGTCCTCTTCCTGTGGCATTCTGTCATCCCTGTAGCATCCTATCCTCTTCCTGTGGCGTCCTGTCCTCTCCCTATGACATCCTGTCCTCTTCCTGTGGCATTCTGTCATCCCCTGTGGCAGCCTGTCCTCTCCCTGTGACATCCTGTCCTCTTCCTGTGGCATCCTGTCCTCTCCCTGTGGCATTCTGTCATCCCCTGTGGCAGCCTGTCCTCTCCCTGTGGCATCCTATCCTCTTCCTGTGACATCCTGTCCTCTCCCTATGACATCCTGTCCTCTTCCTGTGGCAGCCTGTCCTCTCCCTGTGACATCCTGTCCTCTTCCTGTGGCATCCTGTCCTCTCCCTGTGGCATTCTGTCATCCCCTGTGGCAGCCTGTCCTCTCCCTGTGGCATCCTATCCTCTTCCTGTGACATCCTGTCCTCTCCTGTGACATCCTGTCCTCTCCCTATGACATCCTGTCCTCTTCCTGTGGCGTCCTGTCCTCTCCCTGTGGCAACCTGTCCTCTCCCTGTGGCAACCTGTCCTCTCCTGTGGCATCCTGTCCTCCCTTGCTGCTACCACTGTTTATCCATTCTGTAGTCACCACATGTTTTGAGGTTAGGTTTGTTTGTTGGTTGAAAGTGTCATATGTTCATACTGTAAATTGTGTGTTGAATTTTAAAATGGACAAGATAACAACACAACTGGAGCCAACGTGGTTCAACAGTAGAATGGCTGAGTTGGCAGCACTGAAACTCTTTACAGGCTGAACACAACACAACTGGAGCCAACGTGGTACAACAGGAGAATGGCAGAGTTGGCAGCACTGAAACGCTTTACAGGCTGAACACAACACAACTGGAGCCAACGTGGTTCAACAAGAGAATGGCTGAGTTGGCAGCACTGAAACTCTTTACAGCGACTGACGATATGATCGGAGATTATAAATAGACAGAAAAAAAAACCCCAGACGATACGAAACGCAAGCATAAATGAGTCCTTATAGTTTAGACCATCTCTACTCAAGTTGGCCAAACTACAAGATACGACACCAACACACACCAAAACAAATATGGTAGATGCCAATGCGATAGGCTAAAATCTCTATTCTATGATACTCCCTTCGATTACTTTGACCCCATGTATGCAAACACAAACATCTACAAACACTTACAAACATGGTCAATTACGTTAATCTCTATCCTCTGTATGGTGGGGGATGTGTGGGAACACACACTTGATGACCTTTGACCTCTGGTTCGTAGAGAAACACACGCGCACATAAGAAAATATGCTCAGCTGGCTAACCTTTTAGGTAAATATCTATCAGGTATCTGAGACCAAGGCTATCCTGCACGATACACCTTTGACGACCTAATTTTACCACCAGAGGAGATACGATATTGTTCCCAGTCCAATATCCTTCAGATAGGGATGGTAGGAATTAAGAGTAAAGGGCAGTATTTTTTCAATGTAAGTAACAAACTTTTTTCCAGCAAAATAAATAAAATATTTATCCAGTAAAAGTATAAAACTTAATTTTCTTCACATGGGGACTTCAACAGTTGTCGAATATTTTTGAAGGATGTCCTAGAATTTAATGAAAGCTTTATCTCTTAATTTAAAAAGTTTCTTATCAAATATTAATATGCCCATGACAAATATTCAACAAATGTTAGTATCAATATTTGAGAAAATTAAACTATATATTTCTACTGAAGGAATATTTGATTTACTTTAACGAAAAAGTGTTGATGCTTTTAAAAGTAAATAACACTGAACTTTTCTTGCGTTCCCCTCCATTACAACTTAAAAGAGACGACCTCGCCTTGGAATTCCTTCGAATTATAAAATAAATGTCTATAGAAAATATGCATAGTATTCTATTATTTGGGGGGTGAACCTTAGCAAAATCTTTCAACCTTTTTTAATTTCTTTTCCATCGATTGTTACTTTCTTTGCTGGGTTTGTGTTTCCAGCCACCTCCATCTTCTTTCTCTTTTCCACGTTCATGTCCAATCCATCGTTCCATCGCTCCCGCTACATATCCTGTTCTCATCATAAGATTACGTGGGCAGGACACGCAGCACGAATTGTGGGTTATAAACCTTGTTCAGGGACTGACTGGGAAACTCATTGGGAACAAACTGTTGGAACACCTGGACGGAGATGGGAGGATAACATTAGAATGGATCTGAGAGAGATAGAGTGTATTGAGGGGGACTGGATAGAACTAGCTCTAGATAGAGATAGGGTGTAGTGAGGGGGACTGGATATAACTAGCTCAAGATAGGGATAGGGTGTAATGAGGGGGACTGGATATAACTAGCTCTAGATAGAGATAGGGTATAATGAGGGAGACTGGATATAACTAGCTCAAGATAGGGATAGGGTGTAATGAGGGGGACTGGATAGAACTAGCTCTAGATAGAGATAGGGTGTAGTGAGGGGGACTGGATAGAACTAGCTCAAGATAGGGATAGGGTGTAATGAGGGGGACTGGATATAACTAGCTCAAGATAGGGATAGGGTGTAATGAGGTGGACTGGATAGAATTAGCTCAAGATAGGGATAGGGTGTAATGAGGTGGACTGGATATAACTAGTTCAAGATAGGGATAGGGTGTAATGAGGTGGACTGGATATAACTAGTTCAAGATAGAGATAGGTGGCGTACTTTCATAGGTGTGGCAATTAACCTTTGAGTCCTAATGCCATATAAGTGTTACCATAGCACTATTTGTAATGTTTCCATTGAATTAATTCTTGTAAAGAGAGTGTAGAGAAAAAAATTGGTTCAATGCACCGCAAAGACGTTCTCGCTCCTCTGCCTAAAAATGTAACAGAACTACATAACCATGCACATAGCTTGGAAATAGTTGGGTTTATAAAAATATATTTCAAATAAATGTTTCTTATTTTTAATTTTCTTATAACTTTACAATGATGTTATATTTTGATAAATCAAATTTTATGGATATATGATCAAAACTTTAGATATCAGCTCTTGTAAAATACCCTCTAATCCATTTTTATGTAAACATTAATCGCACCATTTTGTTTGTAGTGTTGAGCTGTGGCTGAATATAATTTTAATCAAAATCGTCAGATCCTATTTCGTTTTTGTTCTCTCCCTTTAAGTAAAACACCCTTAATTTTTAGAGTAAAATTTATAGTTCCAGAAATTCCTCAAGATGTCGTGAGGAAGTAAAAACAATAACATTTTATTATTTTAAGCTGATGAATCAGAATCTATTTATATTCTGTACTAAAAACTTACTTTTTTTTTGTCAAGATATTCTAAAGTGAAATAATTAATTTATATTTCATGAATTGAATACAAGGAAGACGGCGTAACTAAAAATCTTTGAATATTATAATTAATTTATTTTCCCTGTTACAATGACGGATCAGTTCATGGGGTTACATCTCGGCAGGTATTTTTCTTAGAACAAAATAATGTTGGACATTTTGATAGAGCAGAATACATCTTTTTTTTACTAATTTACCTGTTTTGTCAATACTTAGGCTACGTAACAAATGTAACTTAATCACCAGTCGGTGTTAAAATAATCTTTATTGGCTGTTATAAAAATGATATTTTATTTATTTTATGTGAAATAACGTCCACTTTCTGAACCGACTAATTATATCATCACACGAGCATTTCTATGAGCGAGAGTGAAAGGGACTACCAATTTTGCCGGGATTTTACCTTCAGGGATTGTTTATATGACACAATCAACTTGGGACCAACGGCTTTAATTTTCCTCCAAAGGAAGTTGTGCTACACACTTCTATCGCTCAAGAAAGATCCGTAGACCTCAGCTGGGTTTGAACAGCGGGTCCAGAGGTGAGTATTTTACCCCAAAACCAACAATGTCGACAATCATATGTTGAAATACGTTTTATTTCGTGAAATATTTTGAATGTGTTCATAATATTTTGAATTTTTTTCTACATGTTTCAAAGATGCTAGGACTATTGTGCAAGTCGAAGTCAAAACAAAGATGATTTGAGCTTGGATATTTCTAAGCTTCACAACTCCCCTATTCAAGAGTATTATGTTCTGGGAATTCCAAAGCGAGGTCGTCTCTTTTAGGTGTAATGGAGGGGAACGCAAGAAAAGTTCAGTGTTATTTACTTTTAAAGCATCAACACTTTTTCGTTAAAGTAAATCAAAATTATGTAACCTCCTCCACTCCTTGGTATCCTCATCCCAGTTTGGACCAAATATCTTCCCAAGCATCTTGTTTTTGAACACCCTAAATTAGTTTGGATTTAAGTTCCATATCAATAACATTCCTACTTTTGGATAGTGTGGACATCCAAAAACATATTACGCCATCAGTATATTATAGCATGTATGCTTGAGCTCTCTTCCCTAGGCTAGTGTCGATCCCAAGACAAACAGCACCATCAGTAGGTTACATCAGGACCGAGTAATCTCCCTTTCCTAAGCTAGTGTTGACCCCAAGACAAACAGTACCATCAGTAGGTTACACCAGGCCCGAGAAATCTCTCTTTCCTAGGCTAGTGTGGGTCCCAAGACAAACAGCACCATCAGTAGATTACACCATGACCGAGTAATCTCCCTTCCTAGGCTAGTGTGGGTCCCAAGACAAACAGCATCATCAGTAGGTCACAACAGGACCGAGAAATCTCCCTCTCCTAGGCTAGTGTGGGTCCCAAGACAAACAGCACCATCAGTAGGTTACACCAGAACCGAGTAATCTCCCTTCCCTAGGCTAGTGTGGTCCCAAGACAAACAGCACCATCAGTAGGTCACACCAGGACCTTGACCCTTGTGTCACTGTTGCACAGACTCGGCCGCCTGTGATGTAATAATACGAGAGATCGAAGCGGTCTGCTACCGGAGGGGCCTCTTACAACTGGAGAAGACTGCCTATTGGTCGAGAGAGGGCCGCTGGAAGAACATCGTGAGTGGGAGGGGACAGAGTCCAGGGTTGGCTGCTAGTTTCCGAGGTCTTGGGTTCAACGCTCGGCCAGCGACCGTTGGTTCGTTCGTTGTATCGCCTCCGGCGGTCAGGCTTCACTTGACAGGATAAACTACCAAAATTAATCTCTTAAGGCGCCTACGTTTAGTCATTTAGGGACCTAGAACATTCATTTGTTTGAGTTACTTAAATTAATTGACCGCGCACTCGGACAAAGGAGCCAATGTCATCTATTATAGCTTACCTATCACGAGGAGGCCAAGGTTCGAATCTTGACTGAGTATTCTGAGGTGATTCTCCTAAATGCTTTTCTACTTTCCTTGCACGCAAATGCAGGTACACCCATATTCTAGCCAACCCCTGCACCTAAAACGAGGGGGTTTTGGAGGGGATCCCCCCAACCAAATTTCCGGAATATAACTTTACATAGCTCTATAAGTTATTTCGAAGTTCTTTTGAATAATAATTGTGGTCTTGGTGTTAACATTTTTTTAAGGTCCACCATTATATTTTAATATTGTGTGTGTCCCCCCAAGGTCTGTCTGTGTCCTATAAACGTGGGCCTAGAATCTGTCAGGATGTTACAGGCCGGAATACTGAAGTTTGGCAACACTGCGTTGAGGCCGGTCACCAACACAGCCACGTGCAGTATCGCTGATTTAGTTCAGTTTGTAATTTACTTGATTTGAAATGTTGTGTGGTTCGTTCTTCTAATGTTTTGGGTCATAGATCGAGACATACAATAGATGAACGTTTTGTGGATGTGATTATTGATACTCAACCCTGACATAATTTCAGAATCCTCACTTTTGTACATTTATGGTTGTGCTTACTACAAATGGCCTTTTGTTTGGATTATAGTTAATCCATTGAGTTTTTTAATTGGACATGACACAGATGTTAACTATTTCAATGATATCACCAGAGGAGGACTAACTAGTGCTTAAACAACCGTTTAGGATTGAAGTGAATGGACATTCTAGTACCTAGATATTGTGCCCACTAAGAGATGGGGAGGTGTGATCGTATTAGGATTTGATCAATACTCTTGCAAACACCCATAATTTGAGAGTCTGAACAACCTTATTGGACGACTAGAGTTTAAGAAACTTGGGTTCAATATGGTTTTTAAAGGTTTTACAGTGTAGATCAATTTGAACAACACAAACGAAGCTTTCCCGAAATTGCTTCCCAAATCCTTAAAAGTTCAATGTATATAAAAAGAACATTATGAAGTGTTAAAATTGTGTGAACTAGTAAATGTCAGTAACAATTGCCTCCACGGAGAGAATTTATAAGCTTTTAAAAAGAATAAATAATAATAATAATAATAATACTTAGCACCGCGTCTTATTACCCGTTCGGGTTATACGCTTAAGTACTAATTACACTAATGGGTTAGGAATTGGGAAGGTTGAAAAAAGAATAAAGAATTACACACAGGCAATAGGTAGGTTTCCTACGAGACGGCTGAAGCCGCACGCGACCCGAGCCTCCAGCCATGCGTCAGACGCTTGCAATCATTGATCTGTGAATGTAGCACTGTTTCGTCACAATGAGTGAAAACGATGATTTGTTACTTCATTTGCTGCTAGAAGTCACTGAGGATGACGGAATTTTACAATATTGTGTTTATATGAGGGGAAATGCTGATGTGCATTCTATTTTTAAATCAAGACGGGATAATTCACAACACTAATTAATCGACAGTTGTTGCAAGGCGTTAAAAAGTTTGGAAAATTTTTCAGAGTGAACAATTCTCAGTTTAACTTCGTCCTTGTTTTGATACAAGATGATAACAAAAGTGATTCTTACAATAGAGCTCACTGTTCAGTGTACAATCACCACTGTTGGGAAATTAGCTGTAGCGTTGAGTTATGTAATGACAAGTTTATTTCTCACCAAGCATTACTTTATTAATGTATCTTACCAAATTTACTACATACTGGTTATAAAATATTACAAGGCCTATATTTAAAGAAAAAGGAGAAGTGATATTTTATGATTTTACGATTTAATAATATGTTTAACATAATTCTCCATTGTTCTTCTTACTGTCGTCGATGCCAATTACAAATTTATGTTCGTTGATGTTGGTTCGTATGAGAAGGAAGGGGACAGTGGAATTTTTGAAAAGTCTAACATTGGAAGCTAAGTCAGAACTGGGGATATGTTACCCCTCCTTGTAAAACTGGCCAACTCTAACAAGTTATGCCCTACTTTTTAACTGCTGATGAAGATTTCAAATTACAAAAAAGTATGTGATTAAATTTTCAAAAAATCAAATTTTAACTATCGTCTCTTCAAGATACAAAGAGTTTCAGAAAATTCATCTGCCTTGCTAAGACAGATATTTTGGATTTTTTACACCCCGATTGTTTTGAAACTGAAGACGGCCGATGATTTGATAATTGTGACATGCTGTCTACACATCCTTCTCAGAGATGCATGTCTAGAGACCCCAAATATACCATACTATTCCTTTGATATACGTCACACATCACCATCTCGAGATTTCATGCCACTTATCAGAGCTGGTCAATGTCGATGGATCTTGTGTGATAGTTTAATTTATGAAATACTTCAACAGTCCTCAAGGTAGAACTGTATGGCAAACTAATTATGTCAGAAGAGAAACCTCTTCCCAGTAAATACTTACAGATAGTTATAGTAAATTGAATTACTCAAAATATCTAATATAATTAATTGGAAGCCATTATAAACAAAATCGTCATCTTCCAACGCAGTAAATAACACTTTTGAATCACCCATGAATAAAAACCTTTAAAAACTAGAGGAAACAGTTCCGAACACATGGGCCGCTGCTGCCAGAGCCGTTGACAGCAGAACGCAAGCGGCTGCTGCCTGTAAGGAAATGATTCCATAGCTAGACATGTGTATTAGTCCTCTGCGGCGGCCGCGCCGTCTCGAAGGAAAGGTACCTTTTAAGAGGTGCTCGCAAACGTGTCGATGACATCCATTCTAAAAGTTCTCCTTCAACATTTCAGGCTAAATCCGCAGTTTTACGATATCGTGATTGAAAATATTACCATGGGGAATAATCTAGCTCATTTACTAATAAATAATCTATAATTAGAATAAAACATAATTTTTAGAGTTAATAAAATCGTAATAACTTACCCTGGACAAAATATTCACCACACGCCACTGTTAATCAATTATAATCTTATGTTAGAGTGGTAATTCACCTCAATGAGTGGAATCAATGGTATTCTGATGATAGAGTGGTATTCACCTCAATGAGTGGAATCAATGGTATTCTGATGATAAAGTGGTATTCACCTCAATGAGTTGGAATCAATAAGTATTCTGATGAATCAAAGTGTGTATTCACCTCAATGAGTGGAATCAATGGTATTCTGATGATAGAGTGGTATTCACCTCAATGAGTGGAATCAATGGTATTCTGATGATAAAGTGGTATTCACCTCAATGAGTGGAATCAATGTATTCTGATGATAAGTGGTATTCACCTCAATGAGTGGAATCAATGGTACTGATGATAAGTGGTATTCACCTCAATGAGTGGAATCAATGGTATCTGATGATAAGTGGTATTCACCTCAATGAGTGGAATCAATAGTATTCTGATGATAAAGTGGTATTCACCTCAATGAGTGGAATCAATGGTATTCTGATGATAGAGTGGTATTCACCAATAATGGACTGTAACTTTGTTGGTAAATTACAACATAATTTCTTGATGTAAATGTTAATATAAATACTAATACTTGATAGTGAGTGGATTAATAATAAAGTCATTATTAATATGTCAAACATATATCGTGGCTTATAACACATTGTTCTTAAATAATACTACAGTCTCACAAATGTAAGTCACGCAAATCATAGCGAGAGTAACTATTCATAAATGCAATCTAGAAATACTTAGTATGTAGCGGAATTTTATTCTAACTTGGATTTAAAAACAAGTCATGGACTCTTACAACAAAAATATATTATAAAATTAAATTATAAAAAATTATACAAAATGGCGTACAATACAAAGGCCTTGAACAACTAATACTCCTGCACTCAGCTAAAACAGGTATCTACTTTATAATATTCTGAAAATTGAAAAATGACAACTGGACACGGAATCGAACCCGGGACCTTTGGCTTAGTACGCCAATGCTCTAACCACTGAGCTATCCAGGATTCAACCCGTGCCCAGGGTCATTCTTCACTCATATTTTAAGGCAGAGTTGTGATGGACGTGCGGAAATTGTCGGATACAAATGTGTGATTTTATTAATATCACGAGTTATCAGATAACGCAGCCACCTTCGACTCGGTAGTTGGCTTATTGCAGCCATTTGTACAATTAATCCTCACTAAAAGCATAAATAATAGCTTTGGCTATTTGATTCTTAAATATGCATTACCTTACAATTATGATGATTGTACATGATTCACTCTTTACATAACTCGTTTAACTTGAATGGTTACACTATTAATGAAGCAAAAAATATGGAGTATTGTGAAATTGGTCAAGATATGAAGAAGACATTTCAGAGTAAATGGGAAGTACAAGATTTCTTATTAATACAATTCAAGTAGATTGTTTAAATATTTTAATAATAAGAATTTAAAAAATTAATTACGTAACTATGGAAATTGAAAAATAATTTGAGAAAATAAAAACCATATGGGATGAATCACATTCAACATTATTACTGTATTAAAATATTAAAATTTATAAGATAACGGTTTTGAGATCAGCTTCATGATGACTGATAAAAATTCACTTGATCTTCATCCAGATAAACTTAAGGAAAATGAAGGCGGAAAGAAGACTGGTGTCAATGCGTATAGCTCACCATTTCCTGAACTATGTCGTAGGGATGTTTCAATAAGCCCAAGTTACACGAACTTAGTACTTCCATAGTAAGTTTTAAACCTAAATATTTTATATATTATGATTTGACTCAGGGTAGGAGGGAAAATTACATTCTTTCTCCAAGAGAGTTATGATAGATCTCCTTCAAATTCATCTTCATCATGATATCCTTAATAAGTGATAGCTATAATAGTTAGAATTGTGGGACCAAAAACACTAACTTTATATCAGGTTTATCTAAAATCTACAATTTTAAATTTCTTGGCATTTGCAACATTCAAACAACTTTCCTTAAAAGGTTACAAGTGCCATAGAATATATATAAACTCCATACTTAATATATCCTCAATCGTTTCTCCAGATTTTCCAATCATGCTATCTCCCTTCGCTTCAACAACATCCAGACACCGAGTCATGCATGCTATTTATTCTAACAATTCTTAATATTTCTCTTGTTCCCACAATCGTTTTACAACATTTAGCCACGTCTTACATGGTCTACTCCTTCCTTTTGATCCACACACTCTACCTTCATATTTTGCTTCGATCCTTTGATCCACACTCATCCTCTCAACAGGCCCAAACCAACCCTAAGACACTTCTTTCACAATTACCTATTGTATTCCCTTTCAACCACATCCTTCAACACCCATTAATTACTGACTCTGTCCACACGAGTTTTTCCACATATATTTCTTGATATCTCATTCCAACCACATTCACCTTGCTCTTGTGTTTCTCCTGACAAACTCACACTTCACATCCATAACAATAATGTTGGCGTTAACAACTTTTATATACTGCCATCTTTGCCTTTTTTCGATACTATCTCATTCTATGCAATAGTCCGCAGACATCCAACTACTCTCCTAAATGCATTCACCCGTCTGTCAATTTCACAATCAATCCTTCAATTTTTACAGAACATTCTTCCCAGATAAACAAAAGTATTCACTTGTTCTAAGAATTTTCCAATTATACTAACTAACGACCATTTCCTGATTCATACTTATTAAAAACTATCACCTTAGTTTTGGAGACATTTACACGAAGATCCATACTCCATGCCAACAAGTTTGTACCGTACCTATTGTTTAATTTAAACGTTACTTAATGTTATTTCAGCCCCGTCATTTGTCGACTACGCACCAATGCCAAGCAGCGCTCTTATACACGTCAACTGAAGAACGAACTTTATGATATAGAACTTAATCAGATGAAAGCTTTAGACGGTATCAGAATTCACCGAATATTTACCAAGGATTTGACTGTACCTATCATTCTGGATCCTTTAACCCAAGAACAACGTTCCAAGCTTGAAGCCATACTAGCTAGGGACTTGTAGCAACTTTAAACTATTCCGGTTGTTTATTGAACTTATTTTTTATTTCGAATTGTATAGTGACGATGTAACCTTTATATATAAAAAAAGGGGAAAAATCTTAAACAAAAATATATGTATAACTGTTTAAACAGGTGATCTCATCAAGTTTAATTTATGAAGCCTATTATAATCTACTAAGCAAAGGAACATTGTGTTGAGTTATTTTGTTGGTGGTTGTAGACGTAGCTTCTAGAATCTAGGGATACATCAGCCAGGCCATTACACGAGGGAACATAAGGCTCCCAGTTATAAATAAAACAATTTTTGGCATTATAATCACAACACTGAAGGGTAAGCAAATTATTTCACAACTTATTAACTTTATTGTATAACAATAACCCTTAAAAGGGCAAGATACAAATAATAATAAAGGAGGAAATCATGGAAATTTAAAAGGAAGCAGGAAATATATCAACATAGAAATACTTTACTCAGCAAACGAAAAACAAATAGTTTTAATTGAAATACAGAAGTGCCGGTGAGATGACTGCTATTGATAACATTGGTCAACAAAGGTTTTGTTCCAAGGCAACTCAAGGGTGATCTATATGTATTTTTTCCAGCTGATTTCAAAACTGGTCTCAGCATTTTTATATCACCCATAATTTTAAAGCTACGACCTCTTTAAGATTATACCGTATTTAAGTAAACTCTCTCTCTCTCTCTCCAGTGAAGTGGGTGAATATTCAAGAGTCAACACAGTATTGTCTAGAGCCTAGTGCTTCAAATGAGGCTTATAAGGGTGATAAAGCTGTCACTACTAAGTCGGGAAGACTGGTGCGTCCTTCTAAAAAACTGTCACCTTAACTTATAAATGTGGTTTTATTATGTCTGTTGTACTGTTATAAAATAATGCCAAGTTAATTTGTTTTTGTTTTTTATTTTACCTGTCTATCAAGGGGAGGTGTAAGATAATTGTTATGTGACTGTTGGTAGCACTGAACCTACATTTCTTTATTATAATGCTCTGTGACCTCAACAACTGATTTCATACAGTAAATAAAGCTACTATCACACGACACTTGCTTGTACTAGAAATCAAGTGTGCTAGCTAACGCCTAGATATCTGTATACTAGCTAGTACAATAGAAACGGGACTAGAGTATTCACACGCTGCTAGTTTGGTACTAGGTTCTAGTGCAAATATTTATGGAACATCAACTATTAATTTTGGGTGAAGCAGCTGAATTAATTATTAATAATGATATTGAAAATTATGAGAGGGAGCGTAGGAAAAGAATATGGACACGGAACTGGCTGGAAAGACGAAATAATGATCGCGGGATACTGAAAATGATACATTCGGAGGTTAGGTAGGATACATTCAGGGTGACTCTAACGTTTAGTATCTTCCCAAATTTGTATTCATTTATTTACGATGTGGTCAGAGGCACCTAAGACTATGGGTGTCCAAGTACAGTATCCTTAACACACACATGTTCTTTTTTTAGGCCTACGCACACTTTATATTCTAAAAAAGCAACCACCCAAATTGGCATGCTATCAAGTTTATTTAGATTAAATTTGGGTCTGGAACACAGTTTGTCATTTTTAGATGACATGTTTTTAATTAAATATATATTTAATATATTGTCATATTGTGGAAATTTGGTATTATATAAACAAGGATATTTAGAATAATTTTCTGCCAACAACAAAATAACATCCGATGACCATGTCGGCGCCATTTCTATTATTTCTCCACACAAACTCACAAAGTCTCAGCGCGCTTTGATTGGTCGAATTACACAGACTAGTGTCAGAACTAGTACGAAAATAGCGCCTGTTCTATCTTCAAAACTAGTATGGTAGCCAGTACCAAGTGGCAGAACCAGTATACTTTTTCTGATTCACACGACGCTAGATGATGACGTGCTAGCTAGCGCTAGCTAGCACAATGGATTTCAAGTAGGAGCTAGTGTCGTGTGATACGGGCTTTACATATTTATTGATACTGAACTGTGTTGTTTTGTATTTATTTAATAAACCATATAACAGGAACATAAAAGGTTTTTCAAACTATTTTGAAAAACACTTACAAAATAATTAATAGAAACATTTTACTCTATTAAAAATATTTTTTTTATAGATACGTTTGGTTTGGTAAATTTAATATAATTTTATTTTAATTTGATGAACCCACACAACAGCTGACCATGTGTTGATACCAAATCAAGTAAAATATAAAAACCAGGCCTTGTATTCATTAACGGGAGCAAATATGCTAGTGAATCCCGGCCCAGCGGTAAAAGTGAAAATACCGCACAATTAAAATACCTACCGATCCATCGAGACCTTTATCTTAAACAAGGCAAGTGTTGCAAAGCTTTACTAGATGGCAGCGCCCATTCAGGAAAAATTTAAGATCAATTTAACATATTTTTTAGTGTTAATTTTATCTGTGTACAGAAATAATATAAAATGCAAAACAATTCAACATATGAAAGTATTTTAAATAAAATGGAAAGGAAGACTGCCATTGAATCAGAAATTGAGCAAATGAAACAAATTTTAGACACTGTAAGTGAAGTGACTAACTTTATATTTGTTTGTTTAGTACCTGTAAGGGTGGACACTTTTGTACAGTTTTCTCTTCCAACTGTATTCCCGTAATGTAATTTTCACTTCTTAAAGAAACAAACACAAAGCATGAGATCAGGAATTACTTGACGTAAAAACATATAAACACAGATACATAGCCGTGTCTTGATGGTCCGTCCAAGGGGCCTGTGAAGCAAAGTGCACTTGGAAATTGCATTGTCCTTGAGTTAAAGGGCAGACTTCATTCTTAATGGTTTCTGAATTCCCTTTCAAGTGAACTGATGCACCCTTTACAGCGCACTTAGGTACCTTATTTAAGGGTGGATACAATTTGGCCTTTCATACACTTTAGTTCCTATATACTCAACATCCATTCAATTTTTTGCTTCCTTTATTAAAAAAAATTATCAAAACAGGCTCAATGATATTTGCCGTGCATATTTGCAAACATAAAAACCCGTAGAACTAAATAAAACATCAAAATACCAGAAAAACACCCACCTAAGTGGCCTTTCGACAAGCCTATATTGCTTAACATAGCGCTGGAACTGGAACTAGATATTTCTCGAATGTGTCCATCCACATTTATAAAGCATAGTACCTAATATAATTATTCTAGACATCACTAGACCTACATTCAGGCCTACTTTCTCAGAAAAAAACCCCAACTTAAATTACTTTGTTAACTAAAACATTTGCACAACTAATACAACTCATCGCACAAACTTGAAGCAATTAGATCTTTAGATGACCACCGGGTTAGTGACCACTGTTATGTTGTCATGTGTCATGGTCATGTGACCTCTTGTGTTTCATCTTTAATAATATACGAGTAGACCGAGTTTCACAGTCTAATAGAACAATAGCTTCATCTTGTTTAAAGTTCGCCTAATTCTAAGAAATTGTTTCCTATCAAATTATTAATTCTCAATTTATGTCAAAAGTTAACATTGAACAATTATTATTTATTATTAGGTGTTCTGTCTTACGACATGTCTATTCCTTTTGTCAGTGAACTTAGACCACTAAAGCCCAGTATTTTCTTATTTCCTTCAAGTCCTCTAATATTTGAATCCTCCTCCTTCTTAAGCTCCTCTTTCCCTCAACCTTTCTTTCTATGACTATGCAGAAGAGTTCCTCCTAAGGAGTGTCTGATCCAGTTTGCTTTGTACCGAAGAATCACATCCAAAATGGTTCTCTTCTCATCCATCTTCTTAGGACTTGTTCATTTGTCCACCTGATCTTCTCAAGTCTTCTCTAGGACCACATTTCAAAACTCTCCAAGTATTTATTTTCCATCTTCCTAGAGTCCAAGTCTCTGCTCAAATGTAACATTTCATCAGTTTCTTCCTCAGTTCCAACTCAACTTGCTGGTCAGCAGTAAACTATTCTTGACCAAGGGTGATCCTGGATCTAATTTCTTGGTACAGTAGACATCCTTTGTCAGCAGAATTCCCAGATACTTGAACTGCTCTATCCTTTCCAACTCATTGTTTCCAAAATTTCTGATTTTAAATCATATTTTCTACTTCTGTTTTAATACTTTTAGCAACAAAAGAAAAGTTACATTAAACTGTACACTGGAGTACTGCATGCCCCAAAATCACTGGTTCACGTTTAAATAACTGTCACTGCTAGCAAGTAAACACACCAACCAAAGACAGTGAAGGTTGTGTAAGAGTACCAAAATAATCATAATAGGGAAACAATATATTTCTGTATTTTGACTAGGCCTAAAGTGCCTAAATAAAAACTAGCTATATATTCAGGGCCAAATCAAAAAACCTTATATTTTTGGTCGTTTGATCTAGCTAAAATAAACTAAAAAAAAAAGTTGAGCAAAAGTTAAAAGACAAGCTAAAAATTGAACTTGAAGGAGTTAATATGCATTGAGAGTTTAAAAAAAATATTTTTTGGAGAGCTTACTTTAGTAGTAGGTTTTTTTTCTAAAGCACATTCTTTCGAGTGACGTTTTTGTTGTTCCCTTAGATTTGTGGGGGACCTATTTTGGCCCCTTTTTTGATCTGAACAAACCATTAAGACCCTAAAATAGTCCTGAATATGGGTTGGAAAGATGAGCAAGGTATAACTTACCTGCATCTGCGTAGGAAACCATGCAGAAGAGATCATTGCTAGTAGACCTGGCCAGGTTGTCCTGAGTTATACATTCGTCAAGGTATTCTAGTGTTGGCTTCAGCCGGCTATTTTCAAAGTCAGTACAAAGTACTTTCTTCCTGAGAATATGTTTACAATTTCAAATATTATCTCTCAAGACAGTCTAAAAATGCTATAAGATGTTATTAAATCTTAGCATCGAGAAAAAGAAGTTGAAACACTCCTTTTGAATTCATTTTCAAATCTTTACTGCTCTTATAAAATATTTAAGTGTTCACTATTCCAGCTCCTAGCTTTGTCGACTAAGCTCTCCATTGTGTCGTAAAGCAGAGATAAAGTGTGTCGACTGGTTGCGTCAGATGTCGATGTCGGGTTGAGCTGAATTAAGATTATCATCATACACTCTAAGGTGTTCATCTTACAAATTGTATAGGTCAGGTCTACTCGTAACAAAAATACATTTTCAAATGCAAGACTTTTTCTTTCCCTTGGACTTAGTTTTCTTTGCCATAATAATTTTTAAAACGAGTTCTGTTAAAGAAAGTTAAAAAATAAGATTTATATTTTTTGTTGATGTGTTTTTTTTTCAGAATCGTATCGATATGCAAGAATCTCTGGTGAGATGGTGAAGGGTATCCAAGACAAGATATTGATGTGTATCAAGTCAGGCATGCCAGGCATAAAATAATATGTAAGTTGATTTAGTAAAATAAAATAAAACTTAACTGAGGTATATTCAATAATGTTTCGGCTTGGGTTTTTTTTATAGCTCCTAAACTTTAGTTCAGAGTTTCTTTGTAGCTTTGTTCACTGATATATCCAATAAAACACATTTTATATAGATGACCATTGACCAATATCTTTAAAAATATTTTCACTAGTTAAAAAGTTGTAACAACATTACATTTCATACATTTGTGTGAAATCAGGTGTATTCTAATTAGTAAAAGGACAGACTTTAATCATCATCATCATCATCTGACGTTTCCTCCTCTACGGGTCGTTTGGCACATCCTCTTCTGTTCCTGTCGATGTCTCCAAACTTCACCTTCATCTTGTGTCTCTTTTCCAGTCTCCTCCTTTAGTTTCCATATCCTTCTGTGCTTGGTCCATCCATCTTGTCTGTGGTCTTCCAATAGGTCTTCTACCCTTCTCTTTGTTCTGTTAGGCTTTCTTAGGCATTCTTCCCGTCTTCATTTTCATCACATTTCCTAACCACAGCAACCTTTTCCTCTTCATTGTATCTTCTAATGATATAACTTTTAAACCATCCCTGATTGTTTCCTTCCTTATTTTGTCTCTTCTTGTTACATTCTCACTTCCTCTCAGGAACCTCCTCACCTCTGCTGCCTGTGAGCTACTCCACGTCCATGTCCAGGTTCAATATTAACATTGGATGATAATATGCCTTATATTACAGAATATTGACCTCTTGACCTGTATTCCATCACCAGATTATATCCTTGTCCAAACGGTATAACTGTCCAATCTTCCATATCCTTTGTCCTATTTCCTCCTGATCTTAACATTTGCAGTAATCTTACTTCATAGATAGCAGAAATCTCTCACCTTTTATAGTTCCTTTCCATCGATTGTTACTTTCTTTGCTGGGTTTGTGTTTCCAGCCACCTTCATCTTGTGTCTCTTTTCCACGTTCATGTCCAATCCATAGTTCCATCGCTCCTGTCCATTTAGCTATCTCTCTCCAAGCCCTCTTCCGACTCCTCCCAGGTCATGGCATTGTCCCCGTATCCCACCACCTTCAGTTTCTGTGTGACGTGTGCGTTGGGCGGTAGGCGCTGACAACTATAGCGCTAGGGTCTGTGTTAGGTCAGAGAGAGAGTTCACCTGAGGCGAACGGGGAGAACTAGGAAGAAGTAACGCTTAAGACTTGGTAGAGTCAACACGGCCTAGTATGTACGGGCTAGTCAGAGAGTCGCCGTCCGCCACGCTCACGTACACGTCACAAGATATTAAAGTGTTTGTAACTTTAGCAATAAACTACAGTCTTAACTCACTACCTGCAATGTTGTTATTAACCCTGAAATATATCCACGGCCAACAGAAAGGAAGGCAGGCAGTGCAATGGTAGCAGAGCAAACTAATATCAGCAAAAAACGACCAAGAGATAAAGTGAAACAACAGACAGTGCAACATCATGACACGTTACAAATAACGTTAAGTAAAACACGACACGACCAGCCAGTCAACAACGGGGCAGTTCCAGAATTTGAACGGGCCCAAGCTACAACGAGAGAGTTACAGAATTTGTCACTGGGCCTAATCTACGAGAGAATTCCAGAATTTGAACGGGGCCCAAGCTACAACGAGAGAGTTACAGAATTTGTCACTGGGCCTAATCTACGAGAGAATCCTAGACTCCGAACGGGGCCCAATCTACAACGAGAGAATCCTAGAATTTGAATGGGGCCCAATCTACAACGAGAGAGTCCAAGAATTTGAACGGGGCCCATTAGACGACATCTCACCAAAGTTGATGACAACACGACTGTTCTCCGCTTTCATCAAACGGAGCGATCCGTTCTAAAACAACACGGAGCCAGCAGGACCAATTGGGCCGTCCCTACACCCATCCCAGGGGGCCGAGGGGTCTTCCAATAATCATCCAACGCAACAAGTCACCAAGGAATTGGAATGGTTCATCAAGGGATCGAGACCATTCAATGGACAAGGGACACCAAGGCCGGAGTCGCAAACGGATCAATCAGAGGTGTGGTTTATGGATTCTTCTAGCCGCGGACAGCTAAGTACATTAATCCATATTCGACAAACAATTTTTTTTAGTGTAAAATGTTTGCCCCAGGGGGGATGTGTTCAATGTCAGGAAGAGGTGGTAGATGGGCGGAACCCATCTCATTTATTTTTGGCAAAGAAAATATGTAAAGAGTAAATTTTCTTCTTTGTCAAAATAGTAAATAAACTCTATTAAGCCACATAAAGTTCTGTGAGAATCCAGGTGAATAAACTATTCTAATGTATTAGAAAGTCAGTAACAGTTATTATTCATTTTGCCACAAAAGTAATACCTGCATGTTACTAAAGGCAAATGGGACTAAATAATTCTTTAACAAATATATGTGTGATTTAAGGATCAATATTTATTGGTTTAGAAAAGGTGTATGCGCTATAACGCCAAAATCACTATTCATTAGAAGGGTTGAAACGTAAACAAGGTTCAACGAAAAGCATATGCTTCGTTTGACGCTGTTTATGAAGTCAGGTGTTTATCGTATATTTAGTACAATTCTTGAAAATAGAAAACCTCTTCTTTTGGGTACAGTCAATGCCGGATAGAGATAGAGCGTTTGTGGTATTAAAAGGAGAGAAGGGGACGACAGTTAAAGGTATAAAATTAAATATGGTACTTGGAGATGAGATTAATCCAACCCAAGGAAACTAATGTTCAGTACAATTATAGTAATAGTAGGGTAGGCTTTAACCAAAATAGTAAGCACCATTTGTAATCATGGATTTAGACCCATATAGATTGTTTAAAGACGAACTTCAATACGAAGTTAATATTCGCGGAGAAACCCCGTTAGACACGGTAGATGAGCTACGTAGCCAACTCCTTCAACTATTAGATAAAGAAAGAGACCTAGATTCCTCAATAGTGAAAGTCTCCTTAATTCCCCCGTTATCGGAAGAAGTTCCGATCGTAGAACTTAAGTTACATAACTTACAGAAAGACATAACTGATAAAACAGAGTTCACCCCAAGTCAAATAAAGAAATACCATACCTCGTTATTACATCTTTCATCAAGGCTAGAAAGGGCGCCCATAGATGAAGCAACTTTAATATAAGGGAAAGAGACATGTTTGAAACTATGCGAGCAACTTAGGGTAAGGGTAATGTCAGTTAAGAGACGAGATAAGGAGCTCACATTGGCAGGAACTGAAGAAGAACCACCCAGTCGTCCCGAAGAGGGAGTTACTGTTTTGAACGAAACGTCTACAAATATCAAAGAAACCCCTAAAACTAGCGGAATAAATATAACTGATACCATTCAAACGGATCCCAAAATTGTGTTAAGACAAGACTTTTAACCGTTTTGAGTATAGTGAGAAAATGGGGAGTGCATTTTGGGGAGGAGTCGGATCCAGTGGATTGTTTAGAAAGGTTAAACGAACTTAAAACCGTTTACCATTTAACTGATTGGGAGTTATTACAAGCTCTACCAGAAATTTTTCATGGACGTAGATTATGGTGGTTGAGAAACAATCAAGGTAACTGGAGCGATTGGGAACAATTTTCGAATTCATTCAAAGTTAGTTTTTTTAAGACTAACTATCAAGAGTTAATAGACGAGGATATTCAGGGTCGGATACAAAAACCCACGGAATCAGTACAAGAGTACGTAACTGATTTACAAACACTAATCAGAAGGCACGGGGGATTCACGCAAGAACAGGAGCTTAACCGTATTTTTCGTAACTTAAGACCCGATATTAAAATAAGTTTAACTAGAGCCAGGGTTCATTCCGTCCCTCAGTTAGTGAAGGAAGCCGCACAGTTCGAGCTGGCCCAACAAGAGATTAGAAATTACGGCATAAATTTTGGCAACGAAAATAAACTTAGAAGTAACCAACAAGAGATTGTATGTTGACCTTTTTGGTCCCTTACCGAGGTCCAGTGATGGTAATGTTATTTTACTAACAGTATTAGATGCATTCTCAAAGTTTGTTTGGCTGATACCCTTGAGAGCCCCTACATCCTCGGCCGTGGTTAAAGCCCTGAATAGGGAAGTGTTCAAGAACTTTGGTTTCCCCTGTTCAATCGTATCAGACAATGGAAGCCAGTTCACCTCTCAGTTATTCAAAGATATGTGCTTTTCTAATGGTATTAGACATTTTACCACGAGTCCATTTTATCCGAATCCGAACCACGTTGAACGTTTTCATAAAAACCTTAAAGCCGCTTTGATAGCCTATCACCATCAATTTCATAGGAAATGGGACACCACGCTACTTTGGCTACAATTGGCATTCAACTCGGCTATCCACACCAGCCACAAATCTACCCCAGCTGAACTGTTATTAGGCTACGAACAGCTGTCACCTATTAATCTGCGCTGGGAGTTATATCCAGGGTTTTTAGAGGAAGAAGAACGCCGAAAAAAATGGTGGAAAAATGGGAAGTCGCGTTTCGTGAGTTGAAAAAATCGCGCGACTTAATCGCCCGAAGATACGACGCTCAGAGAGCGCCAGTACCATATAAAGTAGGTGACAGGGTAATGTACGAGCTTCACACCCTGAGTAAAGCGGCGGAAGGAGTAACGGCTAAATTAAGCTACAAGTGGTCAGAACCGATGGTAATTAGTCAATTTTTGACACCGGTCACAGTCCTCCTTATTGACCCTCTGACCAAATTACCAAGCCGCAGAGCCCACGTCTCACAACTCAAACCATGTGCGCAGTGAGGTGTCCTGCTGAGAAGATGTGTTTGGGTTTACCGCCGTCGCTTGTTTTCTCTCGGACTGTCCCCTCGTTCTAATAGACTTGGTGACTACGATGACATGTAAGGGAAGGGGATCCCTTTTCTCTTTTGTTTGTGGGTTAAATGTTAAAGGATGTTATTTAGGTTGCGGGGTACATTTTATGTATGCTCTGACTGACCTTGACTGAATCCTTAAGGAAAGAGGTGGGTGGTCTGTTTCAAAAGACACCCGTAGGGAGAATTAGATGATGCCTTTCTAATAGTACTTTAGGTACTCTAGTTACACCGGGTATTAACTTTGTTCGGATAATTAAGGGCTAGTAATTTTTAAGGTATAAAAGGATGAAAAATTATGTATGTAAAATATGTACTGTCATTATATTTCTAAAAGTGCAAAAAAAAAATATATATATATCATGAATAACGTTCTAGGTAAAACTAAAACATTATAGTCTCCCTTAAGTGTGTATCAAGTGTCGTCAAGAAAAAAAAAAAAAAAAAAAAAAAGGGGACTATATCGGACTGAACAGTTAAAAATTGTAAACATTCTGAAATTATAAATAATCTGACATAGTGTTGTAAATTCACTTAGCTATATCTTTCTAAATGTGTATCCTTAAGATGACCGGCCGGTCAAGTTATAAAAGGTATTTACGAGGTATATTATATTATGTTTACTTGGTATTTATAATATACAGACAATGTTTGGTCAAGTTATAAAAGGTATTTACGAGGTATATTATATTATGTTTACTTGGTATTTATAATATACAGACAATGTTTGGTCAAGTTATAAAAGGTATTTACGAGGTATATTATATTATGTTTACTTGGTATTTATAATATACAGACAATGTTTGGTCAAGTTATAAAAGGTATTTACGAGGTATATTATATTATGTTTACTTGGTATTTATAATATACAGACAATGTTTGGTCAAGTTATAAAAGGTATTTACGAGGTATATTATATTATGTTTACTTGGTATTTATAATATACAGACAATGTTTGGTCAAGTTATAAAAGGTATTTACGAGGTATATTATATTATGTTTACTTGGTATTTATAATATACAGACAATGTTTGGTCAAGTTATAAAAGGTATTTATGAGGTGTATTATATTATGTTTAGTTTGTATTTATTATATACAAAGTTTGGTCAAAGTATAAAAGGTATTTACGAGGTGTATTATATTATGTTTAGTTTGTATTTATGATATCCAGGCTAAGTTTAGTCAAGTTATAAATTGTATTTATGAGGTTTAGTATATTATGTTTACTTGGTCTTTATGATATCGATTCTAAGTTTAGTCTAAGTACAAATTGTATTTATGAGACGCTGTATATTGTTTTCTTTTGTATTTCTAAAATTAAGGGGGGGGAGTGTGTGACGTGTGCGTTGGGCGGTAGGCGCTGACAACTATAGCGCTAGGGTCTGTGTTAGGTCAGAGAGAGAGTTCACCTGAGGCGAACGGGGAGAACTAGGAAGAAGTAACGCTTAAGACTTGGTAGAGTCAACACGGCCTAGTATGTACGGCTAGTCAGAGAGTCGCCGTCCGCCACGCTCACGTACACGTCACAAGATATTAAAGTGTTTGTAACTTTAGCAATAAACTACAGTCTTAACTCACTACCTGCAATGTTGTTATTAACCCTGAAATATATCCACGGCCAACAGCAAGGAAGGCAGGCAGTGCATCTGTGACCCTGGACTCATCACAACTAGAGTTAATGTAGAAAAACATTTGACTCGGGTTTACTCTGCCAAACTCCCAGTTTTGTAGGTTTTCTATACATACAATAGATAAGATTCTAATGATTCCAATGAAAACTGGGGGTCCTTCGATCTCTAGGTGGGTCCTTGGGAACCATTGTTTTACCATATTGGATACACAAACAGAAACCACACTTGACACATTGCTCCATTGAGGTATTCAGCCTGAAACAATGTGAAACTGTGTCGTACGTTGTCTGGGCCGTGTGACGAGCGTTCAACCTGTTCGCTCTTGGCTCCAGGTTTGATGAACGACCACAAGGCCATAATGAAGGAAATAGAGCAAGGCATGTTATCAGTCTTCTCGCAGATAGACACAGCAAGTTCTACCAGTAATATTGATCAGACTCGGACACACACGGAGCCTATTGCGAGGGTCAGCATGGTCTACCCTAACTCACCAGCTGAAAAAGCTGTAAGTTGCCATAAGAAGATTATTTTTTTATTTGGTATTGAGATTTCAGACGGTTTATTTTTTTCTTGACATTGATTAGATCCAGATTCAAATCATTACATAGCAAAACTTTGAAACTATACGTTAAAATAATCTATTTTAATAAACATTTAAAGAGATGTGATTAACAACTACAAAAATGATGTATTTACATATATAATTTAATATTTTAAGGGAACTTTCGATTTTTAAAAGTCTAAGAGTAAATAGCTAGGCCTAATATTTACAATGCCAATACGAAAATTACATTAAATGGAGTGCACATTATTTAGCGGAATTTAAAATTAATTGTTAAAATTATGTGCTTTCTATTGTTTTAAAATAAATTACAAACTCATATTTTTAACAAGTTGAATCTTGATAAACAGTAGTTAATAGTTTTATCTTTGACACAGCTTTACCCAATAATTACAAAACTTAAATGTTGGTATTTTTGTAACAATCCCAGACTGGAGTGCTCTCATAATCAATGGCTTTATAAGAAGTAGTTATCACTGTGCGTTTTTCGTTATAAAAAGCAGTAAAATAAAGTTAGAAAAAAACTAATTCTATCATTTATGTAAAAGATGGATGAATTTATAGTGTTCTCTTTTTTAACTTTGAATGTACTTAGCTGCTCCCAAATTACTCAACTTTGGGTGTGTCACTCTACAACCTAAAACTTTTGTTGATTTTGTTTTTAATTTCATACTATAGTGTGAATTATATATTTCAAGATTCTGAAGAACTAATCTTATCCTAAAAGTCGCAATGAAAAGTCAACATATAATTTGGTTCTATAGTATTTTCAGTACACAAGTACCTTACAAGCACGTATAATAACATAAGAAAATAAACAATAATAGCTAAATAACGAAACATAGGCCTACTGATGAATAGTTACAAAAAATAGAACATATTAATGATAAAAAAAATAGCTTGAGAATAGAAAAGGCACAAGTATTTAAAAAGCGGTATCAATAAGTAAACATAAAGCAGAACAATGTAAATTTAAATATTCAAGGCAAAGCCTCTATTCTACAGGGTAAATTAGTGTTAAAGAGATAATGGATAGTAGTAATGGTGATAATAATAATAATCACTCATAAGGAATCAACACACGTGATGAGATACATACTCAACCAAAGTAGTATACGCACGAGAGTTATGTTAATATATGTCTCTTGTTGAAGGGTATCATTGCCGATGACCTGATCATAGAGTTTGGCTCTGTGAATGCCGGTAACTTCAAGACGCTGCAAGACATCGGGACTGTCACTCATTACTCAGTTGGGAAAAATGTCAAGTTGTTTATCAACAGAGAAAACAGATTTATCACTCTCTCACTCACTCCATCTCCATGGTCTGGACAGGGATTGTTGGGATGCAACATTCTGCCCGTTGAACGAGTCGAGCGATAACTCCTCCTTACCGCTACTCGCGGTGTTTAACTTGACATGACGTGACGGCTGATACATGGCATTCCTTGTGTATAACTACTAACTAAATAAACAACAAAAAACTAGTCATCTAATAACTAGATTAATAGTTTTTTATTTAGTTAGTATTATTGTTATTAAGTTCAATGTAAAAAGTTACCTTTTATAGACGCTTCATAGAAATGAAAGTAGGCAGGATGGTTGTACTTTACCATTGACATCTCCAAACTCCTTGGAGGAGCATTTGATAAAACTTTCAAGTTTACCAAACAAGCGGTTATTAAAGAAAGACATCATGATTTAGTCAATTCATTAACAAACAGAAAATACACTTATTGAATCAAGTGAATAAACAGAAAATACACCATGATTGAATCAACTCAATAAACAAACAGAAAATACACCATGATTGAATCAACTCAATAAACAAACAGAAAATACACCTTGATTGAATCAACTCAATAAACAAACAGAAAATACACCATGATTGAATCAACTCAATAAACAAACAGAAAATACACCTTGATTGAATCAACTCAATAAACAAACAGAAAATACACCATGATTGAATCAACTCAATAAACAAACAGAAAATACACCATGATTGAATCAACTCAATAAACAAACAGAAAATACACCTTGATTGAGTCAATTCATTTAACAAACAGAAAAGTAAAACTTTGATAGCTGTTTTGAACAAACCAGTTACATTATGTTCTACAAGGTGATGTGATCTAAATCTTACATTCAACATATTAAAAATACTTTGGTTCTTTTTTTATGAGTGAATTTTGTTTGCCATATCTAATTCAGATACAATGTCTTATATTGTAACGTTTAATTTATTGACTCCCTTTAATTTTCTTCCAAAGATTGTACTGAATATAATCTTTTTTTAGTGCAAACAACCTGACTAATTTTACAAAATCTTTCATAATTGTTCCATTGACAACCTTCAAATTGATTACTAAGTTACCAAGTTGTTTGTTATCTTTTATTCAATTAAAATAAATGTTTCTTTCAACAAAGCGAATTTGGTTTTATTAAATGATCACACACACACACACAAATTATATATTATTATATCAAACTTTTAAAATAATTTATATGACTTTTTTTTAATGATACCTACAAAAATATATTTTCCATGGCCTCTTCATGGAGTTTTATGAACTTGGTAGTTAAGGGGTTAAAAATTTGGCAAACTAAGTATTATTTTCAGAGTATTTTGAATGAAGTTTACATTTAGAAATCTAAGTTTCCTTACTACCATACAATAAAACTTATCTATGTTTTTTGGAACTTCATAGCCTATACAACCGAATACTAGATTCAAAAGGATACAATAAAAAAATAGGTTAACAACAATTTTTACAACTCTTCAGTATCTATTTATTACACCAAAATACAAAGTTTATGCAAACCAAAAATCACTCATCACTTCCTGGTCGTCATTTTATAGTAAACTTTTATTCAAATCTTTAAAATAAGAACTGTTCTGAAGTTGTCAGGCTGTTGAGGAAGATTTTCTCAACGGTTAATGGTGGATCTAAAACAAGAAACCATAATATGTACAGATAACGCATTACAATAAAATAAAATATACATATGTGTGTGTGTACTAAAAATTCTATTTTAACAGTACAAATTATTTAAATTAATACCCGCCTCGGTGGCGTAGTTGGCTAACGCGCCAGTCGTGTTGAGCTCGACCACCGAGGACGGGGAGATCGAGGTTCGAATCTCGGTCGGGTGAACTGGGGGTGGTTTTTCCTAAATGGTTTTCCACTCTCCCTCCACGCAAATGCGGGTTCACTTCCTCTAAATTCAACCCTCCCAATTCCTAATCCATTAGAGTAATTAGTACTTAAGCGTATAACCCGAACGGGTAGTAAGACGCGGTGCTAAATATTATTATTATTTAAATTAATAAAAAATCAAATTAGTTATATCTAACTTCTGGGCAAAAGGATAAGTTACATGAGATGGCACTTAATTTGAGGGGATATCGGTAGATTTTTAATAGGAATAAAGACCCGCTTTGGAGGCCACCTGTTCAAAGGTGTAATAAACTAAACTGCCTATCCCGGAAAGGTGTAATGAAATAGATTTTCATTTCACAATAATTTAAATCAAAAGTTTCCACCCTTGACATATTTCAAATTAATGAATAGTTTCAGAACATTAAACTAAATTTATCCAGATGTGTTAGGAATTCTCCACACACACTTGGCCGATTAATCATTTATTTATTTTGTTGTTGTTTACGACAACTCTGTCAGCTTGTATTTTCTTTTGTTTAATATCTCCACACCCCTATTGCAAATACTTGTGAAATATAACCACTTCAAAACACTCTCACTCTCTCTCTCTCTCTCTCTATACACACACTCACACTCACTCACACACACACACACACTCACACTCACTCAAAAAGAAAGTTTAATCTCTAATTTTAATTCTGTTCACAACTTTACTGCAGAACGGTCTGCGCTAAATCAATTCCAATTTTCAAATTCAGTCTGTGACGCGCTAAGCTGCTATATCGTGTGTGCAAATAAAAATTTTCACAATAAATTAATAAAAAGTTTCTACAAAATAACAAATTTTTCACATATATTTGGAATGGTGTTTACCTGACAAATTTTTGAAAATTACATGCCTCTCTCATATGCCATTTCGAATGGCCTTAATACAACACATTTTTTTGAAATGATATGCTTCTAGACGCTATTTGACGTAATATTTGCTTGGAAAATTTTTGAAAATTAGATATGCACTCAGAAGTTATTTGGAGTAATCTTCACATGAAAAAATTTTAAAAATGATAAGCCTCTAGAAAAAATTTTAAGAAGTCGTCTTCTGGAAATTTTTTAAAAATTAAATGGTTCTAGAAACTATCTGGAGTGATCCTTCGCTGGTAAATTGATGAAATTATTTGCCCATTGAACTAAAAAATGTAGATTAAATTCATTCAACACCTTCAGTGCTCGAATTTTTAGTCTAAGTTGACGTATTCTAAGTTTTTATTAAAATTATTTGGGTCTTGGGTGGACCCCCACCCACTGTCTCCCTGTGTACACCACTGATGTAACCAGAACACAAAATATATTAAGTTATTTGAGGTCAAAATCATAGAAACTAAACAAATAATTTCAAAATGAGACACTTAAATGTGTGTTTCAGTCCCAATAATCTAAAATAATATCTGTTGAATAGATAGAATATAGAAAGAGAAATAACGTTGAAACTCACTCATAGCATACCAATCATCTGAAGCTCCGGCCTCCTTTCTGGCATCGTTGATAGCATTCATTAGAGCAAATAGACCACTGCTCCCATACAAAGTGCAGGCTCACCTGTTGCTGTAATAAGTAAACAGTAAGATTAAAATACATACGTTTCTCATATTAAATATAATGTACTAAGAGACGGAATAGTAAAGCCTTAATTTTTCTAGAAAGTCCGCTTTGTATTGGACAGTGTAGAGCGTATTTATAAAGTGATAATATCAAGATTCTAGAAAAGTGGAGAATATGACTCCATTGATGGTGCGTATGTATCTAGCCTCTGAAGGTTTTTCCCCTTCTCCCTCACACCTTTTGTTATTTTTATTTCTTCCACCCCCATCCTTAGAGGCCTTATTTCTGGGGGTGATTTGAGGACACTATATCGCAAGGTCATAAATTTTTGCAGCTATAAACCTATCAAGACTTGTACAACTAACCCTTTGTTATTCCAGACCCAAAATGGGGGGCTACTCCCACACCCAAGAGGTTAGGCCATCCTTCGAACACCATACATGTAGCCATTGCACCTTCCCTTTTAACAAAATGGTTCCTAGACATTATATTTGTATCGTGACAGACTTGGTCACCAAGCCAAGTTGTGACAGTCCTCTAAACAACGAGTCAGCTATGGCTTCATTCATATTGTCTTAGCTTTGGTATGATAACAAGTTAAATATAAAATATTTTTCGATTTTCCACAATTTATATAGGTCACGCTGGGATCTATATATAGCACATGTCAGAAGGGGGGGGGGGTCAAAACCATGCTTTGCCCCCCTGCATCCTCCCGGTCCTCCGCCTTTGTATAGGGATATGTCTCAATACTTTTTATTTTCACCTTAGTCGTTATATTAAAGAGATGAAGAAAGACTTTTGTGAATTAAGATTTTTTTGAAAATAGATCTAAAAATTTTGCTTAAAATTAAGCTTGATTTGTGAACTAATACTAAAAATTTGTTTTGTGGGTAAAAACTCGTTTTAAGGTTATTTTTATTGTTGAGAAATTTATTTAAATTCTTAACTTTTCAAAAATGGCTCTTACGAGTTTGTTTAAATTGAATATCTATGAAGTGTTTTGACATAAAAATAAAACTGTATGATTATTTTGTCAGGAAAATTGGTTTTAAGGGTATCGTACCGATGATTCATTCGTTTTAAACTTGAATATTTAAAAAATGTTTCCAAACTTTTATTTCATAAGGGGTATTATTAATTCATTTACATTATAAATATTTTTTCTTATTTACGTTAAATAATCATTTAATAGTATCTAGTTTAATAATAATTACGGATTTTTAAAACTTACTTTAATCATTTTGTTCAAAATTGGTATTTTCAACTATTTTATATGTTAAATAATAGCTTTTTTTTCTTCTAAAATTAATGTAACTATTAAGGGTAGGGGTAGTTTATTAATGACAAATGGTGGAAAATTTAAGTTTGTACTATTGTGTTGTATCATTTATTTTTTAATACTTACTATTCTAGGTTTATCACATGCCTGTCAAGGAAATTTAAGTTTAGAAGAACTTTGTTTTATTTCTATTTTTTCAACTAATATAGAAAATCCGAACAAGAAATATTGTAATCATTGTTATTAGGAATGCTGAGATTGGCCCTATTGATTTAAATATTTATTTGGTGTTCTTATTGGTCAGTTTGAAAAGGTCTTTTCACCCTAAAAAGAATTACCGGTACATTAAATATTTTAATCCAGATAAATGTGCTATATTTGCTCTAACCAAGCTTAATCCCAATTCTTCTTAACATATAACCTCAAGAAAACTGTCTGTAACTCTTAGTAAACTATTTTGTGCTCACAATATAACTTATGATATACATTAGGTACACCCCATCTGGATAGGAGTGTAGGTAAGAAACGCTATCAAACGTTACCAGATCTACTTTCATTATCCAATTGCCAAACAATACAATATGATTTACAAAACCAGATATTAATGGTCTTCACTTTTGAATATCAGCTATTGGCTACCACCACTCCTATGTTGGATGTTCTTTCTCTAAATACACACCTTTGGACCTAAGTACCCCTAGAGGATTAGAAACATTCTTCTGCAATTCAACTCGGAAATCCATCGGTATATCCTCTGGTCCAGGAACATAATAGTTCTAGAATAAATACAAATTGTATTTAACACTTTATGTTAATATTTCTTGGAAAACACACGCTTTAATATATTTATCTGAATAGTTTAACCTTTCTTTAGCTTAGTCAAATATTGGATGACTTGAAAGAAAGAAGAACATTCTGGAGCTGAAGGAGGAGGCAGAGGACAGGGCGCATTGGTGACTGACAAAAGGAATGGACCTGTCGTAAGACAGAACACCTACTAATAAGTGAATCTTATTTATAATTATCTTTTTCAGGAAATCATTTCAATCTGTAACAACAATTTGTTCATTTTTTAATTTTTTTTTTTTACATTTCATGCTATACATAAACAGTAGTTAATATAATGGAATAGGGTTGAGGATGATAGCATTTTAGAGGAAATACCACCCTTTGTACACCTTACTGGCATTTAAACCCATATCTACCCATTCATAACAATTCATTATAATACGAGGGTGATGGGTTAGAACATTTGAATTTTTGATTCTTGCCTGGCTCAAAAATATTGGTTATAATAAAGTAAATTCAAATTCATCTTGGATTAAAATTATAAGAGTTTTCGTTAGTTCAAAGTAGTGACAATAATTCACAAACGTGAGTTTTAAATTGAGTAGGCCTATAGGTATCTAATCTATAGTACCTAAAAGTTGAACATTTTGATAAATACATGATATATTTTTTATAATCACCCGCCTCGGTGGCCTAGTTGGATAACGCGCTAGTCATGTTGAGGACGGGGAGATTGAGGTTTGAATCTCGGTCGGGTGAACTGGGGTGGCTATTCCTAAAGGTTTTCCACTCTCCCTACACGCAAATGCGGGTTCACTTCCTCTAAATTCAACCTTCCCAATTCCTAATCCATTAGTGTAGTTAGTACTTGAGCGTATAACCTGAATGGCTAGTTAGACGCGGTGCTAAAAATAATAATGTTTATAATGGTTACATGAAATATAGCAATTATATACAATTACAACATATAACAAATGGTCTGGTATATATCAGGGTATCCTTATATTCGAGTCAATAGTTTCATGTCGAGTTCTACCAAGACATCTGCTGTGATTGATGTTATAGTTTGTATTGAAATAGACAACAACGTCATTCTTCATCAAGTACCCAGGTCCTGTTCGTAAGAGTTTGGCCGGTCACAGGGTCAAATATTATGTCCTCAAAGGTCCACAATCCAAGTCCCATTATAAATGCGCCTTCCACTTGACCGATATCTATTTCAGGACTCAAGCTTTTTCCAGCATCTTCTATCAAGTCTACTCGGACAATCTATAAAAAAAATATAGATATATTATAGTTTGAAATAAATATCATTAAATATCACGCAACATATTTACCAAAATTAGATTTTTCAATATTATTAGACTAGATCATAGGTATTTTTCTGCACTTCAAAGAGTTAATAAAGCTGTTTAGTAGAGGACAAAATATTGCACCCCAATGAGAAAAGTGTCACAACTGAAAAAAATATAATTTTTCAGGAGAAATAAAAACTAGGAATATAAAATATATTATTGAAATGGCAAACAGTAATTTCACATTATAAACAAATCTCTATGGTAATAATATGTACTATATTTTTTATAAAATACACCGGCAATTCACAAGATTGATTAAAGTAAACAATGTGAGTTGAGTCAACTTTTGTTGCTCAACTTAATATAATGTTTTGTCACAACCCCGAGCAATGTTGGAATGTTTGTTTTGGTTTACCTAATTTTCTTGGACGCACGGGCTTAAAAGCGCTGGCGATATAGAAACGTTAAAGGGGAATACTGACTACTCATAACAATATATGTTCAAATTGGCCAAAAGTGGCCAGAGTGGGCTATACAATACTTATATTTTTTGATATTCGGGGTTACCACATTTTCATCAATATCGCAGGCAGTTACCCTGCCCAACGCCGGACCATATCCAAAATTCGTAGCCCTACGTACTATTTCGAACCCACACAACTACCTTACTGGCAACCTAATCCCTCCCGCAAGCTATCCTGACAGATCCAGCCCAAAGGGAGGGAGGTCGCGACAACTGGTGGCAGAAGTGGAATCTTAGGGTTTAGACATGTATTGTTTGTTGAATATGATGGGCTGGGTTTCTAAATGTTTCACGGCTCTTGGCATGTGATGTATTTTGGAGTTATTCTTCAGAAAGGAGTCAGTGAGGAGGCCTTACCAACTACCAGTCCATGATTTGTAAAATAACCCTCATTGATACAGGAACTAGTCTTACGCACGTTTCAAGTCACGTATCTATATATAACCAAGCCTGTATTTAAGGAGGAAGAAGAGTTTGAAGGAGAAGGTATGCTCAAGGCCGAAAGAGGAAGAACAAACGATTACACTTATTGGAGCAATCCTAATGCGCTGGTTGATCGATTACATATCATTCGTGCCTTATCGCAAGCAGGTCATTATTTTTATGACTACGAGATCGTTTAGATCATTAAAAAATTACGAGAGGCAGGTATCATTCTAAAAAGTATTTCTTATGGGTCTTACCACAGTCTTGTAGGCCATTCCCTTTACATTCATACATTTTATTTTATCACACATATCACCCGCTACTGTTTTCCAGTTCATCCAACCAGGCTGCACACAGTGAGTGAACACCAAATCCGAATTACCATTACCATCACACAGTTGATCTCAGATACTTGAAACTAGCATTCATCTTTAAATTCCCCCTCTCATTCTAAACCATTTCATATCCTCCCCTCCAACGCGCAGATACTCCATTCTCTTCTCACTCATCTTTATCCCCCTATTCTCCTTAGTTCCAACTTTCCCCACCTCTACCCAACTAGTTCTACGTAAAGTTATGTCATCTGTAAACAGCATGCGCCGTGGGTTTGCTCTCAAACACCCTCGGGCAGGACATCCATAACAAGATAACAAATATAGGAACTCAATAAGTACCTGTGGTGTGAAATAATGAAAGGAGAACTTGGTGTTATCTTGATATCCACACTAACCCTGCTTAGCAATTCAGATTAAGAGTGAAAAATAATATAAAGAAGACATAAAACTGATGTAAACCAAGTAAAGGATTGTGTAGTAAAGTTAACATAAGCAATGTTTTCTATCTTGTTTAAGTTTAGTGGGATACAGATTTTAACTTCAGAAGTACTTAGCATCTTGTTTAATAAGCTTAGTAGTATACCAAAGTGATGCTCACCATTTTGTTTTTTTAGGGTTTGTATAATACAGATATTAACCTAAGCAGTGCCTAGCTTGTTTAAATCTAGAGTAATATGATACTAACAAAAATTTACGAAACTCTCTTCATATAAATAACTACTTAAGCACTGCTCACCATCTTGCTAACGATTCATATTTTAATTTAAGGGTACGTACTTACCAGATATTGGCCAGTTAAAATATCAATCACAACTTCACACAGCGCTACTCCGTACACTATGTATGGTTTACCATCGTCGGTTGCCGAGAACCTGGACAGATAATGTGTCTTTTATTATATTATTATATTCAGACTGCGTCTTAGTTACAAACTACAACTATATTTCTGTGACTGGAAATATGGGTTCCTCAATTAAAAAAACATCAAAGATTTCCCCTATTACGATGGGTGCACATAATAAAAACTAAAAAGCACAGCAAAACCAAGAAAAAGCATTTTTCCTTGAAGCAAAATGTTTTTGCTTTAAACCGTTTTGTATTGGCTCAAAACGTGTTTTCACAGAAAACTTTTTGCTGCAGATCGAAAAGCCATCAACACAATGCATTGGCAGGAATGGAGACTGCAGTGTTCCGGTAGCGTACAATGTCTTACGAGGACGTTGCAATGGTTGTTGGACTCATCAATTATATATATTACTCTGGTCTTAGGTTTGCTTTTCTTTGTAGTTCTTATTGGTAACTTGACTTGTTGTTGTAGATGCATCTACCCAGGGAATTCCTAATTTGGATTTTACCCTTAAATGATTGTTGGAATCGAGCATAGCCTTGATCTTGACGTTTGCGTGTGAGACTCATAAACTATCCGAGATTATGTGCTCGCTTCTAAATTTTAGTGATTCTAAATTGGCTCATCCCTAGACATTATATTTTATTGTAACTTCTTGAAGATACCTAGTCCTACACAGTTCAGATTAGTTTAGGTTCACCATATTAGTTGCTTGTTAATTGCTAGGAAACAAAGTATGCACGTACTACCGTACTGATTAGCTCGTACTTAGCTAGGATACTTCCATACTGAATTGTTGTCTATACTTCCTGTAGAGGGGAATGTATACCTATTTTAGAGATAGTGTTGAGCAGACAGCTTCTAAGAAGTAACAGCCAAAATTTCGATGTACTATATTAGCGTGTGCTCAGTCAATTTCGTTAATGTAAACGAAGTTCACACAGAATCATAGAGCAAGCTTGTTGTTCGTCTAATTGTTGAATCACAATGAATTCCATTTAACTTGTTTGTACTTGTTAATGAAGTCGGATTACACCGACACATTCTGATATAACAACTTGTGTAATTCTTCTGCTTTCACTATAAGTAAAATATAAACATATAACATTACCCTTAAACTACGTATTAGAGGTAACCCCTGTCCTATCTAAGCCTGGCATTATATATGTACTTGTACTACGCCTGGACGCAGACTTAAGGGAAGAGTCCGAGTGATTCACGTGAAAACTATTAGTTTCAAAATTATACAAATTATTACAATTATTATTGATCAACCTTATTTATTAATTTGTTAATAATTACAGACTCACATATAACTGGCAACTAGATCCAGTCCGTCTGTGTACGCTGTCATTATTAGATTCTGCCACGTCGGGTTTTTTAACTTGGCTCGAACTGGTGCCAGACGCTCCAACAGGATTTTGCAGCACTGGATGGTGGCCTGTTACAAACAAATACAATTTAGTAATTATCACTATTATTATATTAACAACACCTAGGCATGAATAAACTATATTAATATATGTTATCAATGTCGTTTAATGCATTCATGGATACGTGTGTGAGGGATTCTTGTGAGGACTAGAAGTTTGAGACGGGAAATTTTAAATTATTATTTGTGTAAAATAATTTCAAATTATTAATGGAATATATGTAATGAGATATAGATGTCCCAAATGTCAATGTTTCTCCTTGAGGGCGTTAACACCAGAAACATCATCGAAACAAGTTTTGGTAGCGCAACGGTCTAACGCGCTACTCTCGTAATAGACTAGACTGCTAATGACAAGGAGATTGGTGTTCGATCCTGGCCGGGTGCAATGAGAGGGGGTTTTACCTAATTAGTTCTCCACTTTCACGGGTGCAATTCCTCTAAATTTAACCTCCCTCATCCCTAACACATCAGCATAATTAGTACATAGGTGTACAACCCGAACTGGTGTTAAAAAAGTAGCAAAGAAACAAATGAATCCAAGCCTTTGTAGACTCGTTATGTTTATAAACCATACTTCGATATGTTACTATCAATAAGTTAGTAAAAATATTAAGGGTTGGCCCGAACATTTGTCCCCCTCCATCCTCCTTGCTTCCTAGCTACCCCTCCCCTGTGCCCCTTTTTATAACCCACTTGTCTCTTAACACCCTGTATTTTGAAGTATAATAGGATCTAGGGGCCACCTCTACCATTTAACCCCTCCTCCAAAACCACCACTGCAGAAAATTTTCCTATTCAAAATTTCCTGGAAAATATTTTCATCTCTCAGTGAGGACGCGGTTGGTGTAGAATTGTACAATGTGACTGTGAGAGTGCTGTTATATGCAGATGATGGCGTATTATGGCTGAGAAGGAAGGTGACTTGCAGAATGCATGAAATACAGTAGTTTGAATGTGGAGACAGACAGAATGGATAAATGTCTCCACAACTAAGGTGATAGTTTTTAATACGTACGGATCAATAAATGATTATCAGCTTAGTATAAATGGAAAACTGTTAGAACAAGTGAATGATTTTGTGTATCTCGGTAGAATGTTTTGTAAAAACGGAAGGATAGATGGTGAAATCGACAGACGGGTGAATGCATCTCGGAGAATAGTCGGATGTCTGTGGACTATTGCAAAGAATGAGCTAGTATCGAAAGATGCAAGGATGCATTATATAAAAGTGTGCTAGACACCAACACTGTTGTATGGATGTGAGGCGTAGGTTTGTCAGGAGTAACACAAGAGCAAGGTGAATGAGTTCGATTGAGATATCCAGGCTATGTATGGGAAATAGATCATATGGACAATCAGTAAATCATGGGTGCCGAAGGAGTGTGGTTTGAAAGGTGATCTAAAGTAAAGAAATGCATTCGATGTTTTTGGAACTGGTTATATTTCATTTTATTGCCTAATAGAATATGTAGAGTGTCAACAAATAAGAGCAAATGCGCTATTTTTAAAGATATTTCGTTGTGCCAACTTAAAAAAAACTGTGTATGTATATGTGTGTGTGTGTGTGCTTTGATTCCCATAACTTATTGTTTTTTACAGTAGTCCATATACTTTTAACATATTTCATTTTCAATGTGTTTATAATATAACTTATTAATTTTTCTTAACAATTTATGTTTCATTCGTGTATTTTTTTCAAGGTCTAATATTTGTAAACACATTTGTTGAATCTTCTATCATTGCATTGTAAAAGTCTTCCTCGACTCTTTTTTATGACGGATTGTTTGCCATAGTATGCCATCTCAGAAAAAATATTTTTCATTTCCCAATTTATTTTACTCATAGGCCCTTACATTATGTATACAATTGATTTACATAATTTCAAGTTAAGTGATATGTAGGTGTTTTTTTTGCTGTACCAAATTTATATCATATGAATATTAAAAATTATATTGTTTGTAAATAAAACATTGAGAAATTTAGAACTGGGGCTTTTCACAGTTGGTGAATATCGAGCTTAAGAGCACATATAAATTAAGACTTAACTTTAGTATATTCATAATTTAATGAGACTATATTCTCATGACTCACATAGCAGCATGACTCACTGGTGATGCTGCCTCCAGTAGCAATGTCATTGGCTGCGGTGAGCGTGTTACTGGGTTTGATGCTCACCAAGTCCAGAGGAACTCCCAATATGTAAGCACACACTTGAGCCACCTACAAGAATATATAGCTTTTAATTAGACTTCAGTGTTGATTAGATCACATTTTACAGTGACATGGTATTTCTAGAGGGAGGGCCAACCTTTGGGGTGAGTAAACAGGGCTCCGCGATATTTCAGGTAACAGAGGGAAAATACAAATCGGGTGGGAAATTGGCTCGCGCAATCTGGATAATATTATCAGAGTGTAAAAACAAATAAAAACATAAACATGTGGTTTGATTTATTGAACGAGTGAAGCGAGTTTCGGTTTTAACTACACCAGTTTTCATTTTTCTCTCTGTCTGTGTGTTTCAAATAGCGTTTGAAATCATTGGCTGATTTAATTCAAACTTAGCACGTTGTTCTTTAAACTTTTATACAGATAAAGTTCATTAGGGAGAAAATTTAACTAATGGATGGTAATAAATCAATCCTTATATGTGCGTACATATAAAACCATGGCTTCAAGCATTAATTAGTACTTACGGCATGTATTTACAATTTGGGGCATTTACCTAATACTGAGTAAAAATTAATATATTTACTATAGTCTATTTATTGATATATAATTTAAAAATGTAAACTAGTGTAATAATGTTAAACTAAATTTAAGGCTGTGTGAATCCATAATGTTCAATCTCAAATTGTGTTGAACTAGCTAAAATCGAATCTCATGCCTAAAATGAATTCATTTCAAATCAGAATCGAATCTCATGCTAAATTTATTTTATTAAATCTAGTCCTAGAAAGCTGTCAAGCATGCGTGTACAACAGGTTGCATAGGAGTTAGGCGCACGGCACTGCACAAGTAATAATAGCAAGCACTTGCTGTGATGTAGGACGTTAATGATGACCCTCAGAATATTCCCATTTCTAGATGGACCGGTGTGTTGTTTACTATTAATTGTGGTAAGTTCTGTGCCGTGCTCCAGATGTGAGGTGTGCAGTGCCGTGCGCCTTACTCCTATGCAACCTGTTGTACACGCATGCTGTATAGGTTTCCGGATGTAAGTGTACAGGGATTTTGAACTACTTTTGGTTCAAACAAACTATATGTGCAGTTTGGCGTCGAGTTTCCGAACACCCTGTATATATGGATTTGTGCAATATATGATGCGACACGTTTGGGTTGTACGCAAGAAAAAAATAGGGTAAAACAAACAGGAAATGTAAGGTAAGAGAAAGGGAAATCATGTACTTTAAAAGTCACCCTTCACACAATCATCAAGGATTCGAACCCCGATTTGATTGTAACTGCACGCCATGTATTACTATCCACACTCATAGAATAGAGAGGAGGGAAACTTGGTGGTTTTAAACCAAATGACGGTGTGAGTGGTTTATTAAGACTGAGCATCTACCTTGGTGTTTATTCCTTGCCCTCCTTCTATACCACCATGTGATACGGTCACGGTCCCATCCCCGCCATAAATAGAAACAATAGCATGGAAAGAGCCAAAATAGGGCATGTCAAACTGCATCGGAATCAGCGACATGCCTTTCTTCATCCAGCGGTTGGCCTGGAAAAATTAAAGTATTAATCATCAAATACTGGACTATTAAAATTTAATATGTTATTGATTAGTAAATAATTCCGAATAATTAATTATAATGTATTTACAAATTTATCAAATTAGAGTCACTTTTAGAGACTCACTATCAAATCTATGGTATCAGTCTACGAAAGTTACTCTTAATATTGTAACAAGATCGGGGTTTGAACGCGAGTCCAGCACTTTTGTCACCTGCCTTCCCCATACTTATCTTTGTCCTTGTTCAGAACGTAGGATGGGCCAGCTGAATGACAGGCGGGGAACGGAAGGGGGAGAGTGACATAATAAGGAACTATCTCGACTAGTTTTCTTCCACTTCAGTAGCTGAATGTTGGTCTTTCAAGATGCTGACCACAACACCGATAAATACCGGTCAGGTATATAGCAATGAGTCTAAGAGTGGACTAGCGGGTCCAGGAGTGTATCAGTGAATCTAAGAGTGGACCAGCGAGTCTGGGAGTGTATTAGTGAGTCTAAGAGTGGACTAGCGAGTCCAGGAGTGTATCAGTGAGTCTAAGAGTGGACCAGCAAGTCCAGGAGTGTATCAGTGAATCTAAGAGTGGACTAGCGAGTCCAGGAGTGTATCAGTGAATCTAAGAGTGGACTAGCGAGTCCAGGAGTGTATCAGTGAATCTAGAGTGGACCAGCAAGTCCAGGAGTGTATCAGTGAATCTAAGAGTGGACTAGCGAGTCCAGGAGTGTATCAGTGAGTCTAAGAGTGGACTAGCGGGTCCAGGAGTGTATCAGTGAATCTAAGAGTGGACCAGCAAGTCCAGGAGTGTATCAGTGAATCTAAGAGTGGACCAGCAAGTCCAGGAGTGTATCAGTGAATCTAAGAGTGGACCAGCAAGTCCAGGAGTGTATCAGTGAGTCTAAGAGTGGACCAGCAAGTCCAGGAGTGTATCAGTGAATCTAAGAGTGGACTAGCGAGTCCAGGATTGTATCAGTGAATCTAAGAGTGGACTAGCGAGTCCAGGAGTGTATCAGTGAGTCTAAGAGTGGACTAGCGGGTCCAGGAGTGTATCAGTGAATCTAAGAGTGGACCAGCAAGTCCAGGAGTGTATCAGTGAATCTAAGAGTGGACCAGCAAGTCCAGGAGTGTATCAGTGAATCTAAGAGTGGACTAGCGAGTCCAGGAGTGTATCAGTGAGTCTAAGAGTGGACTAGCGAGTCCAGGAGTGTATCAGTGAATCTAAGAGTGGACTAGCGGGTCCAGGAGTGTATCAGTGAATCTAAGAGTCGACTAGCGGGTCCGGGAGTGTATCAGTGAATCTAAGAGTGGACCAGCGAGTCTGGGAGTGTATCAAAGTCTAAAGTGAAATAATTAATTTTCATTGGGCTGCAAATAAGAAATTGAATGATGATGTATTTGAGACGAACCTACAAGACACTGAACTGACAGCTTAGCTTTCGGTAAAGCAGTTGTTCTTGGAAACAGGAAAGAAGACAAGTATGAATCTCTGTTGTCAACTTTACTACAGTGCTATAAAATACATGGGATGATGTATTTAATTGAAAATTCATTTTTTAACTTCACGTTTGAGTTGTTTCCTTGATAATGTTAGAGCTCTGGCCGATGATAAAGGGGAATGCTATCGTCAGGATACAAACGCAATGTGAAAGCGTTACGAAGTCGCTGGTATAGCTCTATGATTGTAGATTAAAGCTGGTTTCTTAAACAGGAATACAAAACGGTTAAATACAAATAAACATGACAACAATTTTTAAGTACCTATATAAAATATACATATTACCTTGTATGATAAATAAATTGGTTAAATTGTTGTATTATAACTTGAAATATGGTGATAATGAAGATTGAATAATATATATAGCCATAATTTTATGGTACCAGTGGCGTAGACTTCAGGAGTGGGGGAGGGGGCAAGGTGATTTTTGCAGGCCCAAAAATAGCCTAGGAAGGGGCATAGTGTCATTCTTCGAGTCCCCATTTTATTCATGTGTGCCACAATTAGTTGACAAATGTGTTACAAGATACAAGTGTTTCTTTGTTTTTAATATCAATTTCCATTTTGAACAGTTTATGGAATCCTCCTTATAAGTAGCTTAACACTTGGAAGTTGCCTGGTTCGCACATAGATAGATGTAGTGTACATTCGCGAGCAGCACAATTTCCAAGTGCCTGAAGTCGAACGCTGCTATCAAGTACTATCGCAGTATCTACTCGGCCAGCAGTCAATACTTGGTAGTATTAGTTTAACAACCACCCTGAGTGCTGAAGTCTCTATTCAAGATGGCAGATGATTTCACATCACGAAATGAGCAAAGAAATAGGACATTCTTTCAGAAAATGGCTTTGTAAATAGTTATGCAAATTTTATTGTTTGCCCAACCCTTGGCTAATTTTTTCCTGTTAACATGTGAATACTGGTGACCCGGTGGTCTAGGGGTAAGGTGTCAGACCTCTGTGCTGGGGTCCGGGGCTCAATCCTCGATCCCGGCACAAATTTATCTGATCGCCAAACCCTTCCTTCACCTCTGACAAGACGTGTATTAATCACAACTTGTGAATGTGTGGAATGCCAAGCCTCCACCGTGGTTCGGATCCCACGTTAAACTGTAGGTCCTCCATTTCATCTCACAATCACCCTACCACTACACATTAGCGTGAGTATAACCCGAACGGGTAGTAAGAAGCGGTGCTAATAATAATAACATGTGAATATCTTTTAATACACACAGAGTAGTGTTCACAGATCATATTTTTGTTTGTTTTTCACTTCTCATCACTGCATTCAACTAAGCACGCCACCCAAAATATTATCTGAAGTCAGCGCCACTGTATGGTACTAAAAACTGGTATAATTCATTTAAAAAAGATATTTTGGATCATAATATTTTGATGTGGATGTAACACAAAAATTAGTGGAATTTTTGGAATCAGAGCAATCATTTCCTTTAGAATCAGACACTCAAGTCCCAGAGGTTTGAATAATGTAATCGGAAACCTTGAATATATCGCTGGGGCTTTCAAACATTTGAGTGAAATCCGAACCCAGTATCTCAATTACCCCCGGTCGTGTTACAATATTGTATCGCTATGATCTGTTTGCTTGTATAGACAGGTTTTTACACTATTAAACACATTTTCAAACCTTGTTGAACTCATTTAAACTAATCCTTCTTTTGTCGTAATCTCCAGATTTCTTGATTGCATCAAACAAAACTAGAATAGGACTGTCCTTCGGGATGTTGTTGGTTCGTACTTCTGTTGGGTCCTTCTTGACAATATTGGCAATGTGCTCCATGATGTATTCTATCGATGCTATGCCCTCATTCGTGCCTTAAAAAGAAAAAAAGACCTTATCACGCTGTTCCCTTGCGAGGTAGGCTACTCCACACTTCTCCATCCATACTGTCTTCACTTCAAAAAACATCCATAAGCCGAGACATGCATGTTATTTTATTTTTTTAACGGTTAATGTTTCTCCTTTTCACACATTCATCTACAACATTTAGACATGACTTTTATAGCCTACCCCTTCCTTTTGATCTACACACTCTACCTTCATATATTTGCTTCAGCACTTGATCCACAATAATCCTCTCTTTAAATAGTTTTCTAAAACTTAATATAAGTGATGTACTTTTGGTTGGTTAGCTACTTAAATAAGTATTGTAGGACAGTGCTAGTGGAAACTTATTTTAGCAGGGGGGGATTTATCAAAATGAATGGATTTTGGGTGTCTTGTCCCCCACGGCAAAGAAGGCCGCCGTGATGGTGACCCCCCTCCTCTGGTAAATGGTTAAAAGTTGAATGCCCCTATAAGCTCTTTGGAGGTGTCATTCTTCTGCAATATTTTGAAAATCAGAAATTCTTAGAATCTATTTGTGGAAATATTTATTCATACAAATTTGGAGACTTATAGAAACTATTTAAAATAATCTTTGCCTGGATTATCTTTTCAATTAGATGCCTCTGTAAGCTATTTGGAGTATTCCTCTCCCAAAACTTTTAAAAGTCGCAATACTTCTAAAAGCTATTAGGATTAGTCTCTACCTCGACTATTTTTTTTAAATATCAATAGAACTATATTACAAATCTAATTTAACCATTTTATATAATGGCAGACGGTGGTAGTAGGCCTACTTTAAGATAGAAACAAGACTGTCAGGTGTTTCATAATCATTAAGTCATCAATCTTGCGATTAGTTTGTTGCTGCTCTCCCTTGTCGTGTATTCCGGGCCAGTTCTTTGTTTACATCTTTGTACCTTCTCATGCCCACATCTCTTTCTCTCTCTGTGTCTCCCTCTTGAATCGTTGCCTTCCTTCTCCTGTTCGTCAAACTATCAAGTCTCAGTGTATGGCCCACCATGTTAATAGGATAATTTAGAGAAGGACTAACTTTTAAAAAAATCAATTTTTTTCTACCAGTGGGCACTTAACGTCCGTAAAGTTGGCCCCTCACTTTTAAAATTCAAGTTTTTATTATTACAATCGTTTGTTCTTCATTTGTTCTGGATTGTTCCGCCAAAATTTTCGTTTCTTTCGTTTTGATTAGCCCACAAATGGTGTAATTATATTGGGAATGGGGGAACTTCATGATAGCCCCCCACTTTTGAAAATTGACATTTTTATGGTTGCAATAGTTTATTCCTCGTTTTTTCCAGATTGTTCCACAAAAAAATTACAATAGTTAATTATTGATTGCTATTATTTTTCCTTAACTATAAATAATCTAATTTCAGATCCAAACACATATATTAAACAAATTTTCAGATGATCGTGTTAAATACCGGTACAATTAATATTAAAAAATCCCAACCTAGTTTTATTTAGATTATAAATACAAAATATCTTTGATGTTTAATCAATGGCTAATTTTTATTTAGAAAAAGAAACAAAACTTTTTGCTGAACCCTCTGGAACAAACAATCGCAACCATAAAAATGTCGATTTTCAAAAGTGTGTGTGGGGGCTTACCCTGAAGCTGCCCCCCCTAATGTAAATATATTATTTCAGGCCTATCAAAACGGAACAAACGAAAATTTTTTGCGGAACAATCCGAAACAAGCCAAGAACAAACGATTGCAATCATATGAACTTGAAATTTTAAAATTGTGTGGGGGGTAAGGGGTTTTTCTCCACGGACTTCCCTCCCACCCCTTTTTAGTTGAAACTCGTTAAAGCCTATTATTACTTTGACCACGCCCTTCACGAATGTGGTGTAACATACACACATTTCACAGCACTCTCGATTAAAATCCTAATGTCATACGATAAGGGCAAATATGTTATTTGATAAATTCGTAATAAAAACTGTATGAACCTGTACAGTGTTTCCTGATGACGCCCCACATAATCCTGTACTATTGAAGTAAATATTAGCTTAGTTGGACAGTACCTGGTCCCCTCATATAGGCACTGGACGGCGTGTTGGTCCTTACATCTTTTGCCATAACAGACCATTTAGACTCATCGTAGCAGTTCTTTATCCCTGACAGAGCAAGATCTCCGTTGGGATCATTGGTGGATGATCCAACATTCTCATATAGATCAGCTTTCAATATTGGATGGTCCCACTTTCATCCACACCAGCCTGAATTGTTAAATTGGAATACTATTGGTAGGGATAGATAAGAGCCCTGTGAAAAACCTATAAGTCATGGTATCTAAGAAAATGTTGAATAAATGATCTTAGAATAATTTATTTTCTGTGAATTGGTTTGCAATCATCACTTATGTAAGAAATATATTGTTTATCCTCAAAATATCTTTCTCACTTATAAAAATGTAACTTAAGTTTATAATTCTGTTGTGGGTCTAATGAATTTGATAAAAAATAGTAAACATGTTTTAAATGTATTCTTATAGTATTACATTAAAACCCCACTATAGTATGGAAATAAAATGATCCACTTTATTTTCTCGATACCTCATAAGTCGTATAGACTTCAGCCCTCTTGCCAAAAACCTCCATGTTGGCCTCCATCGTCATGACCATCCGTACTGGTTTGCCGAGGTCCATCGCTGCCAAGGAACAGGCAGCGGCTGAGAAATTAGGACGAGTTATTTTGATACCATATCCACCTCCCATTCGGCGGACAACCACATCAATACTGTAAATACACCAATTGGCAACTAGATAGCTCACTAAGGAATTGTGAAGTTCATAGCAACCAACATTAAATCTTATCCTGATACAAATCCATTGTTACATTATACGCCCATCAACGCCTGCGCCTACTACAGGATAATATATATAATGTTTCCAAACTATAATGTTTTGCAAGCGCCTGTCATCACACACACGCACCTCACCTCAGCCTTTCCGTCTTGACTATCCTTAAAATATCTAGGGAATCATACAAACCATTAATTTATTAATTATATAAGCTCTTCATTCTACTATAGGCTTACTATCGGAATTATCTTCTTAGTTTTTTTTTAAAAATCATTCTCTTAGTTTATAGTGAGAAAGGCTCATTTTCAAATCCGTACGGAACAACAGGTAAGATTATGGTTTTGTATATTCCGAGTCTAATATTTTGAAACTTAAGATGATACAACATCTTACAAACTAAATAATACCACTACTTGAATAAATTCTCTTCCTGGCTTTTTTCATAGTTTATTATTCATGGGCAAACGACCACATTATTATTTTTTTAAATTAGTTCTATGTGACAAAAATGGATTACCTGTTTTGTGGTATAGCAAGGACACAGAGACACCTCTTTGAAGAAGATCCATCCACATTGTTGCAGCAAATATCTGTATACCATCTTCAGTTGGCACGCATTGTACAGTTATTGTCTCCATTGTCAAATGGTATTGAAAGCCAAGCTTGAAAGTTCCCTTGGCAACATGAGTGGTTGGGCCTAAAACACATTTTTTAATAACTATATTTTTTTAAATTTCTGGTTGCCATTTTTATACTATTATTTGTTCATTTTTAACAACGCAATTTTATAATTCCTTGACAGGGATTTGAGCACATTATCCCTAGCATGTACACGTTTACATTCTTGATGGCTGGTATATTCCACGACAAAGTCTGATAAGAGTCAAAATATTAATAAATCTACAAAACTCCTGGACTTTTTTTTATTGAAAACTACAATCTTCTTGACTACTACTTTTAAATTAAATACAATACAACAATTTGAGATAATTTGCGGATTGCAGATGAAATATCAAATTAATTATATCAAGTATTAATTTCCTTCTCTTCTCCAAAAGTTGATAAAGAAAACAATTAATACACCTTTTTATTAAGGAAACTCGTGTGTCACTGGTCTGCAACAATGCAATTTTGGGATAAGGGGGGAAGGGTGATGAATGTATATTTGTGTGGATCCATGATCGATGTTAAACTTGGGTTTTAAATAGGTTTATTAGTACTACTATGTCTATTACAAATGTGATGATGGTAGTGATATTAGAATGGTAGAACTTAGAGAATACTCTGAAACCTGTGACAAAACGAGGTGTTGCTAGGGATTCCCTATGGCCTGTCTGACTCCTAGGTTATCCCTACACGGTTATAGAACCCCGGTACCCTGGGCTCGAGCGGCAGCCCTCAAGACAAGTACTGATGAACTGGTGCCCTAGTCCGTGCAGTCCCAAATCGGGCAGAGTGACCCCCTAGACTTAGTTGTTGAGTAGTCAGCCCTGATGGCTCGTTCCCCTACATTTTATCCTGGGCCCCGGCCATGTTTCTCACTAAGGAATGCTGACAACACTTTTGTGGTCAGCTCTTCTAGTTTATTTGTTTATATAATAATCAAAACAACCTGCAACATCGTTTTATCATTCGCAGCTCACAACATACAATATTACAAAAACTCGCCTTTCATTTAGGCCATGCGGTTACAATTGTTTACTTTTGAATTTTAAGTTATGATTATTTTTATTTTCTACCTACTCTTATTAAAAAAATATATCTTTCATTGTTAATGACAGATATCATTGGTGAAACTGTCGATTAATTTAGACACGGCATATACTTTTTTCAAATAAAAAACTGTACAGCCCATACATTTTTTTATATTTTTCATATTTAAGAGTTTTTATCAATATTGACAGCTGTCAACTGTAAGACTTTCGATTTATATTACAAATAAAACATGTATTAAAGAAAATAAATAGTATCGGTATTTTGTTTAAAAATATAAAAAAGTAGATTTTCTTATTTACCATGTATTATCTAAGCTACTTGTATACTTCACGCCATTAATTAGCCATAATATGTGCAATTAAAAAAAGTAATCTCAAAAGCTTTAAAAAATATAAGCAACATTTTTTGAAATAATCAGTAGTTTGGAAGATATTTAACTACAATACAAACATCATGTTTCTTCTTCGATTAAAAACGCACATTTACCACTAAAAAAAATTGTATCTCTGGATTTGTATCGTAAAAAACCAAAAGAAAACATTAAAGATAATTTTCCTATCTATAAAAAGGTTTCTTTGCAGTTCTCGTAAAAACGTACTGGCATCCCTATTATTTTTCCCACCCCCTACATCCGGCAGGGGGTGATTCACTCAAACTTTTTTTCCTTCAAGTACATGTAATCACCTGAGTTACTTCCTCACGACTAGCTCCTGTGTTATTCTCATGCTCGCTGTTGATCCTCCACGATTCATGTTTGTTGTCGATAACCTCGCTCAGATGGATGACAGGCTTGCTAACATTGCTGTACTCAATCTTTACTTTAGAAGCTGCTTTGTTGCCAGCTTCTCTGGTTGCAGCTATGATAATCCCCACTGGTTGTCCCCAGTACAGTACTTTACCACTGCAGAACAGCTGCAACAGACAAACATTGTGTGTGCATCACTCAAGAAACAAACATAGACACATTCAAGTTCTACTGATCTACATCAATGAATTTTAAGAATAGAATATATTATACTACTAATCATTCAGATACCCTCACCAGTGGCCACATGGTCTTAGGCCTACTCTCGCAATAAACTAGACTACCAAAGACAGAGAGATCCAAGTTCGATCCTAAATTCAACCTTATTAATCACTGACACATTAGTGTCATTATTGCATAGGCGTGTAAACCGAACTAGAAGTAAGATGAGGTGCTAAAAAAATTAATAATTTGGAATTTGGAATTTCCTTGAAATCTAAACATAGTATATAAAATCCATCGTTGCCTTCCAACCAACAGATTAGTGTTTAACAGTCTAAACATGCAGTTCCTAAACCTCACGAAACATGGGCCATTGTTGGTAACAATAGGGACAAGACATCAACTATCCGGCCTTTCAACCACCCTATAATATCAAACGAACCACATATCAACTCACATGTGGATCTCAAAGACTAATTGAGGGACTTAAACTTTTTATTTCGGTCAAGTGAAGCAATAATATTTCACCAACATTACAACTTTTAACTATTAACATTATTGGCTATTTCGGATAATCAGTTTTTAATCTATTTGTATCTCGTAGGAGGGATATTATTGATCGTGACTAAATCTATGACCCTTCACTCCATTCATGGAAACATGAACTGGGATTTGCGGCAATCCTTCATCAGACCATAACGTTAGATTACACTCCGTATAGACAATCAGCACAATCATCCCCTGACATTACACTCCGTATAGATAATCAGCACAATCATCACCTGACATTCCACTCCGTATAGACAATCAGCACAATCATCACCTGACATTACACTCCGTATAGACAATCAGCACAATCATCACCTGACATTACACTCCGTATAGACAATCAGCACAATCATCACCTGACATTACACTCCGTATAGACAATCAGCACAATCATCCCTGACATTACACTCCGTATAGACAATCAGCACAATCATCACCTGACATTACACTCCCGTGTTGCAACACAGCAACAATAACGGTCGGCCTTAAAGTCGAAAAAACAACCAAAACAAAGATCAACTTATTGTAACAAGGCCGCACTACTCAATTCACAGATGAACCTCCCGCTTAGCAAATGATCCAGTTAACATCAGAGTTCTGTAAGGTACGTACAGAATAACAAACGTAGGGAGGGAGGGGTGAACTAGATACAAAGTAGGGAGATGAGGGTGAAACTAATATACAAAGTAGGAGATGAGGGTAAACTAAATACAAAGTAGGGGGAGGAGTGAAACTAATATACAAAGTAGGGGCGTAGGGAAGGTAGATCCTATTATTTACATGCTAATTTTTTAACCTGGAAAAGTCTATCTGACTAAGAAGACCCAAAAATACCCTATTGTACACTATTTTTAAATGAATGTAAGCTTTGATAGTTGTACCTAGATACCTTTTACATTAAAAAAGTTGGTCAAGATACATATTTTTTATAAGGAACCTCTTGTCTAGTCTATACTTATGTGTTGTATTTAGCTGATTTTGAATCCGTAATTTAAATACATATTTATAATAGATAGGATACATACAGAAAATAGGACAATAGACAAACTCTTCTATTGTATGTAATATATGTCCTATAACAGCGATATTGTAATCTTACCTCTTCCTTTTCTAAGGTGAAAACTGTAGGGTATGGAATTACACTATTCTTGCCTGGATGTCTTCAGCCCCGTAGAACTTCACCACTCCTGGAACAGACTGAATTAGAAGAATTTAATAATAAATATATGTAATAATGTTTTAAAACAAATCAACAGACTGGTATGTAGAGCTCTAACCAATGCATCTGAAGGATCAATGCTTAAGATAGTTCCATTTCCTATTGTTGTCGTGACGAAAGCTCCGAACAATTCACCAGGAATTAGAGGCCGATCATTGATGTATTCAGCTTCTCCTGTAATTTCAAACAATGGAATATCATGAATACATACAAAAACCCTGTGTTGGGTTTAGTAGTAATAAATAAACCTATATATAGTGCTCTAAATTAAATATCATTTAAATTATGTGCGTTATTAAGTTGAATATAAATGAAAACTAAATAAACAATAAGGAAACCAATCTTTTTAAAATTAATTTAAGCTAAGTTATTTGTATTTAGGAAAAGAATAAAATTAAATATAATGTAATATAAGTAATTGAAACCCTACCTGCACATTGGACAGGGCTTCTATCTTAGGTATCGGTTGATTCACAGGATATAGGGAAGGATCGGTCTGAAATGTTTGCACTCCTGATGACACATTGCGTTGTAGGATGGTACCCCCACTTTTGTTTTCTGACTTCACTTTCCCCGCAGCTAGATTCAACAGACACTGATGGAATGTGAAGCAAACTTGATTAAAGTAGTGACTTAAAAAGTTTTAAAAGGATCTTTACATTTTATAAAAGAGCTATTGGCAAAGTTATTTTACTAACATTATTTGTAGTGTTTATTAATTTTTCTCAACATACATATTGTATTAGATACTTATAAATAGTATAATAATTACATCCAAAATGTTCATTATGTTTTGAATATGTAAAAAAAAAATATTTAATTTAGGTTTCTGAGTGGATAATATAATCCAGTTTGAATTCACCAACTATTGGTACTCCCACATATACTAAAGTATTCCTTTTTCTTAAAGATGACTTTATTCCTATATTAATATTTACAAATAAATTTAATTTGTCGATACATAATTTATTGCTATTTCCTACCAGTAAAATAACTTAAAGTCAAAGATAAAACTAACTCGTTTGCTTCTGTAAATATATTCTTTGGAAATTTTTTCCAGCCCAGATTATTTTGGTTCTGAATGAATACAAAAAATACACTACACAATGAACTGCCAAAAGTTGACAGCATTTATAGTATTGGTGCCTTGGATCAAGATACATACAATTAAACTTTTTTTAAATGTATTAGTAAATTAAATAATGTCATGTATTATATACCATTTTAAAGAGAAAATATCACAGATTTAGAAAATAAATTAAATATAAAAATTATTTATTTTTTTGTATTGTTTGTTTTCCAACCCCCTTAATGAAGTTTAGCTCTAGGCGATTTATTATTATTATTATTATTATTATAATCATCACCGCGTCTTACTACCCGTTTGGGTTATACGCACTTACGCTAATGTGTAATGGTAGGGTGATTGTGAGATGAAATGTAGGACCTACAGTTTAACGTGAGGGTCCGAACCACGGTGGAGGCCTGACATTCCTCACATTCACAAGTTGTGATTAATACACGTCTTGTCAGAAGTGAAGGAAGGGTTTGGCGATCAGACAAATTTGTGCCGGGATCGAGGATTGAGCCCCGGACCCCCAGCACAGAGGTCTGACACCTTACCCCTAGACCACCGGGTCACCAGTCTAGGCGTATTATTTTAACACTTGGGGTTAAAGTGTTTTTTCGTGGGTTTTTCTACCTTTTTTTTCAATGTTTGATGGTCTTGTCTTAATTTAATTCTTCTTCCTCCTTTTGTTATACCTCGCACATGATTGACATTTTTTGTGTGGGATTGTGATGCTTAGTTTTTTATTGTACTGTACAAGAAGGAGTTGTCTTACGAACACTAAAATATTTAATTTGAAATAGTTTTAATGTCTGCATATCCACATAAATTATTGAAACATTGTTAAACATTCTAGAAATGTGAAATTTGTCATACGTATGGAAGGTTCTCTACACTGAATATTAAATCTGAGGGAGCTGAAGGTTTTATGGGAGAATATTTATCTTCGCTCTCCCTCGGTCAACTATTACCAAATATCCTCTTTTTCAGTCATGTCAGAAGATGCTGCATTGGGGTAAGAAGGAGCTATTAGCAACATTGTAGAACCAGCGTTGCAAAGTGTGTCGTCTAATTTAGGGAAGAATGACCACACGAAAAGTAAAGAAAATGAAAATAATAATGCTGCTTTGAAATACCAAGTAGAACTAGGCCAGAAACGTCGAAAACGTTTATTTCCTTTGTTATAATATAAACTTTTAGTCTGTAAGCTTAACTCGTTTAAGTTCTTTGGCAACCAATTGTTTTTAATGTGTCACTCTCTTTTCTTTTATATGTCGGCTTATTTTTATATGTACACACACATGTGCTCACGTGCATGCACACACATATACATACAGTGGTGAAGCGTGATAATTTTTGGATAAATTTTAGAAATGGAATTTATATGAAGTTATACAATACTGCTACTGCTACTGCTACTGCTACTGCTATTAATAATAATAATAATAATAATAATAATAATAATAATAATAAATTTCATTTATTTCTTGCTATACCTTCTATGAAATATCTAAAAAAAATTCTTGCTATTTTTCCTTTTAAATGCACTTTTCGTTCAAAGACAAAGTCTCAGTAGAATTGTTTGACAAAAAGTCAACTGAACCGAAAGAGTCATTGTTGATGTCTACAGCATCTTCCATTTTTATTTCTACGGTACGTACACTAAATCCTAAAACATTACTGATATATATTATAATACGAAATTTGAAACAACTCAGTAAGATAATAAAATTCAAGTCCAAATCAAAAAACTAAGCAAATTTACGCTGAAACAAACCTTTGAAACACATTTTATATGCTCAGAGTGTAAAATCACGAGTCGGGGATAGCCGGCTTACTGGTCGCCTTTATGGCTGATGAATAGTTGCGCGCTTATTACCCTCCTAGCTCCCCGCAGGCCTGATTCCCCGGGTAAGTTAAGCGGAAAGGTATCAGCTTATCTTGCTAAAAGGAACTGAGACATTTGCTTCGCGCGCTTGCTAACATGTCACTACGCTTTTTAAAAAAATGACCATTTAAATGTCAATTTTACATCTCTTTTATGTAAAGGGACGTTTTCTCTCCTCTTTCAAAACCTTTTGGGATAGCTGAGCTTATCCTGCCTACCCTGACGTCTCGCTACTGCATACAATATCCACACCGTGCTGTGCTAAACAGTAGGCCTAATACATTTTCATGGCCGTCAATGTGTTATTACTTAGCCATGTCAGTGTCCACATGGACTAAATCATGTGGACCAGCTTACTGATGACGAGGAGGTTGAAATTGGAATCCTGACCTACTGTAAGCACAAGGTTTTCTATTAATATTAATGCGAAGGCTGGTACATTTAATCTAAACTATACTTTCCTCGTCTTCCCTCCATTATAATTTATAAATATAGGTATATCCTGAGGGGCAAATAAAACTGCATACAATAAATGTCCCTACCTTGTAAATGAGAGATTTGGTTAATTCTTTCCTGTATTTGGGCGTCATGTCTGGAAGAACATGATCTGGTTGTATTTCTTGCTCCAGTGATTCCATTAGCCCATTTAAAGTTTCTTGGGCAAATAAACACTTTCCATTCAAATAAGATTCGGTAGCCGTTGCATGAACCTGTTAAAACATTAGCAAGGATTAAAATTATGATTGCTTTATTTATGTGAGTTTTTATTGCTAACTTATAAAACATAAACTATTGAAATTAGTATATTTATTTTTGTAAGCAAACCCTGAAACCCAAAGCTTAGAAAGGGACGCCTCCCAAGATTCGAGGGATCATAGATGGTGGGTCTTTTTGGAGTTTCTGTTGCGCTTTTAATTTTAGACTGATTTATTTTATTCTATATTGGTGAAGGGAGACCTGTTTTGGAGTCCCTCACACTGTATTTAACCTGGGGTATTACAAACAGGCCCATAGATTCACATATACTTTCATTATAGCTGTGTAGTAGATTAGCGCTAATAAATGTATGCGGTTTTAGTAAGCTCTTCTCCAAACTTATATCAAGATTATATGTTTCTGGTGGACAAAGTGAATACATAGGTCTGTCACCATGTCTAGGTAGGGGATAGGATGACGAGGAAAGGAATACTTGGCAGGATTAGGAGAGGACATTATCATTTGCATCGAAACGTAGTCTTGATGTATTGAACTAATTAAGAGCGGGGAAAGTATGAACCACATTAGCAATATAAATGTAGGGTAGAAGGTTTATTCATTGTTTCACAATCAGGACATGAGGAAGTGGGATTATTACAGACATTGAAGAGGTTCAAGGACAGCGTTTGGAATTTGAATGATGCAGACAGATCGTTCTGTGAGGTAACAGGCGCAGACCGTCGGTAAGGTAAATCAGGGGAAAAAACAATATATATATATAGATATATATAGCCCCAACAGAAAAGGTCAGGGATAGACTGATAAAGTCACAAGTGACTGAACCATGTCCATATAAAAGTCTGGTAATTTAACTGGACCCACTAAGTTTCGTGCGACACCCAACTTACATAGAGCTGTATTTACACAAAGGAACGGGCCGGAGAGGGATATCACCATATTTATATGGGAAATATATCTTTCGTGTGTTGCATGCTGCTCATTTTCCAACTACAACATGCTATTTTCTAACTACAACATGCTATTTTCTAACTACAACAGGCTGTTTTCTAACTACAAGCTGCTATTTTCTAACTACAACATACTGTTTTCTAACTACAACCTGCTATTTTCTAACTACAACAGGCTGTTTTCTAAATGCAGCCTACTATTTTCAACATAGACTGTATAACTAAATAATTTACAACATCGTCTGTGCTACATTTAAAAGAACATAATTTGTATAACATAGTCTAGAAGTCATATTCTCTGTACAACAAGTTGTGTAAAGCCTGTTTCACACAAAGTTATACTCACGAAACTTGGATTGATCCCACCGTACACAATATTTGGTCTTTCTACGACGGTTCCATTCCCATCGCTACTCAGATTGAAAAGAAACCCAGCGTTCACGATGGCATGTACGTTTTTAGCTCTTGGCATTATCTAGAAAACAAATATCGTGTACTTAATCAAGATTTAAGTCCGATATGTGAGTAAAGACACCAAAGAGAAATGACTCTTACTTTAGTTTAATAGCTATATTATCAAAAAATATAAATATTTCTTATAATATGGATTAAATCGCCAAGCTATTAAAGTTGTTAGTAACAGTTATAGTCAGATCTAAATATAATATTATTTTTAAATTGAGAAATGACACCTGGATACGGAATCGAACCCGTGACCTTTGTTTTAGAACACCAACTCTCTTACCACTGAGCTATCCAGTAGTCGCCCCGTACCCAGGGTCATTCTTCACTCATATTTTAAGGCATAGTCCGTGATGGATGTGTGGAAAATCGTCAGCTACAATAAAGCAATCGAATGTTCCCCAGCTGTCAGATAATGCACGATAAAGCCCTCCAGAGTAGAAAGTTGTTGCTGCGTTATCTGATGTTTCACGACCATTCGATCAATCAGTTGTAGCTGATTATTTTCAGCAAGTGCAGTAAACATATGAGTGAATAATTACCCTGGAGCGAGATGACTTCTGGATAGCATAGTGGTAAGAGAGTTGGCGTATTAAGCGATAGGTCCGGGGTTCGATTCCCTTGTCAAGGTGTCATTTTTCAATTTAAAAAGAATATTTATTATAATTTTATGTCTACTTTTAGATATTAAAATAAACTTTCGTTTATTTGTAATAATTTCCAACAAAGGATCATTATTTAATACATTCTCGGAAATATTTTTTTTTAATTTAGGAGAACATGAAATTATGTTTTCAGGCTTGCGCTTCGTTAATGAAATTTCTTCCGATGTTTAATCTGTTGGTGTACAACCCATAATCTTTTATAAATGAGGAATTGATTAAAAATTTTAAGTTTATTTGTAAATTTGAACGGTATTTCAACCCTATATTCAATAGCAGTTTTATCAACGAAGCTTAAACTAAAAAAAAAATCATATTCTTTGAATGATTGAAAAATGACACCTGAATACGGGAATCAAACCCGGTACCCTTGGCTTAGTACGCCAATGCTCTAACCACTGAGCTATCTCGGAGTAATCCCACGCCCAGGGTCATTCTTCTCTCACATTTGTACTAATCTGTGGCAGGAGACAAATACTAAAATACTAATGCTCCGTATTACGCAAGCAATTCCCTTTTCAGGAACGTATATTATACCTCAGGGACCAATTTTAGAAAGGGACCCTAAAAAAAGTCATTTAGGATTCAAATAGCAGACATTTTGAAAAAAAAATAGCGTCTAATATGTTTAAATATTTATGTTGACTACATTGTTGAGTAAGGAATAATTTCAAAATAATTTTTAGTGCTGAAAACTGCTCATCTATTCATTGATCATCACCCCCCCTCCCCCAATATATATATATTTACACAAGGGCTGGGACTCCAACCCATGGAATCCATACGATGAAGTTCAAATGGGCCAGCACAAATATAGTGGTCACATACTTTGTTATCGATGTTACATAGCAGCAGATAGCGCCGAGGCGGTACATGGAGTCAGTGTATTGCCGCTACACGACACAAGAGCGATTCTATTATTGCACTATAACAGGCTATTACTATGTTGTTCGTACTTTGTATGACATGAATTTGTAGGTTTGTTCCAGGGGCCTCAGCGTCACTTGTGTAACCAACTTGTGATTCATATCAATCTTCATGAACTCAACAGGGCTCATTCTAACGGCGTGGACGCTGCTGTCCACTGTTCAAACACAGGTTGGAATAAACTAAAATCAATACGATTTTATACATTTGTTTGAGAAAATATATTGAAAATATTGAAGGATATGTCTAAAAAATCTAAGAACTAATGATAATATTAAATTAATTATTGATACATAGCTGGCCAGCCATCTTGATTTCAGAAGAGCACGTCCATTTTAGAAGCTCTCGTTTGAAAAACATTTTTTCAAGTGAACCAAACCACAGGCGCTGCTTCCACAAAATAGAAACATCCAAACAGTTATTTTCATAAGGTCATGTTTCAATAATGTAAGAGTTATAAATTTAAAACAAATTGATTGTTTGTTTGAATGTTTTGACTTGCAGAAGTAACAGCTAATCAACATTTGGTCTGGCAGATCTTATGGTTTGTTGAAATGTATGCAGGTACACATATGGTTTGTTTGAACCAAATGTAATACACAATCCCTAAACACTTACATCCATAAAACTCTGTTAGTACCAATAAATTGTGTTCAAGGTTTCGGCGTACAGCGCCGGGAGAGCAAAGCTGTGCAAGCATGTGTGTACAACAGGTTGCATAGGAGCTAGGCGCACGGCACTCCACAAGTAATAATGGCAAGCACTTCTGTGATGGACTGGTGTGTTGATTACTATTAATATTGTGGTATGTTCTGTGCCGTGCTCCAAGTTGTCGAGGTGTACGGTGCCACGCGCCTAGCTCCTATGCAACTTGCTGTACTCTCATGCTTGCACAGCTTTGCTTTCACGGCGCTGTACGCCGAAACTTCAAACACAATTTAGTGGTATTACTATAGTTTTCTGGATGTAAGTTTATGAGGATTTTGTATTACTTTTGGTTCAAACAAGCTATATGTGTAGTTTTGTCTGTGAGTTTCCGAACACCTGTGTGTGGTAATTATTCCCAGCTGTCAGCTGCCATCTCTCCTGTCTTGGATGTCCTATATAATATATTCTTAACCGAGAAATATATGTATAGCAAACATTTAACAATGTAATTTGTATACATTTTAATATGTCAAAGCTTCGCTTATATTTTAATATGTATATTTGTAGATTATTCTGTTAGTTATTGCAATTCTAAGTGTTTTTTAATACTTACTAATAGTTAACACTGCACCAACGGTTTCTAATAAAAGAAACACATCAGAAGCAAATTCGTTATGTTTATGTTTGAGGACAAGGTTGCCAGCGATTGTGCCAATCTGTAACATTTTGATTACAGCACAGATAATTATACCAATTAAGAAAAGTGGGATTATAGATAATATGTAATAATATTGTTTATTTCTTTCATAAACAATTTAATTGCCATTAAATATTTAAATTCATCCAAATTACCAAAATTAAATAAATACAGAGTGATTTATGCCAAAATAAAAAGGTGAGAGATGGTGCATTAACGACTAAGGCACCCCTGTTTGGACATGTCCCTGTAAGGCACTATGATACTTCAAACAACACAGTCTTATTCGACCAACAGGTCACATGACTACTGCGAGCAAGTCTCGTTCCACAGGTAACAGGTTTAAGAGACATAAAAGGAGGATTACACGTTCAGGGAACTAGTTGACATGCTCCTTGATTACGGGTGTAATGAGGCTTGCTCACAGTAATCATGTGATCTTTGGTCAGATGAGGCACGCCATTTCGACAATGTCAGCTACACCATCTAGCGGTAGAACCTCTGGTTTGGAAGGAAGGTTTCCTAGACTTAATATAACACTTCGAATGTCTTAGGGGGTCTTCCTTCATACCAATATAGTCGTTGTAGCGCCATCTTACACCCTTTCATTTTGCCGCGTTCATTCAAAATAGCCCCGTGTAGAGAAAGCAAATCTTGACTAAGTTACCCGCCTCGGTGGCGTAGTTGGCTAACGCGCTAGTCGTGTTGAGCTCGACTGCCGAGGACGGTGAGATCAAGGTTTGAATCTCGATTGAGTAAACTGGGGGGTTCCTAAATGGTTTTCCACTCTCCCTCCACGCAAATGCGTGTTCATTTTATCTAAATTCAACCTTCCCTATTCCTAATCCATTAGCGTAATTAGTACTCAAGCGTATAACCCAAACGGATAGTAAGACGCGGTGCTAAATAAAAATAATAATAATAATTGACTAAGTTTCTATCATTAGAGTTAGACAATGTTTACGAGTTTACTCCCTTAAGATTGTAAGAAATAAAATGATTGATATTTTAAAATACCATCTCATAAATTATTCATCATACCTTAAAAATGTTGTACAGAACAATAAATCATAATGCTTACGCTCCTATATGTATTTAATATTATATTTTTATAAAGTAGTAATTACATTTCTGACGGGGACGTTCGCAACCAACTTAAGATGATCAGCAATTTGTTTCATATAAAAGATTTCTCATTTTGTCCAGAGCATTCATTTAAGTAATTTATGGTTTCTGATAACGGTACATTTGCACCAATCGTGACTTCTTGCTGGGAACTTTTTATTCTTAGTTCTTCCACATCAGTGATATCAATTAGAGCTTCAGGCTCAACTACGTTCCTAATAGCACCTGAAACAAGAGAAAAACAAGTTAATATGTTCACACTATTCTAATAGCACCTGCAACAAGAGAAAAACAAGTTAATATGTTCACACTATTCTAATAGCACCTGCAACAAGAGAAAAACAAGTTAATATGTTCACACTATTCTAACAGCACCTGCAACAAGATAAAAACAAGTTAATATGTTCACACTATTCTATAAGTAACTGTACTTAGATACATTTATAACGATTATAATCATGGCTGCTTTATCCATTAGGCCGACTAGGCACAGTGCCTAGAGCCTACGAACCTTTTACCCCTTGTATTTTTGTATTTATTTTAGTAACGTATTTGAGCATCAATAATAATTTGTATGTAATCTTCAAACTACATGAAAAATATTTAAAGAAATATCGTTTCGTAGATCAGTTAGGCTGTGTTTGTTAGTGCGGCCAGACGTGTCTGGACATGGTGCACGGGTGATAGTAGTCAGTTGGGTGGAATGGGGCAGTCTAGGTGTGTTGGAGTTTTATACCCGCTAATTTAGTAGACATTTTCTACGTATGAAGCTACAGAAGGGGAAGAATGATACCACATCTTTGACGTATGTTCTTAGGCAGTTAGCCGCAAGCAATTTACCTTACGTACGTCATCTGCAAACTGATGATGGAACGTATATTTCAAAACATTAGTGGTAAGAAAGAGGATAAATCATTATTCTAAACACATCAACTTAAAGACAAGCGTCGTCGAACAATTCAATCGAACGGTCAAGAATATGACGTGGAGCAGATTCACGTCTTAAGATCGTATCGATGTATTGATATAATCAATTTTTCGTTCATCATTTGATCACTTAGTTGTAGCTGACGACTTTCCGCACGTCCACCAGTTAGTATCCCTCAAAACATGAGTGAAGAATGACCTTGATCAAGGGAAGACCCCTGGATCGCATTGTCCCTGGTTTGATTCTAGTGTCCAGATTTCATTTGGCAATTTTAACAATATGAAAGCAATTATAATAGCTTGGATATTTAATTCAATTAAAAGAATATGTTAGTAAATAGTTTTGTATTTAAACTATTATTCTCTCTCCCTCAATTATATTTCTTCGATCTACTCTATTTATTATTTTTAAATATAGATAAAAATGTTCCGCTTAATTTTTTTGTCCTGCTTTTCCCGAAAAAGAAAAAATCACGGTTGACATAGGTATAAAGGATAGGGTGATAATAGGGATAGTGTATGAGGGATAGATGGGTACGGTAGAATAGGGTGGGATGCAAGATATTAATTGGTAGGATAGGGTACAAGGTATTGATAAGTTGGTTGCATTTTTTAAAAACAATAAAGGGTTTTCAACTTCAAAATCTTATAAAATATTTCCAATAATCAATTTTAGACAGGATATTCTAATAATGGTCGTGAGATGACGCCATGTGTGCTATCTACTGGTGTGTGTGTGTCGTGTGAGTTACAACAAACTGTCCCAAATAAAAATATTATTAACTCATTTTACAGTTAAAAAACTAGGAGTTTTTTCTCAACTTACCATGTGCAGTGTTACCAGCCACAAGTTGATAAGGGATATTACCAATACTGGAGAAAATGTTAAATATTTCTTCAATAGTTTTCACTCGAAACCACTGGGGAGTTTCTGAAGGTATGAAACCAGGAATACTAATAGCACCCAAATCATCATCATCATCACTATTAATTTTTTTCTTACATGTTACACACTGTTTACAACAGCGATTAATCTTTTGAAGATCCTGAAAAAAAGAAGCAGTTAATAGTGTTTAGTAATATTTGATTTTGAATGTTTTTCAAGGGAAAACGCAGTACTATATTTTAAAATAGCATTTCAATAGCAATATAATGGTAAGTGGCACATGTAATAAAGGCAAGCTGTTTAGTGCCGCGCGCCTAGCTCCTATGCAACTTGTTGTACACACATGCTTGAATAACTTTACTTTCCTAGCGCTGTACGCCGAAACTTTGAGCACAGTTTAATGGTATTAACAGAGTTTTCCAGATCTAAGTGTACAGGGGCTTTGTATTACATTTGGTTCAAACAATCTATATGTGCAGTTTGGGCTGTGAGTTTCCGAACCCCCTGTATATATCAGGTGTTCACTTGAAAACTTTCCACCAAAATATCTCGAAAAAAAAACTCATTTCAGAGAAGAACATTTTAAACAAAAATTGTTTGGTTTCGCAGGGTGAAGTAAGGTGGTAAGGCTGGAATGACCTTATATGGTTGTTAAGGTGACGTTAAGGTCATTTTGAATTTTGTAAATGAAACTCCATATTTTATATTACATCTTACTAGATCACGTTGTACCATTTTCAAAATGGTGGTTTTAATCTTTTTAAAGTAAAAGTTATCACGATAAATGAGACTCACAAGTTGTATACAATCTTGTGAATACGCTAAAAACAAACACTACTTTAGAATTATTGAATGGAAAACCATATAATTCACTTTTATACCGGATTAGTAAACAAATCAGATAAACTCTCTTATTGCATAGTATATAATAATTTGTACTTATAATGTTCTAACAAAAACAAATGTCGATGTTTGTTATTATTTAAATAGCCAAACATTTTTCACAAGAACAAGTGTAACACAAAATTGATCAAAACTATGTATATTATATTAACTTTACAAAGATGTATTAAAACTTACTTCAATGTCCAAACATTTGTTCTTCAGCTCGAGTGGAGCATCAACGCAGAGAGACTTGAAGGCGTCAAGTATCGGGCGGTAGCCGGTACAACGGCACGTGTTGCCAGCAAAAGATTCTTCAAGTTTCTTTGTTGTTAAATTTCCTTCTTGCATTAGACTAGATGTTAAAAGGAAATACACCTCATATGAGCCATATGTTCGTAAATAAATAAAATATAATTTACTTATAGCCACAAATATGCCATTCAAGATGAAACGTCCAAAATAAAAATATATATGATGATTAAAAATAAATTTAAAAAAACTTAGCCAAATTCTCATCTTGAAATTTTTCTTGCATAAGTAGATGATGAATACAGTAGTCAATGTACAGTTTTGAATGTTTGTAATTTAGGGGGATTCTAAATCTTCAAATCTTTAAAACCGGAGAAACTCGATATCATTTTATAAAGTGAAAGATGTCTGACTGGGGCTGATGTTAATTTCTTGTAATCTGAAGGGTTGGGGTGAGGGGTGATAGCAGTTGTTTGTGGTGGTTGCTTCTTGAGAAAGGAGAGAGAAAACGTGTGCATGGTCAGTAACACGTGTGTCCTCGGTGAGAATCCAAACGAGAGTAAAGTCCAAGGGGGAAATCATCAGTCTATATTCACTCCACCGCTCAGCTTGAAACGTAACGGAAAGGAAAAAGGAAGGAAGGAACACAAATAGAGATAGAGGTGGTGGGTGATGTGCCCTGGTTGGCCTTCTATTTCTTCTGGAAGCCCCTTCTCGGTCGACCTAGATCAATCCGGAAGAAGATAGTCTTTTCGAGGTCTTTGGAAGGCGTGGCAGTGGATGAGCTTGGAACTATCTCCGTATCCCAGCAACTCTTTCAGTCGGCAGGGCTAGTAGATGGAGCTTGGACGTGCTCTATTTTGCTGGTCATCATAGCGTTGTTGAGGTTATATGAAGCGGAATTTTTGGTCAATTGCCAGCAGAGGTGATTAATATTAACCACGATTAAATAATTTATCTTTAATATTTATGTTCTTGTATCTTGTAACTTTGACGATGTTAAAAAATAATATTGTACCATTGATTAATCCTAGGTTTTAAATATTTTATCTACGTCATCTAAATCTATTTCAAACGGTCTTTGGCCTTGCTTGTCAAAGCTTATATGGGGAAGAAAGTTAACTCGGCCATGGTACACATACTCTCTCAGGTTACGGTCAATGGCTTTGCACCTGTACGTCATCTAAAGAAAAATAAGGATACATAATATTTTACAGCGTCGCTTTCTAAGTGCTCATGAGAATGAAGAGGATTTTTCATTATTCAACATAAGAAAATGTCAATACAAGTGCTATAAGGAGTTTGAATAGTTATTTTAAGAACATAATATATAAAAGATGCATCGCACAAGGAATCTTATTGATGGATCGACACAAAAGTTTCCTTTCTTGAAGAGAATAATTGAAAGGTACACTCAACGATTAAAATAGGAGCTGCATGTGTTAATTTCTAATATGTACTGTATTATCTACCTACATTCTAATAATACTTTCCACCTGACACTAACCAAGTTTAAATTCAGTAATATTGTTTGTATAAACAAGAATAATGCTTTTTTGCTAAGAGTTATTTGGATATCTGGTCGGTGGAACTTTTAAAAACATGTAAGAACATCGAGACGAGGCATAGAACGTACTTGCTCAAAGATGTGGGAGATAAACCTAACCTTGAAGGTTTCTACGTTGATAATTTGGGGTAAACACAGCAGCTAATTTAGGGCAAAGATTAAATACATTAAGTCCTATAAATTTGTTTGACATTTATAAACTTACATAGCGCCTGATCCCTTTAAGTGAGAAAATCTACATTAAGCACTTCGTAATTAAAGGTATAAGTGGCGGAATAGCCGGACGGGGTGAGGGAGTGCAATTTTCCTTGAAAAAACTTTCCCCCCTGGAATAAATTTGCCTCCTCTTGGTTTAGTTCACTCCCCTTTTTATTTTCAAATTCAAATAGCTTCTTAAGGCGTAACATTAAAATTTTAAAATAAGGTGGAGACAGTTCTAAATATCTTCTAGAGGAATCACAATTCCAAAAAGAAATCAGACCTTATATCACCTCTAATAGATTCTAGAAAATAATAATGTCCATGTAAATTTCAGTTGAGGATCATTCCAATAACTTAGAGGCATTCCATTTGTCAAACAGTTGCTGGGAGAAGGTCCCCAAGAACATATAGGTTTGGGGGTTCAAGGTACCCCAGATTCTTATTGGTCAATTGCCCCCTCCATTGGCTCCACCCCACACAAATAAGGTTCCGTCATAGCTGACCCAAATTATTCTTATGCCTATGAGACAAAGAAGTATTTGGCGAGGAAAGAGTTCCCTGGGTAGTAAACCAGCTATTCCTGACGGCCTTGTCCACTTGTATTCAGATAGGAATACACTTTTTTGACAGTAACAAAAGTTATTTAAAACAATTTGTATGTAGTCATACGTCAAATTATGGGGGCGTGTGTGTGTGTTGAACCCCAATTCCCACCCCCCACCCCTTTATCTCCCCGAATACGGTATTGGTTATATTTTAATTATTCTAAAATATGTAGATGTAGAAAAATGAATTTGTTTCTTAGTTAAAGAAGAGTAATATATAATTATATTATAATTTAGTCATATACGGGGAAAACTATGGAGGGAGTAGAAAACATATAATTATGTAAAAAAGGTACTCACCTGTACATGTTCATTATCATCCCTGGAGAACAAAAACCACATTGGGTGCCGTTGAACTTGGAGAGGGTGGCTTGTAAAAGGTGATAGCCTTCCATTCTTCCCCCCAGCCCCTCAATGGTCGTGATGTTCCATCCATTGCATGATAACACCAGCACAAGACACTGAAACAGTCACCACATTTTAACCTTTCAGCAGCCGTGATGTTGGATCCATTACAAGATAACACCAGCACAAGACACTGAAACAGTCACCCCATTTTAACCTTTCAGCAGCCGTGATGTTGGATCCATTACAAGATAACAGCAACATAATACATCAATTAATGTTCAACATATCTTATAGTATTAGTTTGCCAAATTCCTCAGTATTTAATATGTAAGTAGACATAAACCCAGATTAACAACAAATAATTATATCTCCGTAGCGAAATTGCGATAGTAAGTAAAACCGTAGAATAAAGTTTTTTAAATATTTATTACTTCTTCAAGAGAAATACCCACCTCGGTGGTGTAGTTAGCTAACTCGCTAGTTTAGTGTTGAGCTAGACTGCCGACTACGGGTGAATCGAGGTTTGAATCTCGGTCGAATGAACTGGGGGTAGTTTTACCAAATGTTATTCTACCCTCCCTCCACACAAGTGCGGGTTCACTTCCTCTAAATTCAACCTTCTTAATCCCTAACACATTAGCGTGATTAACACTTAAGCGTATAGCCCGAACGGGTAGTAAGACGCGGTGCTATCATTTAATTTTTTCAAGAGAATATCTCTTAAATAATTTGAGCACAAACGTTACATAAAATATTGTCTTCAGAGTCTAAATTAAAAGTAGCTGATAACAATATTTTTAGAGGTCTAATGTAACCAAACGAAAAATCGACAAGAATGCTCATTAAACTACTTATTAAAAAATATATTTGCTCTATTGTTTAATTCACCTGTAATTTATGGTGACCATAATTGCTTAAGCCAAAAGTGGGACACCTGTCATGCGCCCCCTCCACACAAAAAAAAAATAGGCAAAACATTTATTCTAGTATTTTAGTAACGATACAAGAATGACAAATGTTGAACTAAACGTCCGGCGCCTTTTCAAGGTCAAGTTCTTGCTTCTGTCAATAGGTGGAAGGGTGTGCTACATATAATTTCGAAATTTAAAATTATTCATTGTTAAACTTTTGACAACTCTGTTGAGACTAGCTTCTTTTCGAGTTCGAATTTCCTTGGCTATAGATTTTGTCTTAATAGTCGTGTTCTAGACTATACTGCGATTTAAACTGCTTTTGGATCCGCGTGGTGGGTAGGCTGGGGATCATAGTTGCCACATTGCTGGAGTTTGCCCGTTACTACTATGCAAGATCACTCAGTGACTGTCAAGAAATCTGGCAACGCGCACCGGTTGCTATGACAACTACAACTACCCTTCACAGATTGGTTGAACATGTGATGAGCCTCCACTCCTCACTCCGGCTGCTTTGACCTAAGTCCTAAAGCAGTTTAAAACGCAGTATAGCAAAATTTCAATTTTAGATTTCATTCTTCATTTAATGACCACCTATGTGGTTTAGTGGTCAGAGTTCCTGTATACATACCCAGAGGTCCCGGATTCGATCCCCCCCCCCCCCCCCCCCGCACTTCCGTAAATTCTGTAAAGCAGTGGGCCTGGAGGGAGGTCAATAGCTTCGTGAGGACAAATGAGGATCTTCATTAATGAAAAAGTAGTGAATCTGGTCTAGAATACTGAGATTAGTGACAGAACGGTTAACTGTACTGACTAGAAACTCTCTATCCATAGATGTTGGCACTATATTCGCCAAAAGATGGTCAATATAGCTTGATTATGCACTGACTCCATAGAGTTTTCTCTTCATTTAATTCTTATTAGTATACCAAATACTACTGAAAAATATTTTATAATTCTTTCAAGTTAAAAATGAACACTGTTCATGTTCAGATGTAATTTTATACCAAATTCGATAAAAAATGCATTTTTGTGAACGTCAAAATTGTTTACAAATGTCCATGTGTTGTTTACTTACAGAGTTGACTGCATAAATGGTGTCTTGCTTGGTTGTTGGGTGCTTTGATCGTACCGATACGACACAGGTTCCACAACCTCCTTCCTCGCACATAAACTTGGTGCCTTTCAGTTGAGCATAGTCTCTGATGAACGTATTCAAAGTGGTGTTGGCGGGAACTCTTCCGTCCGCTGTAGCAGTGCATTAACAATATCACTGGTTATTTGTAGGGGCAGTATAAATACTTAGTTTAGTGGATATGAATATTTAATCACGATAAAATATTATGAGAAAACTACAATGAAACGTAGAAACTTCAATAAGTTTTATTTAATGAGGTGGGAGTCACAGAGAATGTGCCTACCACCAACAAACACAGATATAATAATACGCATAATATATTTCAAGTGCCCAAGCTAAAGTTTAATGTATTGTAAGAAATTGTGGATAGAGTAAAATGTAATCTCGGTTTAGTATTGTCAAGGATTCAATCAATTCTGCCAGTAATCTCTATTAGAATAGGACTACGAGACTGCCATATGGACATGTTTATGCGCTGTTTACCAAGGAAAAAATCAATCTAATTCACAGAAAAGTGAACAGAATTTTAATAATATTTAGATTGGTTTTTAATTTTGAGCAGTACTGGTAATTAAGTTTGAGTTATTTACTACGATATGATTCAACGTCATGGACACATACTCAAGGGGGGAATTTAATGGCAAAGATATATAATCACACGGCCTAAATTGAGAGGCGTGCTTGTTTAATTTTGTCGTGCTCTAGATTGTGAATGACACAAAACGAGTAAGTTATAGCAATGTGTTGTGATTAGCTTGTAAACAAATATAACCTATGCGCTGACAACATAAACAGCTTGTCAGCATTCCTGAGGGCAAAATAAAAAGTAGTGTATCCAGCTAACATGGCTGACTAATCACCAACGAGTCTAGGGGTCACTCTGCCCGTTTTTGGGGCTACGCTGGTTAAGACGCCGGATCATCAGTACTTGTATTGGAGGGATACCGCCGAGCCCAGAGTAGCGGGGTTTGTAAACCGTGTAGGATCACATAGAGGTCAGTCAGGCCATTAGTTATTCCTTGAAATACTTCGTTCTGCCACAAGCTTTTAAAACGTATTTTAAATACTTTCATATCTTTTAATATTTTCTTATCAACATCATGTTTTGTAATAAACACATTAGTACAAATAAAAACCACAAAAACCCAAGCCGGACGTCAATTACAAACCCACACAATCAAATATCCACTACCTCCCCACCCCCATCCTCGAACACGAAATCATAAATGTGTAAATCCATTTACTAGATTAACAATATAGTCTGAAATCTCTAAAGACCACAAAATTAATGATGAACTAAAAAATAGTGTCAGTTCCTATTTCTCTATCTCAAAAATTATCACACAAAAAATGATTATTAATGCTCTTACCAGTATAGCGTTTCTTATTGATGGTGAATGAGATCTCATCTGGTGGACTGAAACAGTACAATACCTACAATAAATCTCCTAACGTAAACGTAACGTTAACGTAAATATAAATACATTAATTTTAAATTTAACTATAAATTACATACAGTAGCTATCAAAATATCGAGGCCAAGCCGCTTTAGTTTTGAAGATTATTCGAGTAGCTTTTAAAATTATTGGATTGAATTAAAAGCAGGTAGCTTCATAATATTTAATTAAGATAAAATAGCTTAGTAATATTTAATTAATTAAAAGCAGGTAACCTCATAATATTATTTAAGTCTAGGGTGCAAGATATAAATGCTGAACTCAATTCACACTGATCTTATAACAATATACCAGAAACACTATTCTATCCATTTCTAGTGTAATCATTCGTGATCCAGCTGCCATCTTCAGATACAAAGTCTGCAATTAATCTTCACTGTATCTATATGTAGTTTCCTAATGTGCGTGTCTTCCCAAACCCTCTAGAAGCCCCTAGATGACCTAGAAACATGACACTCTGCTCACTTCTAATAGCTCACGGGACAGAATCTAACGGAGCCAGAATTTCTTCTTCTTTTTTTATGACTGTCTGTATCTTGGCCTTGAGCAGAAGCCATTTTACTGGATGGGATAAAACTTGGTATTTATGGTTGTTTAGGGTTTTCCCGAGTATGTTTTGGAATTAGGTAGCTTACCTTAGAAATGTTAAATGTTTGTTCTGAGTGTATTGCACTATATAGAAACATTTATTGAACCGTGAAAGCTCGAGACCTCACATTTTCCAAGTATACTACGATTTTGGTGTAAAGAAACGTCTAGAAAATACAAACATAAGATAATATACTAGTCTACTACGTTATAAGTGATATTTTACACATATACCTTCTATATATTAAAATAGACGCGATAGGTATTATAATATCTCTCTGATAAAGTTCTTCCTATGAAAATCAGACTACACACCTCCCTTAGTTTGGTCTAGAAAATAGTCCCGTCTGGTGATAGTTTCCCGTCCGCTAAATGACACACAATATTTTCACTATTTTCCATTTTTAGAGTTCCCGCTTTCTTGGCAAGACGCACACATGCTGATACAAAACGTTTGTAATGCTTTATTTTCCAATAACTTAAGCAAACTTAAACTGACCTAACCTAGCCTAGATACTAACCTACCATATCATAGCCTATCATAACCTAGCCTAGCCCGGCTTAACCTAACCAAGCTAATCTTAACCCTATAATTTGACATTATCTAAGTGTAGATGAATAATTTTAATATTATGCAGACAAACTTTGAAAAACATCACTCATTCACCTTTCACTTAATATTATCCACGTGTTTTGGATAATGTCAACATTATCTGGCTAATATTGACTTTATCCTAGTTCGAACTCTATCCGTTACATATAAACATACTTTTACGTATTGATTTACGATTAAACATTTTTCATATTTTAAAACTAGACGAATAATCAGTAATTTTATCAATTACAAATATATACGTGATTATAAGTTATGTACAATACATAAAACAATATGTTTTTATCGTACCTTTGACTTTCCACCAGTTTTTCTCCATTTTTACTATCATCACTGCCCCACCTGGAATAAAAATAAAAGTAATGGGTCTTCATTTTTAAGTGATTTTTCAAAAATATATTTATAGCTTAACTTAAAAATATAAAATTAGATGGATTGTTGTTAATGTTTAATCAAATTTATACATAGCTGTGTGTCATATAGCAGCAAAATTATTTATTCTTTAATTTTATTTGGTTATTTTAAATTCATATATTTAGTGAAATGACCCGTCGATTTAAGATTTGTTTAATGAATAGTCCACTAACATCATTAGTTGAAAAAATTGTTTACAATAGTTTAAATAACATATTTATATGTATATAGGTTGGGCAAATTAGGTATAAGACTAGTATTATTAATATATTTAGCTAAATATTTTAAAATAAAGTATTAGATCCGGGTTCAATCCTCTGTCCCGGCACAAATTTATCAACTTGCCAAACCCTTCCTTCACCTCTGACAAGACGTGTATTAGTCACAACTTGTGAATGTGAGGAATGCCAGGCCTCCACCGTGGTTCGGATCCCACGTTAAACTGTAGGTCCTCCATTTCATCTCACAATCACCCTACCACTAAACATTAGCATAAGTGTGTATAACCCGAATGGGTAGTAAGACGCGGTGCTAATAATAATAATAAAATAATTCAATTCCCTTTATTATAGTGCTCGCAAACAGTCGTGAGACCTATAACAGGCCAGCACAAGTACCATAAAATCACGTACAATAACACAATTAAATAATCGATAATAGCTAAATAATAATACATACTGATGGATAATTACAAACATTAGGACATAGTAATGATAAATGACAAACACAATAATTAACAAACACGAGAGTAGTATTTAAAAAGCGGTAACAATAAGCAAATACTAAAACGAAAAATGTAAATTAAAGTAATCGAGGCAGAGCCTCTACAGATTAAATTAGTTGTAAGAGAGTTCTTTAAATAACTCTGAGTTTTGATTTTCTCTTGTGATAAAAGTCGAATTCAACAAGTCTGGAGTTAGCGGTGTGTATACAACGGCCTATAGGGCTCGTCTTGTAAGAGCTATTGAGGGAAAATAATTTAGGATTGCGAGAGGCTTACTTTGATCAAAATAGATAGTATCAACTTGGCCGGTAGAAACTTGAGGAGCAACATGTCCCAGAAACTCTTCTAGATTTGTGACAGTATATTTATTTTTTATAAAGCCATGTTTTATCGGAGAGTTTGTTCTGTAGGTGGTGGAAAGTATGCTCATGTCTTATTTTCTCGAATACTTTAGAGAAAGTATTTAATAGATAAATTGGTCTATAATTACAAACATTTGTTTTTGCCCCTTTTTATAGATACTTATGACAACAGATTGTTTCCATATGAGGGGAAAAGTTTCATTTAACAGGCTATTGTTAAAGATATGGGCCAACAATGGGCTGAAAATGTTGGCACAGCCTTTAACAATAAAACTTGGAATTACATCAGGCCCAGCGCATCTAGAAGAACTTAACTTGTTGATTGCATTATCAACGTCCAATGGTGTTATGTGGCATGGATACAAAGACATTCTAGTTTCAATAACTGGTACGACTGAATTATTAACAGAATGAAAATAGGTTTCAAACTCATTAGCAATAAATAAAGGATCCGCTATAATCCTGCCATTAATTTCTAGGTTAGACGGGGAAATTTTATTCACACGATTATTTTTAACAAATTTCCAAAATTCCTTGGGTTTGCATTTAATATTGATTTCTATTGAGCTCATCCAATTGGATCTGTCTATAATCAAAGTAGTTTTAACTAATTTACGAAAGTGATAAAAAATGTGAATAGAATTCACTATTATTAGTTTGTTTAAACTTTTTGAAAAAGTTTTTTTTCCCTAATATAGTATTTAAGAGTAGAAGAAAACCAATTCGGATAATTGGATGAATTAAGAATAGTAATTTGAGGAATATGCGTTTTGATTTTTCTTTGGACTAAATTGGTAAAATTATCTACAGCCAAATTAACATCCGTAGTAGAATAAAGACAAGACCAATCAGCAGTGGCCAGGTCATTGTAAAGATTAAGGTACTCACCACGTGCATAGTCAATATGTGTAAAGGGGATGTCATTAATTTTAGTAGCAATAGGTACATCAAGTGTAAATCAATAAGGGCGGATGATGCTAAACCAATATTCACTAGTGATTGAGAGCTATGAGTTAACAAGGGGTGGTGAAAAATAGTAAAAACAAGGTCAAGGAGGTTACTGTCATTATCGGCTTCATTAAGTTGTTCTAATCCTATTATATTAGTCGAAGCAAGAAGTTGAGTAGCTTTTAATTTAATGTAGAAATGCGAAATGCTCTGAGCATGATGATATTTCCAATCTATTTTGGGTCAGTTAAAATCACCCTATAGTATTATTCTATAGGGTTAGTTAGCCAAAGAACCTTCAAGAAATGTAAAGTAATTATTAAATGCTTCAACTGTTATTTGGGGAGCAAGATATATGTTCCCAATTAACAGTTTTTGGTGAGCAAATGTTGGTATCTCAATCCAGACACATTCCATATTATTCTCTAGGTCAGTTCTCCTGGCCACACCAGAAATAGAATCAATGACAGAAACGAGAACACCCCCACCCCTTGAGATTGAACGTCATCGTATAACCTATCGGCTCTATGAACATTATAGTTAGGGGGAAAGTAATTTTCATTAACAATCTCATTAGAGAGCCAAGTTTCAACCAAACAAATACTAGAGAATTCATCCGTCAAACCATCATCAGCACTTGCTGACGCAGATTGTAACCCAGCTGGTGGTTGCACAGCAGACTTAGAGTCGACAACAGACCTCTTTTTATTAGAATTTAAAGATTGGCTAGATGTTAATTTGGGTGAATTCAGTGGATTAGTTAGGTGAAAAGTAGATGGGCTGGATTCAATAATTGGAATAGAATATTGTGAAGATAAGGAGCATTGAGTTTCGACTTAAACCAAGCAAACCGGGGACCTGAAAGCTAAAAGCTCCGAAATTTGGGATTTCAGCACAGCGTTATCGCTGTTCAGATCTTTTACCTGAGTAGACAGATCATATACCGTGCTAATCAGAGAATTTAACAGCTGTATAGTAACTGCTTCCCGATCAGCTGATGGAGCTTTGAGTAGTAGCTCCTCAAAAGACTTCTTTACCTGAGGTGGCTTCTGCGGCCACTCTGGAAGAACGGGTGCAGAAGTAGAGTTTGTAAGGGTGTCGTCCCCAAATGAAGCTTTAGCCTTTTTAGTACATGGGTCACACTTGAAAGTAGATACCTCACTTTTAATTTTTTTTAAACTCATATTCTGCCTCATTAATTTTGAGGCAGTCAAGGTGAAACCTTGCTTTACAAGGGCCAATAACACCAAATGAATCTTTGTCGGCCAAAGAATGCACGGGTACATTTAGCACAATTGTCCTCACTGCCCGGCATATTGAATAAATCAACTTACCAGGCCTAAGGAACGGCAACCTCACTCTGAACACAACATTCAGCGCCTTAAACTTTTGAAAAGCAACTTGAAAAATCTTGACGAAAACCATTTACACACAACTATCCTTTTTGAAATACTATAACACTATATTATTATTATTATTAGCACCGCGTCTTACTACCCGTTCGGGTTATACGCACTTACGCTAATGTGTAATGGTAGGATGATTGTGAGATGAAATGGAGGACCTACAGTTTAACGTGGAATCGAACCACGGTGGAGGCCTGGCATTCCTCACATTCACAAGTTGTGATTATACACGTCTTGTCAGAGGTGAAGGAAGGGTTTGGCATCAGATAAATCTGTGCCGGGACCGAGGATTGAACCCGGCCCCAGCACAGAAGTCTGACACCTTACCCTAGACCACCAGGTCACCCTATAACACTATACACTTTCCATAAACGTACTATGTTATACTTGATCAGTTATTGTTTTTATCAAATATTTGTGTTAATTTACGCCCAAAATGACTTACCAAAACATATTTGACAGCATGCTTGGCGAACGTTTTGTTCAAAACTAGATGGTGTACATGTATGGTTGATGGTTTTGTGCTTCTAGCTCATTAACTAGAGAGCTTACCTAAGAGAGATAATGATGTTACCTTGTCAATTTTAAATTATATTGCAACACACACACTTAAAGGTTTCTTTCGATATTGCATTTTTCTTTCATGTCAGTTAACAAAAATGCTTTTAGCCGTTATCTTAATGACACTTTGAGTTTTAAATTCTGCTTTAGAAATGTTTCTATTGCATGTTATGTAGGCCTATACGCAATAAACGTAGAGTTCGGTTCAGTAGGCTAATATAAAATATATTCACAATTTTGTAGAAATTAATGTACACAAAGGAAGCGCTCTTTCAAATTATATCTAAAAGCTAAGAAATACAATACCTAACCCAAAAATGCCTTGACCCTCTCATGATTTTTTATATTTAACAAGAATTCATTGGCTGTGCTGTGTACGTCCATGCTCTTAAGTACATATTATTTATATTAATAATAGTTGATTTATGATACAAGTAACCTTAGTGCATACCAATATAATAGTGCACTTTGCAAATGTTGTTATGTCTAACTCTCTCGATGAAGTGTAGATTAACAATAAATATTAAAAATGCAGCTAATTTAGATTAACATTTTTTAAATTTTTAATCCAACATATCAGCTCCTTTAAAATACAAACACTGTTTGACTAAAGTTCTTCAATAAGTTAGAAATTATGTTTTAGTAGTGCGTACTCTTGAAAGACTAGGCGGACAAAAGTACGAACTGCGTCGGCCAAATGTCCGCGACTCTCGTCATCAACAGTGGTCACGTGTGTAAGGCACACTGTTTCTCACATTCAAACACACTATTTACTGACACAACTTTTCCTTTCGTCTTATCATCCCGTTTTCTCTTTCTTTCCTCTCGCATACGTTTCTTTTCTTCAATATCTCTCTTTTTCTCTTTGCAACTGTTCTTAACTACGGTTGATGATATTATTTCTGACTTTTGTGACTTGTTTTTGTTTTATTGAGTTTCCTTTTGGTAGAAGCTAGAGCTCTGAGATCGTTGCTGAATGATTGAACCTGTAGAAGTTCTTGGTCTGTTATGCCAGACTAATCCAGCCTCTTTGTTAGCTTGAGAAGGAAGGTATGATGGGAGATGCGCAGGATCATCTACTTCAGAGCTAGTTCGATCCCCTGATATCGCGGTGACAGAGCAGATACCTGTTGGTGTATCATGTTGATTACCACAAGACAACATGGTGTGCCCAATTGCTCAGTACGTGCTAGAATTTGCTCTCATGCCCCTTCAGGGGAGTATGCCCTACGACTTGGGAACTTTGATAACCACTGATCATTGCCATCTTGCTCGCGGAAAGTGACCAGAAAGAGGGAAAATCGTTAAAGACCAAAGATTGTTGATTTACACAAAGATTTTGGAAGAATTGTAATGCCAATAATGGCAATAGTATTTAGTCGTGTAAGAATAGGCAGATAGTGCGGGTAATATTTCGCTTGAACTCTTAGACGAGACCGTACTGAGTACTCCTACCTGACATTGTAAGTTTTCTTTAAAAAGCTGGTGGGTGCCATCACATGCCACTTTAGAAGAAAATGTTGCAGAGGTTGCAAGAGACACACATAAAAAAAGTGTTTGCGCTACTGTAGAAAGTATTTACTATTTGTAGCGTTCACTAATTCCTTAAGTTTTAAGGCTAGAGTATTTTTTCTTTTAAGTATTAAAATTTGTTTCTTAGCTATAAAACCTTCAGATAACTATTAAAACTGTCCACGCAACTATCAGTATAGCCACACCTAGTTGCGCAATGACTGGCCGTTACTAGTTTCCCGCCAAATATTACCAACTTTGTAGAATTGGCACTGGCCGAACCTCCCTACAAGAAGTAAGACGGCGCATCCACTCGCCCAAATATTTTGGCCATCTCGACACGAAACATTCTCCTACCTGTAAGTAACTACTCTGTCATGGAAGGAGAGATACAAACTTCAATTAAATATTTAACTCTGTGCATACATTGGTTAAATAAATCATACATTTCATATCATATTGCTTTATTCTTCTTATCGTGTTTGCATTGATTATTTTAATATATTTTCATAGCCGCTATTTTATATCCCTAGAATTTGTACAGCTAACCTATATTTGTGTACGGTCCAAAGTTAATATGTGTGTACTTTAGTTTTGTGTGTAGTTACCACCCTGTGCGCAATGCCATAGTTACTAAACACTTAATATTAGTAATAGGTAATAGGAGGCATTTTTAGATGAATTGAAGTCACGTAATAATAGAGAATGTAGAGGGAAACCAAAGTGATAGGTCAGAGGAAGAAACGAGATGGTTGAGCTTTTATCTACTCATCGCTTGCAATCAGCTTATTGTCAGCTTATTGTCAGCTTAGTATGTGCGTGCACTAGTTAGATAACAACCAATGACCACCCAATATTACTACCCATTTAGACTGTAGGCTTATGTACTAATTACGCTGATGGAAAAAGGAATATTAAGGCTATATTTGAGGAAGTGTACTCGCATTTAATTGGAAGAAGAATGGAAACCCATTTAGGAAAAACCACCCTCAGTACACCCGACCTAGATTCGAACCTCGATCTCCTCGTCATCAGCAGTCTAGTCTATTGCGAGAATAGCACGTTAGATTACGAGGCCACCTTGTAACTACACTGATTTGGACCGCTCTCATATATTTAAAAAGTCATGGATGAAGGTATTTTACTTCAATAAATTGTATGTAAATTATCCTTTTAAGACTTCATCCATGGAGAATCACGCGCTTTTCAGAAATAATGTCGAAGGATTGCACCATTAAAACTTATTTTTTATTTCAAAATTTAACTCCGTAGTATTTACCTCTACCTCTTGTGTTGATAAAATGTTTAGAGCTTCTATGTAAATGTGTTGATTAAGCAAACATACCCCTCGTACTTGATACTTTACAACTACCTCTTTGTGTTGATTAAATGTTAGAGCTTCTATGTAGAAGTGTTGATTAAAGCAAACATACCCTCGTACTTGGACTACTTTACAACTACCTCTTTGTGTTGATAAAATGTTTAGAGCTTCTTATGTAAATGTGTTGATTAAAGCAAACATACCCTCGTACTTGGACTACTTTACAACTACCTCTTTGTGTTGATAAAATGTTTAGAGCTTCTTATGTAGAAGTGTTGATAAAAGCAAACATACCCCTCGTACTTGGACTACTTTACAACTACCTCTTTGTGTTGATAAAATGTTTAGAGCTTCTTATGTAGAAGTGTTGATAAAAGCAAACATACCCTCGTACTTGGACTATTTTATAACTACCTCTTTGTGTTGATATATTTACTAAGAAAACAAACTGTTCACACTTAAATTACTTCACAAAATATAGCATAATAATATACAACTCTTAAATACAAATACCCGCATAACATTGCACGGAGGATTTAATATTATGCTTTCGAATAACTATTATACGAGTTTAATGTATACCGTTTAGAGTCTTTTATTACAACAAAATCTACCCGTTATTAAAACGACGAATTAACTAAAAGAGCAAAAATATACTCACATTTCGTCCCTTATAAGTAGCACTACTCAAGACGAGCTAATATTATTTACTAGAGGATCGTATTTTAGAATTAGCTACTCTTGGGAGTTCTTGTCCTTGAACTGCCTTTTTTTATTTTTAAATAATGAAGGATTTATTTTTCTCCATGACAAACGAGACTACATAATTGGTCAATTTTCTACTGTCAGACAAAAAATGGTCAGCAAGGATTGGAATAAAGTATATCTCTGCAAACAATGAAAGCGGATCATTACCGTAACGACCCAAACAGCCCAATCACGCACGCAACCAAAATGTTACTGTTTTGTGAAATGAAAACACACAACTTGAAACGAGAGGTTTTTAAATCTTTTTAAAATGGGTCCTACTGTTACCTAGATAAATTGTTCTTCTCTACCACTTTATTGGAGACCATTCAAACCTCATCACATGCCTTGAGGCTCAATTCTTGAGTTTGATTGACGTTCTAGTTTAGTTCCCCTAAATGTGGTGTTCCCATCCCCTATTCATGCGAATGCAGGTACAATTCTTGAAGTCTAGGAACTTTAGCCAAGAAAACATTGATCAGGTCATAAATATTCCTCAGAGGTGACAGCGACTCGTATCAAGAATCTTGAACACAACCTATTTGTCCTGAAGACAATGAGAGCCTAGGCCCAACTCTTCAAATGACCAAGCTAACTTCACACAGGTCCTGGAGGCCGAGTAAAGTCTTGAAGTATCTTCTTCTAAGGACATGCCTAGGTAACAGGTATTAATTATGGTTCAGTTTCACTGGATTGTAATAGTTATTATAAAATTGAAATAGAAAATATAAACTTAGTATTTAAATTATCTATCTAAGATTAGAATATATCATAAAAATAAAATATAAAGTGTGTTTGTGTGTAACTATATTCTAGATCCCCAAAATGAAGAACTCCATAAATCGGAAATTTGACGTATTAGGGGTGTCCAAGGTGTGCGCTACACCATATTGTTTTAAACTTTCATACGTTCCTGGTCGAACGTTTTAAGTCAGGTTAATACAGATTAAATAATGAGTTATTCAACACAGCACTATTTTCAAGGATGGACCCTCGAATCCTTACGGATATTCGAGATTCGAGGATTAGAGATAATCTCAGATTCGAGAATAAAATCCTTAAAAATTAATCAATTCTTCGAGTTAAATTTTATTTTGAGCACTAATCGTGTTTGTTGGTGGTTAAGAACTAATTATAATTACAGGATGAACTTAACAACCAGGCCCCAGACCAGTAATTTAACACTTAACTGAATGTATCAATGTTATTATGAACGGATTATAAGAAAGAATGTTAACATTTAGTTACTATGTGTATTTTATATTATTATATTATATTTATATTTCCTCTTAAGTTCATAATTCATTCCAAGATTTGGATTTGAGATTCAACATTCAAAGGTAAATTGGAGATTTGGATTCGTAAAATAGTGGATTCGACCCAAGTTTATCAACTTTGTTTTCTATCTAACTTTATTATCAAGGAAAAATATCTACTCAAAATCCAAAATAAAAATAAAAACCCGCTTCGGTGACCGTGTGGTCTAATGCATTAGAATAGACTACCGATGACCTGGGGATCGAGGTTCAATTCTCTGTCGAGTGTACTAAGGGTTCTTTTTTCCAAAATGGTTTTCCACACAAATATAAGTACACTTCCCTTTAATATCACATCCCTAATCCCTAGAACTATTAGCGTAATTAATACATACACGTATAAACCGAACAGGTAGTAAGACGCGGTGATAAATAAAATCCCATCTTAAATCCAAATATAAATTAGATTTCACTTTGATTGGTTGTATTGTATTCACATTAGTAGATAGATTAGATAATATTATCCTACATATAATTATCGCCAATAAATGCAGCAGACTATATCGACTTAGATCGCAAAAGTAGAGAAGAAAGGGTTAATCTGGGACAGATTTTTACCCCAAAAGGCTACCGTAACCCCCCTCAATCTCCATTACAAAACACCAAAACTCACACTCCCAGATCTCACAACTCCTTTCCAACTTACTCCACCTTCCCACCTTACTCCACCTTCCCACCTTACTCCACCTTCCCACCTTACTCCACCTTCCCACCTTACTACCCCTCTTCATCTACACCCTCACTTAATCTCTAAATGAAAACACAAACCCACCCCTCTCACCCTATTAACTACCTATACTCACACCTTTCCCCACTCCCCACTATATTCACACCCAACCTCTTCCCCATCACCTCCCTTTCGCCCCTACCCAATCTACTTCCCCCTATTCCCACCCCTACTACCCCACCCCCTACCAATTGTATAACCACCATCACTCCACCCCACTACTTGAACTAATAAAGGTGGATTCCCCTCTTCTGTCGTTACAAATATTTATTCATTAAATACACAACCTTGCCATCTCCCTGCCTTTCCACATAAGTATTATTATTATTATTATTATTATTATTATTATCACCGCGTCTTACTACCCGTTCGGGTTATACGCACTTACGCTAATGTGTAATGGTAGGGTGATTGTGAGATGAAATGGAGGACCTACAGTTTAACGTGGGATCCGAACCACGGTGGAGGCCTGGCATTCCACACGTTCACAAGTTGTGAAGGAAGGGTTTGACAATCAGATAAATCTGTGCCAGGACCGAGGGTTGAACCCCGGACCCCCAGCACAGAAGTCTGACATCTTACCCCTAGACCACCAGGTCACCTCCACATAAGTAAACCGGCTCTTCAGAGTCGTGACTGCAGATTTCCCGAGCCCATTATACCGTTTCAGCTGTCTAGAACGATTTATAATATTATTTAGAATCATTTTGGGTTTAAAATATACCGATTTTTACTGTTTGGGTTGTTTTGAATGATTTTAAAAAAATTAGGCAGTTTATTTGTGAAATAATGGGCCATCTGGGGGTCGAGGACTGCCCACACGTTTCAGTGTGAACCACGAGCTCTTTTCAGGATATTGAAGTACACTGTTGACTATTCAAATATTTAAAGTAGACATTTATAATGTTCACTATCAACACAGTTCACAAGTTAACAGTTAATGTATATGACTATATTGTATGAAGCAGGACCTCCACGGTTGTCAACTGCAGTGTAAACTGTATAAAGCGCGTAGTCTCCTGAAATCATCCACGTCGGCTGCTTGATTGTAAGTGTTGACCGTTGGATTTTCTTTGGCAGCTCTTCCTCGATTGCAAACTCAACATCATTCTAGGCTCCTCGGTCGGGTGAACTGAGGGTGGTTTTTCCTAAATGGTTTTCCACTCTCCCTCCACGCAAATGCGGGTTCACTTCCTCTAAATTCAACCTTCCCAATTCCTAATCCATTAGCGTAATTAGTACTTAAGCGTATAACCCGAACGGGTAGTAAGACGCGGTGCTAAATAATAAAAATTCTAGGCTCCGGTGACCCTGACTTCACATCGTCCTCCTGTTGTTTTGAAGTCGCTTCTTTAGCAATAGTGTTTCTCACGATCGTTTCAGCAGAAGGGTTTGTGCAAATATGTTCAGGATTGAAGTAAACATCGTGTAAGTTCACAATCTTTCTACGCGATGGCGCGTAAGCCTGGTACCCATCCTTGTCATTCAGGTAGCCAACCATTTGTCAAAACACAAACTTGCTGTCAAATTTCTTCCAAAATTGTTTATGAATTTGTTTGTAACAATCTATACTGAACACATGCAAGTGATTCACTTCTTTTATCCCATGCCCGTTTCATAATTCCATCGGGGAACAACTAATAAAAATTGTGTTTGTTACCAGCGCGATATAATATGTACACTGAATGTTCACACACTTGTGCCCACATTGACCTAGGCCATCCACTCACTGGCAACAACAATGCGATGCCATGATCACCGAGAATACAACGAACTTCTCCACAGTCGACTTCCTTCCACCATCGCACCAAAACATTTTGGCCATGTGACCAGTAATTTAAACTTCATTTAGAATAAAGTGTAGATACTTGGAAACTTAATCCTTTCGCTCATGAAAAAAGTTCAACGATCCTTGTTATATTTGTCCTTCAATCACATGAAGTACCTTGAGCCTAGAAAACCTTACACCGACATCGGTCCATTGACATCTGCATTGATCTGTCCACCAACAAGCTGTGATCGACCCGATCGTGACTTTAAGGGCTTCCGGTGTGCTTTACACAGGACACATCTATCACTGAACCTCCTATTTCTGCCACTCTAATCTTCATGTTATTCTGCTGTGTTTGCACAATGTGTTTCTAACAGTTTTTCTTTAAATTCATAATGGAGTAATCCAGTGTGTGTGTTATCTGTACACTTTCTTTCTTCTTTGTGTTTGATAAAGGCAACAATGCCGAAATATTATTTTATTTGTGTTAAAATGTGTGTGTGACTACTTCTACTATAGAAGACAGAAGCAAGGAAGAAGATGTCACCTTTGTGCATTGGATTCTTCCTACATTTTCCCTCTTTCTCTAGGTGGGCTTTCTTCATCAAATTTACTTTTAGTAGTTTATTTTTCCTTTTTCTTTAGTTTTATCAATTTTCTTTATCATAAAATTAATATTGCTGAATTAATTTAAGATTTTAGGTTTTACTTAATATAAAAATGGAGCGCTTTTCAATTATTTATTCTCTTTCATTACCAAGCCATCCACATCCCCTCCCACTTGAGAGATGGAACCTGGTACAGCTACTCCAGCGATCAGAACAGCCAAGTGGTGGATCTGCTCTGGCGATGCGATCAAAAGTAAGCAGGAAAGAACTCAGAGAAGAAAAGCTGTTCGTAACAGGTGAAGCGAATACCGCTCCTTTCAACTGGAATATGTGAGATGTGTTTAGTAGTCACGTGGAAAGTTTTCATAAAATATTATATGTCAAACAAATATAAAGTATTTTATTACATTTGAACACAATGATTAAAAAACAAGAAGATTGAAATCATTGATCTCTATACTATAACTGGATGGACATCTGTGGCTGAAATTTTCGAGCTGTCGTCTGCATACCATTGGGTAAGAGAGAAAGAAACTTTCGGGTATCTCTTTCTCTCTTTCACCCATACAAGGCAATGTGGCATTTTGACATCGTTCATTAATTTGATTGATTATATGAGATACATCAATGTGAGAGTGGTTAAATTAAATAAATATCTTAGTTAAAGCTTTGAAGAGCATATAAAAGTTCAAAACAGGTTAGTTTTTTCTTTAAATAAGTTGATGTAGCCTAATAAGTACGATGATTTTTGAAGGAAGCTTACTTTTAAGGCTTTATCTCGTACCAGAATCCTACCCTATATTTGTGTTTAGTTAGGATAAAAGACCTTCCAGAAGGAAATTTCTACTTCTGTTCTAAATTGCCGTTCATCCTACCAAAATATTATATATATGATAGTATTCTGGTACGAATAAAGCCTTACAGATTGGAATTATTACTAAAATCCGGGTTTATAAGATACTGTACTTCCTACAAGCCAATAACCTAAATTATCATTTGAACGTAAGACTTCTACACAATGTGTGTCATTCAAACAAATGTAATACAGTTTTTAGCTAGCTTGTTTCATATAGTTATCGAAATGTCAACATAATATGGTTTTGAAAGATATGAGCCAACTTAAAAAAACAGGTATTATTCAAAAATACTTTGCACAGCCTATAACCTAAGTGATAATTTGAATGCATGGCAACTATTCAAAGTTTGTCATTCAAACAAATGTAATCAATTTTTAAGATACCTTGTTTCATTATATTTATCGAACTATTCAATAAAATATGGTTTCTGAAACCAATATACACACTAATAACCAACTTTAAATATAAGTGTTGTCGTGGCAGACTGTAAACAACATTGATGATAACTACATAAAAATTGAAATATCTAGGTTTTATTCGTATTTGTACAGTATTACCTGTAAAACTGGATTGTATATCCTTTAATGTAAATGTTTCTTCAGGAAGTATGGTATAATACTTCACTATTTTCAAACAATAACACTTTTATTCATCAGAGACATGTTTTCGCATAAGAACATTTAAAGAAACCGTTAAATCTTTCCCCCCTCAGTGTAGCAGACGATACGCTTGAGCGTCACGCTTTTGTCCTTGGAATGTGCAAGTGTATGTCCATCCAGTTATACTATAGAGATCAATGATTGAAATACATGAAGAGATTCTGCTTTGTTTTAGTGAGCTCACATTTCTAGAAAGCACCTTCCCTAACATTTCAACGCGAACTTACCAAATAATTTGTGCCATATTAATCTGTGACATGTACGCCAATTCGAATTCGCTGATCAAAAATATGAACTTTTACAAATATAAATCGTTTACGCCCATAATTGCTGTTTTAGTTTCATTCGGTTTTATACTCGATACAAATAGTTTGGATTCAAGTGTGCGAAACACAAAACAAGATAGTATTGCCACAAATTCTACGTTTGAAGTTAAAACACTGCCGAGGTATGTGTCTAGGCCTATTTATGCAATTTATTTCATGTTTATAGAACGTTTACACTTAATTTTGAGAAACTATAATCTTACAACAACAACAAATTACCTTGCGGCTTTATTAATAGCATAAAACAACAATAATGCAGTCATTAAAATATTTTGATTGGTTGGTTTAAAGGGTAGAGAGTTTATGGTTTCTTTAGAAAAAAAATTTTTTTTTACAAAACATCTTACATTTCACTGTTATTTATTCCATAAGATTCAAAAATACGTAATCTAATAAAATACTTTAATCGTTTAACTAAACAATTAAAACTTATTTTCAATGATCATATTTATTTGATAAGGAGTAATAATTGATCAAATTAAATCTTTTTTTCTTATTATTGTATTCCTTTCATCTTATTTGATCTTTAGTCTTCTATGACAACATGTTTCAGTCTTATATGTCTCTTCAGGTCTGAGGAAAACCAATGTATTGTGAAATATTGTATAGATACATGAATAAAATTGTCAGTTTAGTAAAGTTAAACATTAGAATATACTTCTTTGTTTGGGTAGAATGGTAGAACTTCCAACCAGGACAAGAGTCGAGAAGGTACTTATACAAATCTAATGGAAGCATCATTCACAATTTATACTAATGTTCAGGACGGACAGAAACTTTAGTTAGAAGATGAACATGAACAATATTAAACATGTATATGAAACATTGGTTATATCAACACAAAACTAAATGGCGGCTGAGCTCTGTCTAGAGTAATGAGATTCATTACAAGGCTTGATGTCATCTGACTGCTCTACATGAACAGATGAATGTTCAACACGACCAGACCCACTATCAACAACAATAACCACCTCCATTGGCACCCTCCACAACTGACAAGTTGACCACAACAAATAGCAACAATAGACAGTCAATCACTTGGTTTACTCTTTACCTGATGAAACTGAATGTTGTAGTGATAATATTACGTGTTGTACAAATGTTTTTAGGACCAGTGAACTCCTACAAAGGTAATCTGAGCTTCTATTCTTGTGGTTCCCGATAATTTCTTACGTAACAATATGACTATTGGTTTATTGTTTAAGGTACATCTTGTATGATGTGAATCCTCTCGAGGGGTTCAACCTTCGTAGAGATGTTTATATGAGATATGCGGTGCTGGCGAGACATTTGCAACAAAATGGCGACAACTGGCGTTTAGTAAGTTAAATGATGATCTATGTCGACCTAAAGTTGTATTCATGTAAGTTATCTGACATGGAATACTTTCACATTATGACTTTTGTTAACCCTTTTAGTGCCACACTTATTCCGGAATTCGTGCGCAAAGAGTGCCAGAGGCCTGTTAGGTTTTGTGTAAAGAATTCCACAGCTATTTCCTCATTTTTGTAAGAAGATTCACCAAACCCTTATTTATGAAGCGATTATTTTGATTCTTCTATCATTTTAATCTGCATGTACTGTTCCTTAGTAATAATAAATTAGCACAATTTAATTAAAATTATTTAATTTCTAAACTTTTAATTCAATTTTAAATAAAAGAATAATTAAAAAATAAATTAATTAACGTATATTCAAAATATATATACATATACATTTCACTATTATGTTGCCGTAGTGCATTTAGTTTTATTTTATATCCCACATTAGATATTTTTAAGCAGTTAATGCTTACTTTCCACCAAGATATATTATATTGCTTACCTCATGAATACATATTTAGGCCTATAGATAATGAATGTGTTTTAAAAAAACCTTTTATAGTGAATAATTTCATATTTTTTTATATATTATATAAAGTTATTAAACCAATTACTTACATTGGTGATCCCTTATAGAAATATATTATATATTCGCATCAATGTCCTTTTACTGTGTTTGTTCTTTATGTTATACCTTTTACATGTTCCTATCTATGTGTCCTATCATTCTTTACATCCCTGATGAGTTCTGATAGAATGAAACCTAGGTTGGGAGATTGGGCGGTGATGATCGAGTTTCTTTAAGGGCATTACTACCACTCGCAACTCTAGAGCTTCGCATGGATACATGACTTCAGCTTTATTACGGTAGTGTACGTCAAGCAGCCTTGTTTTGTCGGCACAGAGGCACAGACGTAAGCTGATACTCCGTGGGTCAACTGTTTGAACTTAGAGTTTGATAATTTCGTTGGCTGGTCAGTGATGAAGCATCTGAGTAGCAAGGGCTGGGATGTGTTTATAAGCTTGCAAAAAGAGCAATACATTCAGTAGAGTTCTCTTCGATTACATTTCTGACAGGATATCCGTCAATTACGTCCATAGTTGGTCCATCATTATGAAAAATTCAAGTTTTTATGATTGCAATCGTTTGTTCTGGATTGTTCCGCAAACATTTTCGTTTGTTCCATTTTGATAGATTCACAAATGGTGTGTTTATATTGGAATTTGGGGGTTAACTTCACGATAGACCCCCCTCCCCCATACACTTTGGAAAATTGACATTTACCTGGTTGCGGTAGAGTTTGTTCCGGATTGTTTCGCAAAAAGTTTCGTTTGATGTGTATTTGTTCATGCACAAATGGTACGTGAATTTGAAACTTTGTTTACTCATAAGGGGCCAACTTCATGGAACACCCCCCCCCTCAAAAAAAACTTGTAAAAATTCATGGTGTTTTGATTGCACTCGTTTGTTCCGTATTGTTAGACACAAATTTTTGTTTGTTCTTTTTTAAAAATCCCACAAATAGTATGTTTACATTGGGGGGGAGAGGGGCCAACTTCACGGTAGCCCATTCCAATTTGAATAATATCCAGGAACTTATGTTAAATTAGTATATTTTTAAATGATATCGATATTTTATAATGCATAGGTACTCAAACCTATTCTTTTTAATCAAACAGTTGTAGGGATGATAAGATAATGTTGAAAATTAACTATATATCCTAATTGTTTGTCATGTTTGTAAAATCCACATAACCGATTAGACGCTGAAATTAAACGGTGAAAAGTTGCGTTGGGATGGGAATTATTTTAAAGTAATTTTTTGTAAATCAATATTATATTTACGAGAATGCAAGAGTTTAACTGTTAAAAGACTTCATTGCATAGCTATTTTTAGTTTCCATTTATAAAGAACGTTTTTGATTTAGTCATGTGCATTCATTTCGATTTTTGTTTAAATTCTTAGTTAGTTTTTTTGGCAAATTTGTAGCAATTTTTTTAGAATTTCAGGCTATTCTATAGATATTTTTAATAAGTTTTTTGAAAATTTATTCTGAGTCCGTTTAGTAAACTTTGATTTGAAAATAATATTTTTATCGTCAAGGAATTTCTTAGTCTTCTTCGTGTCAGAGTTGGAATAATTGACATTTTCTTCCAATCATGTCTCTTTGCAAGATACTATTTACTACATCTTAACAGTAATAGTAGCAAACAAAAGGAAGGTGCGATGTCAATACTTTAGGGTAACCTAGTTATGAGCTCTCTTGAGGGGGTAGGGGAAAAGGGATTATTTACATTTGGTTAAGAAAATATTAAATATCTATCTATTCCTGTTATATTATTTTTGACGGAGGTATCGTTCTCATCAATAATCTAGGTATGTCATCATCACTTTCCTATACAAATCAAAATTCTTCATTTTCTATTGAATTAATCTCACAACTATCACCTTCCTCAGAACTTTGGAATTCTGAATCGGTACATTCAACATCAGAATACTTATAGCTAATAATGTTATCAATTGGGGAGGGAGGGAGTTATTCCACACCGGACATGTACTCCGTATCATATATGTCTTCTCTGTAATAGAAAAAAATATTAGGGCCTAAATTATCTCAAAATGTATATTATTTATTATAATCAAGAACAGGCAACTAATGATTTTGCAATAGAGATAAAGCGTATTATAAAGATAAATATGTTTTATACACCTATATAAGTTTTAATTATATATATATATATATATATATATATATATATATATATATATATATATAATTATATTTATATATATATATATATATATATATGAGAGAGAGAAAATTTAACAAAACTGATGATTATATTGTTCATTTATGCAAGTCATGTGACATATAATAATATATTATTTCAAAGTGTGCATATATTATATAAAGATAAACTTCGATAAGGACTTGAATCAGTTGGTGAATCAGGTCAAAAATATTTATTCAAAAAATTACTAGGAACTTGCAGCAATAAACTCGAGTTTACAAAATAAAAGGTAGGTTTATTAATAATTTACCTATACAAATAATAAAAATATATAATTTTTACATATTTTTAGGTGGCTTGCCACATGAGTTCTCTTTCTATAGTTTCCCCATCCACTCTCCACGTAAATAGGGTGCATTTACTAGAAAAATTTGTTTCCTTCTCCTTGCACCCTAGAATAACTCAAACCTCCAAACCTAATCACTAAATAATTCAAAGTGCCTAAATCATAGGAGAGCGATTATATATAAGTTTATAAGCTATATCTTATTTGGATAGTAATGCTTTAATTATTTTGATTAAATTAATTCAAATAAAAATAGTTCTTTCCCTTTCACACACATATTTTTTTATGATTCATATGTAATAAACTACATTCCTTTGTGAATGAAATAATTATTTCATTACATTATTTATTTGCAAAAAATAATAAAAAAAATTGGTAGAAAGACTGTCGTTACAATAGTAAATAGCGGTTTTTCCTTTTAAGTAAATTCAGAGTGCTTACACACTTGCAAATGCAAACATCAATTACTACTATAATATCATACTTGGGCCTAAAATTACTCTCTAAGTGAGTTCGAAATATATAAATAATGAACACTATACCTTCTTATATTGTTTAGGTACCCAACAGGATATCTCACTGATTGGAACATCATTATAGACTACTTCTAACTTGACCTGATTATACCCTTATAGGTGGGATTAACAGAGAAATCCTAAATATTCAAATATAATAGTTTCCAAAATGTAAGCCATATAAAATGCTGGAAAAATTGCCAGCTTAAACGTAGATTCTTGCATTCACACAATTTTTAAGGTGATAAAAAAAATCTATTTCTTATCAAGCATATTTTCAAGAGGCCACTCAATTAATAGTTTTACAGCTGTGGGAGAGAACGTAAGAAAATATAGGCTATACATGTGATATAATGATAGTACCATAGCCCGACACGTTAGCTCACTTGCTAGCAGGATGGTCTACAGTGCAAAAGGTTTCGGGCTCGATTTCTGGTAGGGGTGTAATATTTATTATTTGATCAATTCTCGGCCTTCTTATGGATGTTGTATATGTCTTAGAATTCAATAATTCTTTTTAATCGTGTAAACTTGCAGTATTCCTAAAATTATCAAATATTTGAACAATATAATCAATTTAATTGTAACCACTTGACTTTTTGGGTTTGCTACTTAAGGTAAAATGCATATATATAAATAAATGCTTTAATAATCACCATCTAAGCACACATTATATTTACCTATAGCCTATGCCTAACTAATTTGAGGAAAATCGTCCAGATGATTTAAAATGTAGATAATCCACAAATTTTAATGTTAATTAAAATGTAAATGATCAATAAAATTTATCATGCAGATAATCCCATATGAACCAATATCTAAGTCTGACTGACAGTATAAATATTCTTACCTCTAATTAAAAATATAAATACATATTAAAACATAGATAATTTAATTGATAATAATAATTGCAGTTTTCACTAAATTGAAGATCATGAAACTATTTTTACTATATGTATATTAATGTATTCAGGGTATTATTATTATTAGCACCGCGTCTTACTACCCGTTCGGGTTATACGCACTTACGCTAATGTGTAATGTTAGGGTGATTGTGAAATGAAATGGAAGACCTACAGTTTAACGTGGAATCCGAACCACGGTGGAGGCTTGGCATTCCTCACATTCACAAGTTGTGTTCAGGCTAATAAGTTTTGCCAATTTAAGTTATATAAAATAATGCCTTTTTCTGCATAAATAACGACTAAACTAGTTCAAATAGCTAAGAAATTAAAACACTATAAACTGCCTAAATTACTTTATTTTTCATGAAAAAGATTATTTTTACAATGGCTATAAAAAGTGCTTTCAAATGTTAAGTATTTATTTCAACATTCTTGATATGCGATGTGTCGAAGCCTTGGGCTATCGCTTACAGGCTACAGCCATTTATTGTTTATTAAATTGTATATTCTGTGTTACTGATTCTGGAAAACTCTTAATATATAAAATAAACATAAAGCCTATCTGCCCATATAATACATTAATCTCATTCTCGGTTTCAAAGATTGACGTTTTCCAGTTTGTAATGGAAGAAACCATTGTTTATTATTTTAATAATTATATATATATTCTTTACAGTTCACAAAGATCACAAATAAAACACAAATCTTTAAATTACTACAACATGTTTCAATAATGAAATAACCCCGGCAGTGATATAAAGATCAATATCACTAAAACATGAGGCTAATTATTTCAAGAGACAACTTGTGAATGATCGTTCAAACAGAAATCTCGCATGGACGGCAGATTACTTGGATTTCTGTGATAATACAGCTGGAGTAGCCGCTGTGTGTTGCGCGAATTGTGGAGGCGGGCTATCTACCCGTTCTTGTCAACTAAGCTACACTTCCCTACAAAGTTTTGATCTGGCGAGCCAACTTGGAATTTCAATGCATATTTTAATGTCATACGGAAATCAGGTTATTCAGTAAATCGTTTCATATTTAAATCTGAATATATATTTTATCTTAAGTATACACATCTATAAATCGTATGAATACTAATATTTAATATTTATAGATTGATTAGTATTAGTAAACAATTGTTGAATTGTGTTGATTTTAAGGGAACTTTAAGTATACATATATAGAGTATGCTTCTACCTACGGTAAAATCCCAGCTTTATCCAATAGGTATAGTATTAAAGATACTAAATTTAAATTTCCAAATTTTTATTTCAAAAAGTGTGGCCTAAAACTTGATTTGGAAAACGTAAAAATGGAAGTTTCTTACCCTTATAGCTCGTTAGAAAAAATACATAAAAATATATTTATGGTGTGTAACATTTCATAGAAGAAAACTCTTTTGAATGGTGAAAAAAAAAAATTCTGTACATATGGCCTTAAGAGGCAGCCAATACCGCTTTGTCCAGTGGCAGCAATGTAAAGTGTGAACTGTGTTCTTCTTTTCATTGTAAAAGCCATATTGTGTTAGTTCCTTTTATATGTTTCTATCCACCTTTCCTATACCTTCTTCTAATATAATATAATTACCTCAAAAAAGTTTCTTTTTGTTTCTTTGAATACCTCTAAACTCTGATATTTGAGTTTTAGTGTCGCCATATTTTAAAATTATTGCCTTGTTAATGACATTGTTATTGTATATGGACAAGGCTGGTGACCTTTTCTGACGGGTTTTACTCTGTCGAGTATTGATGGAAGACCCAGTTTTTCTCACTATTCAACCATTTTAGATTTCATTATTTCTTATTGAACATAGATCCTAAACTGTTTGAATGATTTTAATGGTACAGGCCTACTTTAGGAATTTGTTTTGATTTTGACCCTAACATTTATATTAATCGTGAAGCAAAGTTAACAAACAAAGATAAAAGTTTGCTCTGTTTGTGATCAGGTCCTACCTCCGTGGGGTAATCTGTACCACTGGCAGTCGAGGGATGTGGGCTCTCAGACCCAACTACCCTGGAGTCTGTTCTTTGACATCCCCAGCTTCAAGCATTTGCACCTGTTTTAGAAATGCACTCTTTCTTCCAAGGTGAGGCTCGTATCCTTGCTGAGCCTATTCATTTAGATATTTTAACATATAGATTAGTACAAACAGGAAATTGAAATATTTTTAGAAATTTAAAATAAATAAATGAGGAGATTGAAACTAAAGAGAAAAGAAAGATTTTTTTTTAGAATATATAATACATATACACATTAGGGGGCGGCCAGACTGAGCGAGTGAGCGACTAAAATATAAAATAGAACACATTGGTTGTAATAGAGGTGGCCAGACTGGAGCGAGCGACTAAAAAAAAACATTGTGTAAGAGAGGTGCCAGACTGGAGCAGCGACTAAAATATAATAAACATGGTTTAATGAAGGTGGCAGACTGAGCAGCGACTAAATATAAAATAACACTTGGTATGTAATGAGGGTGCCCAGATTGAGAGCTAGCGACTAAAATATAACATAGAACACATTTTGTATGAAGTCAACTAGCGAGCGCTCGAGCCGTACATTAGTTACAGGCCTAGCAATATTACTATTTGGTAAATTGATGCAGAAAACTTCTCATTTACATTTTATACTTGCTATAACGCTAATTTAAATTGTAGGATCATAAACCATACATATATTATAATATATACATATATATGTAAAACTGATATGTTAAAATCCTCCAATATTATCAAAGTAGGCCTTTACAAATAACAATCATCATTATCGTGGAGAGAGGATGAGAAAACCACAACAATAAATCACTTTTTAAAACCCCCCTCAGTTCACTGAACCAAGATTTGGAGCCTCCTCGTCAACAACTAACGAGAGCTATCTGCTAATCATGCACTCGCTCACTCACACGCTCACCAGTTTGGCCACCCAGTCACTTGCGCAATCACTCGCTCGCACGCTTGTCAGTCTGGCCGAACCCTAAGTACCTACTCATGCCCCTACCCTACCCTACCCATACACTTACTTACCAGCAATCCTGGAACATGAAACTTGTATAATATTCACTACAGACTTGAATGTCGACAATGACTTGTTTCAGAGTACAAGAAAACAGTATTTGATCAAGTATTTGTTCTTCAACATTTCAAGGACTCATTTGAAAATGGGATTTGGGAGGAAAAATTTGAAATTCAAAATTGCCCCACACAGCTTCCATACAGGTATAGTGTGATTGGACCTTGGTATAAAGTATTACTAACAGCCATTTCCTTATCAGGCCTTGAAAGTATTTGAAATAGTATTTTATTAATGAACACTAAATGTTTATTTGTTATTAGTTATCAAATAGATTTCTTAAGGTGCATCTTCACTTGAATACTTTGCCCTCACGAGCGTGCGCGAACAGGAGACAATGTGCCAGTGTGGACATGTTTTACCACACTAAATGAGTGTGTTGCATGCCCATGAACATCGAGCACACTTACTGTTGGTTTTCGTAAATTGCGCGTGTTCAAAAGGAAATCAGTTGTGCGAGTGTGTTCACTGTCGATGGTCTAGGTTGGGGTTTGTACTGTGTGTTGCGTCTGATATATAACAACAACGGAATGGACCCCTGAAAAGTACCTCGAACTGATACAAGATATGAAAAGTGCCTTACATTGTGAAATCCACCACATGTCACATATAACAACAGGAACAAGAAACATGATGCCTGGTTAGCCACAGAAATACGTCCTTTACAGGTACTGAGTCCTTCATGTCAATCTTGTGCTCTACTGCGTTTATTAAAAATTCAAAGTCTTCAGGTATCATTCTGGTAACAATTATTTAAATCCACTAGGTTTAGCGAAGAAGTTTTATGGTGATTTACATACACACATTATTTTTTGTTTTTTCTTTGTATTTTGTTTCAACGATGAACACATCACAAAGAAACCACCTGCTGCTATCACGTCCATTGTGACACTCACTGAGCACAAATCACAGCGAACTGCTTGCCTGAGAACGGCTTGAACAGCTACATTCAAGACGAACATATGTGGCGGTTAGTTACAACAAATCTCCTTCGTATGAGCGCGCACGTATGCTCATTCAACTTGTGCGGGCAAAATGCTCAAGAGGAGACGCATCTTTACATGCTGGAAATTTGAAGACTGAATATTTAATGTCAATTAGACAATTTGACCAAAATCTAATCTAATGTTAGAGGTGAACTAAACAAGATGTTGTTTTACTAACAGCTGGACTTCTCGGTAGTTGACCCACTTTTTTATTTAACATTTCAATGTTTTGACAATTTGTAAGAAACTATTTTTCACACCATTTAAAGTCAGAGCCAGTCAACTCTTAGCAGTGTAACATTGTTAACATTGTTCACTTATATAGTAATATGTGTTATTTCAAGTACTATAGTATGATGTTCCAAGATGTAAATATTTTTAATGACATTAATGACTAATGAGCTATGATAGGGTGTTATAAGATACCAGTACTGATCTAAACAATAGCACAGGATCGAGTCGAGCTCTTTGATCTACAATGTTTGTTCTCCAATATGGTACATTATCAACTATTTAAAAGTATTAAGGTAAAAATATACTTCTTTTTGATTGTATGCACCATTCGACTAGAAAGAACGAATTGCTGTCATTATAAAACCCTAAGTGACCCCTCACTCTCCTTTGTGTATTATGTGATGCTAAATGACTCTAACACTGCCAAGAGAACTGAACCCAGGCCTCAGGAATAAACTGCAGCTCTTGTTTTGTTTGTATTTCTCACTGCCTTTTATTACTGGTTCGGGTAATACAAATAAACTAATTACGCTAGTAGATTGAGGATTAGTAAATATATAATTTGAGATTAAATGTACCACCATTTGTGTGAGAAACCATTACACCTGAATGTGATCTCCCTGTCACGGACAATCCAGTCCAGGGGTCTCCAAACTACAGCCTGCGGGCCACAAGATTGTATCCGGCCCGTTCCAAGATTTTATCAAAAATCAAATTAATTGTTTCTCTTTGTTATTTCTTAACCACACACTATATTTGACAAGCCAGTTTCTGTCCGCACATGTGCTTACCCCCACGACACCAAGCCAGAGTGCTTCCCCCCACGACACCAAGCCAGAGTGCTTACCCCCACGACACCAAGCCAGAGTGCTTACCCCCACGACACCAAGCCAGAGTGCTTACCCCCACGACACCAAGCCAGAGTGCTTACCCCCACGACACCAGCCAGAGTGCTTACCCCCACGACACCAAGCCAGAGTGCTTCCCCCCACGACACCAAGCCAGAGTGCTTACCCCCACGACACCAAGCCAGAGTGCTTACCCCCACGACACCAAGCCAGAGTGCTTCCCCCCACGACACCAAGCCAGAGTGCTTACCCCCACGACACCAAGCCAGAGTGCTTACCCCCACGACACCAAGCCAGAGTGCTTCCCCCACAACACCAAGCCAGAGTGCTTCCCCCACAACACCAAGCCAGAGTGCTTACCCCCCACAACACCAAGCCAGAGTGCTTCCCCCCACGACACCAAGCCAGAGTGCTTCCCCCCACAACACCAAGCCAAAGTGCTTACCCCCACAACACCAAGCCAGAGTGCTTCCCCCCACGACACCAGCCAGAGTGCTTCCCCCCACGACACCAGCCAGAGTGCTTACCCCCACGACACCAAGCCAGAGTGCTTCCCCCCCACGACACCAAGCCAGAGTGCTTCCCCCCACGACACCAAGCCAGAGTGCTTCCCCCCACAACACCAGCCAGAGTGCTTCCCCCCACGACACCAGCCAGAGTGCTTACCCCCACAACACCAAGCCAGAGTGCTTCCCCCCACAACACCAAGCCAGAGTGCTTACCCCCACAACACCAAGCCAGAGTGCTTACCCCCACGACACCAAGCCAGAGTGCTTCCCCCCACGACACCAGCCAGAGTGCTTCCCCCCACGACACCAGCCAGAGTGCTTACCCCCACGACACCAAGCCAGAGTGCTTACCCCCACAACACCAGCCAGAGTGCTTCCCCCACGACACCAGCCAGAGTGCTTCCCCCACGACACCAGCCAGAGTGCTTACCCCCACAACACCAAGCCAGAGTGCTTCCCCCCACAACACCAAGCCAGAGTGCTTCCCCCCACGACACCAGCCAGAGTGCTTACCCCCACGACACCAAGCCAGAGTGCTTACCCCCACAACACCAAGCCAGAGTGCTTCCCCCACAACACCAAGCCAGAGTGCTTCCCCCCACGACACCAAGCCAGAGTGCTTCCCCCCACGACACCAAGCCAGAGTGCTTCCCCCACGACACCAGCCAGAGTGCTTACCCCCACAACACCAAGCCAGAGTGCTTACCCCCACAACACCAAGCCAGAGTGCTTCCCCCATGACACCAAGCCAGAGTGCTTCCCCCCACGACACCAAGCCAGAGTGCTTACCCCCACAACACCAAGCCAGAGTGCTTCCCCCATGACACCAAGCCAGAGTGCTGTCGGAATTGCAAACCCTCATTTTCAGTCGCAGGCGCCATTCCTTATGCCTAAAACAGAACGGCTCGACTGTGACGATTTTTAGGTAGTTCCAAGTCTCCCGGCAGAGGGTTATAAAAGTAAAGTCCCAAAAGATGTTACCTAATTTTAAAAAAAATTATATTGACTAATAATAATTATGAATATAATTTATTACATATAAATTAATTCATATCTCACAGAGAAGAATCAACTTCAATATCAAACACTGACTGGCCTTGGAAAGTGGCATTTTCTTACAGGCGTGACTGGCCATATTATGACTTGGATCTAAAGTTGCATGTTGAAATAAATTTTATTTTGATCTCTTTGCACATGTCATGGCATTCAGGGCAAAAATAATACCACTAGAAGAACAGGTGAATGTTACTTTATATTATGTGGCCCGCATTATAAAAAGTTTGTAGACCCCTGATCCAGTCCAACATGTAACATGTGAGCGAGGAGGTGGAAGTTTAGAGAAGAGGAGTGTTGTGTTCCAGTCAGACAAGGGATGGATTGTTTTGGGGCTACTCTAACATGTCTGCCCAGAGAGTGCAGTGTTTGTCTTTCCACGGCCGCGTCTCTCAACTGGAAACCGTCCTGCGCCAACATTGTAGCGGCGTCAGGACAGTGGTGTTTGATCACGCAGAAGTGGCGCTCCACGACACCTTTGGGGACAGAATGTATTGGAACGCTAGACGGAGTATGCGGTTCAATCTTGCCCTACATGAACTAGCGGCACAATTCAGAAGGGAATACTTGAATTCAACAGATGAAGTGGATGGAACTGTCAGGGAATACAACTGGACCATTGAAACGGTTTGTACATGTCAGGTTTAGGTTTTATTAAGTACATTTTAAATTTTGGTTGCACACAACACATTAATCAATTGTATTTATACTCACCTGCTCCAAATTCAGCACAAAAATGTTAAACTAAGTTTAATATTCACAATGTAAGACTTAGTAGTTTTAGTGAAACCTAAATTTTTAAACCAATATTGTCGAAAATCCAATTTAGTCTATTAGTGGGTGGCTCCTAGTCTAATAAGGCTAAAGGAGCTTAGAACTTTTCCCAGTAAAAAAAAATCTTTGAATACATTTTAACGCGATAATTTTCAGATATCGCTGCAAAAAGCCACCAGTAGGAATAGAAACCCTTAAGGTCATAGGGTGACGGATCATAAATCAGTTCTTACGATTTCATATAAAGAACTGTGCGACAAGGAAAATTGACCAGGAAACCTAGAGATTGAAGCCGAAGAAGAGGTAAAGGAAGACGAAAAAGGACACAGAAGTTTAAAGATTGAAGTGGAGAGAGCCATAAAGGACATGAGAAGAAGGAAAGCTGTTGGAGATGATGATATACCAGCTGACCTTCTGAAGGAACTGGGAAACAACGGATTAATGGCTCCTACAAAACTTTAAATAGGAGCTAAGAAACGGGAGAATGGCCCAAGGACTTTCTAGAAGTGACCACAGGACCATCAGCCTCATCTCTCAAGTGGGGTGGTAATTTCAAGATAGGAGGACACGTCAACACAATAACATACATAGATGATCTAACATTGCTGGCCAGAAATAAAGAAGAGTTGCAGGAAATGATGGACCGGCTGGTGGAGATATGATAATGGAGACAAACAGTGGATGTCAAAAGTGATGATGATTTCCAAAAATGAAGAGCCGCTCTAAATCAAAATTGAAGACCTGGGCCTGGATTCACTAACAGGAGCAAATAGTTGCACCGACGCAAGTTTGAAAGATGTGCCCAAATCTCTCTTCACTAAAAGAAGCAGGCACACTTTGAGAGCAAAGTTGCGCCTTTTATTTATCACCACGCAAGAGTATTAAATCATTATTGTCACTGCAATAAATTTAAATAGCTGCATATTATCGTAATGGCTTAGAATACAACTATTAGTTAACTGCACTCCAATTAATAATAAAGAAATTAAAATAACATCTTTCAATCACTAAATTTGTTTCAAATTTGATAGTGATACAAAGCAATTACTTACCCTTTAGTGTTAGATTTTTATATTCAAACAACGCATTGGCATTCCTTGCATTATTACAAAACAAACCCACAAATTGTATAATCTTTGTCTAGATCCAAAGATATTTGTATTCCTCCAAGTCCAAAGACATCTCGTCACTAAATATGGCAGTTGGAATGGCTATAAAATAAGTTTTAAAGTTTTTAGAAATCTTGCTACCAGTTTGCGTCTTGTTTAGTGAGTATGGAAATGGAGCAAATAATAAGATGTACCTTTGGGAGACTCTTGGTTGCAAAGTTGCGCCATTTCTAGACTTGCGCTGGAGCAGAATTGTACTTGTTAGTGAATCCAGGCCCAGTAGTTGTAAAACCTAGAGAAGTTCAAGTACCTGGGATGTTTGCTGACAAAGGATGTCTACTGTATCAAGGAAATTAGGTCGAGGAAGCTTTCAACAAGAATAGTTTACTGCTGGCCAGCAAGCTGAGTTTGGAACTGAGGAAGAAACTGATTAGATGTTACATTTAGAGCAGAGGCTTGGACTCTTAGGAAGATGGAAAATAAATACTTGGAGAGTTTTGAAATGTGGTCCTAGAGAAGACTTGAGAAGATCAGGGGTACAAGTGAACAAGTCCTAAGAAAAGTGGGTAAGAAGAGAACCAGCTTAGATGTGATTCTTCGGTACACAGCAAACTGGATCAGACACATCCTTAGGAGGAACCATCTTCTGCAAGACGTTATGGAAGGAAAGGTTGAGGGAAAGAGGAGCTTAGGAAGGAGGAGGATTCAAATATTGGATGACTTGAAGGAAATAAGAGAAAATTCTGGGCTTTAGTGGTCTAAGTTCACTGACAAAAGGAATAGACATGTCGTAAGACAGAACACTTAATAATAATAGCATATATATAGTTCAATGTATAAATATAAATCAATCTATAATTATATATATATTGAATTGAATTTTATAATATTTTATATTTTAATATATATGTGTATATTAAATTGAATTATTTATATGTATATATTATAGAATTGAATTTTATCATATTTAATATTTTCTAATATGGTATTTTAATAGGGGCTAGTTGTTTATCTCAGGCTAAGATAAATTATTATTACTCATCATTGTAAGGTTGCCATGTTCATTACACACTCTTGGGAGATTTGTTTTGTTAATTTATTATTTTGATGATTTAGCTTTGTTGGGTAGTAAGGAATCTGTTTTTGTAAATGCATACATTTTGAGGCTAGTAAGTAAATAAATTTAGAAGTGAACACTGAAAAGACCAAGTATATGATCACACAAAGAACACAGATTGGGGATGATCATTTAGAGATTACTGTGAACATCATATCATTTGATAGGGTTAATTAATTTAAAAATTTAGGAACAATTTAAACTATTAGTAACAATATTAGATTGTATAGAAAGATATTTGGCCCAAAAAGTAATGAGGCAACTGGAGAGTGGAGGAGGTTACATAATGATGAGTTACATACCCTATACTTATCACTAGACAGTGTTAGGGTGATCAGGTTTTGTAGATTACGGTGGGCAGAACATGCAGCACGAATGGGAGATTCTAGAACCTTGTTCATGGTACAGACTGGCAAAACCAATGGGAAGACCTAGACGCTGATGGGAAGATAACATTAGAATGGATCTGAAAGAGTTAGGGTGTAATGAGGTTGACTGGATAGAACTAGCTCAAGATAGAGATAGGTGGTGTACTTTTGTATGTGCGGCAATGAACTTTCGAGCACCTAAGGCCATAGATTAAGTAAGTTAAATATTTTAATAATTTCAAGTATGTTCTAAATTGTACATTTTGATACTTCTTCTTCAAAGGTTGTTAGTTTTTGATTATATTGGAAACAACTTGATTGGTTAAGTCATTTTTGGTAACTTGTATAAAAGTTTACCAGTTTTTTTTTAACAGTATGCTGATGCAAATTAAAATTATTTACTAAAGATTAATTGTTTTTTGCCTTTTCACTTTCATATATTCATTATTATGGAAGGGAGGGAGAGTCTCAGGAACTTGGAGGACCAGTCTTCGTTACTTATCATGATTAATGATTACATTTTGTAAGATTAATAAACTTAAGTGGCTCTCAGTGTTAGACGAGCTCAGTAGAGTTAGAAAAGAAGAGAAAAATTGATAAAAGTAGCAGATAAATTTCATTTTGCGGTGGAAATTAAAAATAAGGCTTTCAAATTTTATTTTATTTGACTGCATAAAACAAGAATAAGGTGTTTTTTATCCCACTAATTCAAAACATCTCTATCTATCTTGTTTCCTTAGTTTAGAGTCAGTAAAATGCACGTGACCCTGGTCATAGAGATAACTTGACAATATCCTGTAGCATACATCACATCCAGGCCACCCTGTTATTAAACTTTGACACCTTCATTTATCCAGCCCATGGAAGGGACTCGTGGTGGACCCTTTCTGTCTGTTCATCTTCGCCGCAAGGATTTCTTGTGGGGGAGAGCAAAGGACATTCCAAGTTTGAAATTTGCATCTGTACAGATCGAGAAGTTGCTTCGTGGTTTGGCTTTGGTCAAAGCTTTCATAGCCACCGATGCGCCGCAAGAAGGTACAAATATGTCATTTATATTAATCTGAGATATTCTAATGGTTGTTTAATTCATTTGCACAATATGTTGTCATCATATCCTCAATACAAGAATCAAAAAATGCTGAGATATCAGCTGAAATAAACATGTTTTTTTTTAAGTTTATGTTTAGTCTTTAACCCAAACTATTATTGCAATAGACTTAAATTTGCTGTGTTTTTTTCTATTTTAGAATTTGAAGAGTTACAGTCATATTTGCCTAAATATCAGTTATTTCGATACACGCCATCAAAAACTGTGAAAGAAAAATACAAAGATGGAGGAGTGGCGATAATTGATCAGATAATTTGCTCTCATGCAAGGTATTGTATGAATTTTAACTCAAGTCGGCATGGTTCATTTGTTTACACAAACTGTGGCCGAGAGAGCCGAGGCCAAGGGGAGACTCAAAGCGGCCAAAGCTACGCGGGGCTGAAATATATAAAAATATATACCATATTTTACCACACAATCATTGTATATTTTATACCAAAGTTTTGTGAAAAAAAGTGGGGTGTGACCATTATGTGTAGCTTTTAAAAAAATGCTTCGCATGTTGATGTATCGCTAACAGATGATTACTAGTTTAGCTTGCGCTGGAAGATGCAACTTGAACTCTGCAACTTGATCTGACGAACAGGGCTAAAACATACCACAATTAAGTTAGGAAAGTTTATAAAACCAATTTTTGGACTGAAAAAACAGGGTGTGACAATTATGTTGTGAACTATGGTATTATTTTAATCCATTAAAGTTTGAATTGAAGGCAGAATTTTTAAAAATACTTTAAATACATTTTTGGGATCATTTGATTTTGGCCTCTAGCAATAGGAAATATTGTTTTTATCTGTTTGTTTGAAGGGTGTGTTGAATATCTGTCAAGGGTGTTCTGGAATTTTGTCAAAACTTTTTAAATAAAGAGCAAAAGTGTTGATGAAATTTCAGGACACCCTTGACAGATATTCAAGATCTGTTGCTATTAGCGTGTGTAGAAAACTAAACTTATGTTGCTACTGGAGAAATAGTTGATTTATTTTGGTTCAAAAAAAAAGTAATGCTATAAAATTTGTAAAATGACTAACGCTCCCTTCTGGGGAGGGAGGTTAATCCACCAATTTTGGTGGCTCTTGAGGGAGAACCAAGATAAAGAACAAACCTTCGATGTTGTTACACTACTATCAAATATCTTTTAGTGTATATCCAACATATTCATCTTCTGAAGACTTTGTGTAAATGTCATTGCAGGTATTTTATCGGCACATATGAGTCAACATTTTCTTTTCGTATTCAAGAGGAACGTGAGATACTGGGATTCCCCCCTCACACGACCTTCAACAGATTGTGTGGAGATTACCAGGATGTGTGTACGCCTCCGTCCAAGTGGAGGATAGTCTACTGAGTGGCGTATGCCTCTCTCTACAAGTGGAGGATAGTCTACTGAGTGGCGTATGCCTCTCTCTGCAAGTGGAGGATAGTCTACTGAGTGGCGTATGCCTCTCTCTACAAGTGGAGGATAGTCTACTGAGTGGCGTACGCCTCTCTCTACAAGTGGAGGATAGTCTACTGAGTGGCGTATGCCTCTCTCTACAAGTGGAGGATAGTCTACTGAGTGGTGTATGCCTCTCTCTACAAGTGGAGGATAGTCTACTGAGTGGTGTATGCCTCTCTCTACAAGTGGAGGATAGTCTACTGAGTAGTGTATGCCTCTCCCAGTAAGTGGAGGATAGTCTACTGAGTAGTGTATGCCTCTCCCAGTAAGTGGAGGATAGTCTACTGAGTGGCGTATGCCTCTCTCTGCAAGTGGAGGATAGTCTACTGAGTGGCGTATGCCTCTCTCTACAAGTGGAGGATAGTCTACTGAGTGGCGTACGCCTCTCCCTACAAGTGGAGGATAGTCTACTGAGTAGTGTATGCCTCTCCCAGTAAGTGGAGGATAGTCTACTGAGTGGCGTATGCCTCTCTCTGCAAGTGGAGGATAGTCTACTGAGTGGTGTATGCCTCTCTCTACAAGTGGAGGATAGTCTACTGAGTGGCATACGCCTCTCTCTACAAGTGGAGGATAGTCTACTGAGTGGCGTACGCCTCTCTCTACAAGTGGAGGATAGTCTACTGAGTGGCATACACCTCTCTCTACAAGTGGAGGATAGTCTACTGAGTGGCGTACGCCTCTCTCTACAAGTGGAGGATAGTCTACTGAGTGGCGTATGCCTCTCTCTACAAGTGGAGGATAGTCTACTGAGTGGCGTATGCCTCTCTCTACAAGTGGAGGATAGTCTACTGAGTGGCGTACACCTCTCTCTTCAAGTGGAGGATAGTCTACTGAGTGGCGTATGCCTCTCTCTACAAGTGGAGGATAGTCTACTGAGTGGCGTATGCCTCTCTCTACAAGTGGAGGATAGTCTACTGAGTGGCGTACGCCTCTCCCTACAAGTGGAGGATAGTCTACTGAGTGGTGTATGCCTCTCTCTACAAGTGGAGGATAGTCTACTGAGTGGCGTATGCCTCTCCCAGTAAGTGGAGGATAGTCTACTGAGTGGCGTATGCCTCTCTCTACAAGTGGAGGATAGTCTACTGAGTAGTGTATGCCTCTCCCAGTAAGTGGAGGATAGTCTACTGAGTGGCGTACGCCTCTCCCTACAAGTGGAGGATAGTCTACTGAGTAGTGTATGCCTCTCCCAGTAAGTGGAGGATAGTCTACCGAGTGGCGTATGCCTCTCTCTACCAGTGGAGGATAGTCTACTGAGTGGCGTATGCCTCTCTCTACAAGTGGGGGATAGTCTACTGAGTGGCGTATGCCTCTCCCAGTAAGTGGAGGATAGTCTACTGAGTGGCGTATGCCTCTCCCTACAAGTGGAGGATAGTCTACTGAGTGGCGTATGCCACTCTCTACAAGTGGAGGATAGTCTACTGAGTGGCGTATGCCTCTCTCTACAAGTGGAGGATAGTCTACTGAGTGGCGTACGCCTCTCCCTACAAGTGGAGGATAGTCTACTGAGTGGTGTATGCCTCTCTCTACAAGTGGAGGATAGTCTACTGAGTGGCGTATGCCTCTCCCAGTAAGTGGAGGATAGTCTACTGAGTGGCGTATGCCTCTCTCTACAAGTGGAGGATAGTTTACTGAGTGGTGTATGCCTCTCCCTACAAGTGGAGGATAGTTTACTGAGTGGCGTATGCCTCTCCCTACAAGTGGAGGATAGTCTACTGAGTGGCGTATGCCTCTCTCTACAAGTGGAGGATAGTCTACTGAGTGGCGTATGCCTCTCTCTACAAGTGGAGGATAGTCTACTGAGTGGTGTATGCCTCTCTCTACAAGTGGAGGATAGTCTACTGAGTGGTGTATGCCTCTCTCTACAAGTGGAGGATAGTCTACTGAGTGGCGTATGCCTCTCTCTACAAGTGGAGGATAGTCTACTGAGTGGCGTACGCCTCTCTCTACAAGTGGAGGATAGTCTACTGAGTGGCGTACACCTCTCTCTTCAAGTGGAGGATAGTCTACTGAGTGGCGTATGCCTCTCTCTACAAGTGGAGGATAGTCTACTGAGTGGCGTATGCCTCTCTCTACAAGTGGAGGATAGTCTACTGAGTGGCGTATGCCTCTCTCTACAAGTGGAGGATAGTCTACTGAGTGGTGTATGCCTCTCTCTACAAGTGGAGGATAGTCTACTGAGTGGTGTATGCCTCTCTCTACAAGTGGAGGATAGTCTACTGAGTGGCGTACGCCTCTCTCTACAAGTGGAGGATAGTCTACGGAGTGGCGTACGCCTCTCTTTACAAGTGGAGGATAGTCTACGGAGTGGCGTACGCCTCTCTTTACAAGTGGAGGATAGTCTACTGAGTGGCGTATGCCTCTCCCAGTAAGTGGAGGATAGTCTACTGAGTGGCGTATGCCTCTCCCTACAAGTGGAGGATAGTCTACTGAGTGGCGTACGCCTCGCCCTACAAGTGGAGGATAGTCTACTGAGTGGTGTACGCCTCGCCCTACAAGTGGAGGATAGTCTACTGAGTGGCGTTCGCCTCTCTCTACAAGTGGAGGATAGTCTACTGAGTGGCGTACGCCTCTCTCTACAAGTGGAGGATAGTCTACTGAGTGGCATACGCCTCTCTCTACAAGTGGAGGATAGTCTACTGAGTGGCATACGCCTCTCTCTACAAGTGGAGGATAGTCTCCTGAGTGGCGTACGCCTCTCCCTACAAGTGGAGGATAGTCTACTGAGTGGCGTACACCTCGCCCTACAAGTGGAGGATAGTCTACTGAGTGGCGTACGCCTCACCCTACAAGTGGAGGATAGTCTACTGAGTGGCATACGCCTCGCCCTACAAGTGGAGGATAGTCTACTGAGTGGCGTACGCCTCGCCCTACAAGTGGAGGATAGTCTACTGAGTGGCGTACGCCTCTCTCTACAAGTGGAGGATAGTCTACTGAGTGGCGTATGCCTCTCCCTGAGAGCCGAGGACTGGCTAGTGAGATACATGAAATGTTTCTCCTTCAAAGGGCAGGACTCTTTAGAGATATATAATAAAAATGTGCCTAAAGCTAATAATATAATTTTTGTTCATTGTATTATACACATAGAGAATTAATAAACACTGAATTGTCAGTGCTCTAAATTGTTATTGTTATTGTCACCGCGTCTTACTACCCGTTCTGGTTATACGCACTTACACTAATGTGTAATGGTAGGGTGATTGTGAGATGAAATGGAGGACCTACAGTTTAACGTGGGATCCAAACCACGGTGGAGGCCTGGCATTCCTCACATTCACAAGTTGTGATTAATACACGTCTTGTCAGAGGTGAAGGAAGGGTTTGGCAATCAGATAAATCTGTGCCGGGACCGAGGATTTAAATTGTTAAATTACACAATAGTGGTCACTTTATGTGACACTCTCCTACAGAGATTCTATTCTGACTTCCCAGGGGCAATTCATCCCAATGTGCCTCGGTCGCAGTTCTCCTAATAGTGTCCCCTTTACTCATCTGCATGAGTCATAACTAACTGACTTACTGACGAATAACTGGTGGAGTCACTCTTCGAACTATGTCACACTGAATTTTACAATACAAGAGTTTACTATGCTACAACCGATAACATATAATATCACTTACAAATGGCTTTGTTTAATACAGACATAGATTCACTTTATGATTAACTCATCTCACCGATAATTTCTCAACTTTCATTTTGCACAGATAAAGACAAAGTAAGAAATATTTTATACTAGCAATCCCGCACGGCATTGCCCTTGACCCACTTTGGTATAAGAACTATGTCCCCCCCATGGTGCCCGTATCTCTGAAACGTAATTCTAAACCAGGTAAAAAATATGTTCTTCAAAAATTTGTTAAAAAGAGCCTAATTAAAAATTAAAAAATCCGGCTTCGAGGTGCATTCTTCCGTCCACCTATGTAAAAAAAAGTCAGATCTGTGTGTCGTAGATTTGGCTGGACAACACACACAAACAAACAAACAAACACTTCCTTTTATTATTATAGATGTATACAGTCGAGTCTCAATAATCCGACCTAAACATGGCCGACGGGTGGTCGGATAACACGAAGGAGAGGGAAGGCAGAGAAACAAACCCAAATTACTGTAAAGGGAAACCCGCCTCAGTGGCGTAGTTGGCTAACGCGCTAGTCATATTGAGCTCGACCGCCAATGACGGGGAGATCGAGGTTCGAATCTCGGTCAGGTGAACTGGGGGTGGTTTTTCTTAAATGGTTTTTCACTCTCCCTCCACGCAAATGCGGATTCACTTCCTCTAAATTCAACCCTTCAAATTCCTAATCCTTATGCGTATAACCCGAACGGGTAGTAAGACACGGTGCTAAATATTGTAAAGAGAAGTGTAGAATAGGTAGGAACTAAGGTTTGTTAGTAATTATTCACTTTAAGGCTTGAAGTTTGTTTTTCTCTTTTCACTTGCCATATTTCTCTCGCGGTAAAATTACAAAACTCAATGACAGTTTGAACGAGCACAGTACAAACATTCACTAAGACGGACAGACAGAGCTACAATCACGGAGGTGTGCTACTCACTCACTGACAAAGAAACAATGGTAATAATACACTACAATGTAAATTGCAGGTCATGAGGATATGTCATATATATTTTATACCAATACCAATATACTTCATGATAGTTGTGTTTTATTCCGTTAAAAGTCACCCAAACTTTATTTTCATGATTTTACTATTACAAATTATTCATGGAAATATTATTTTTTTTATTTCACTTTTATACATAGTGTTCTGCTAAAAAAATATCAAAATACATTTATTGGGTACATTCTGTGTGGTTTAACAACTAAATGACATCATGCTCAAGTTAAAAAGTAACATTTGTTGCTCTCCATACATAGGTTGTACATGACATGTGAAATAGATGGATTGCTATAACGCTAACAACTATTGAGTACAATACTTGTACGAACAGAGTGTGATTTAGTATTTACTTAGGAGCGGTGAAATAAAGACTAAAATATAATTTTGTGGTCTCACATTCAAACTTGGACGAGCTTAAATCAATAGTCTCCGGATATTAGTAAAAAGTATTAATTTGTATACATTCTTAAATAAAATTTTTGATTATTACCTTTTTTTTATAAATATTCTTTGTAACTATAAAAGAACTAAAAAAAAAAAAGCTAACTAAATCACCCCAGATTACACAAACGATGAAAACTGTATTAATTGTCTTTAGTAACAAATGACGTCAGTGAAGCTGGCTTGGCTATAAGTCCTTGCTCTCTTTGCAATTCGCGCTCTTTCTTGCTCTCTCGCAGCAATGCTTCTCGTCGTCTGACTTGTTGTAACTCCATAGCGTCTCTCTATACAAAATACAATATAGTAAGTATGTTGCAACATTTAGCACAAGTAACAGAAAAAGAATTGTCAGTAATGTAGTGGGTTTACTCCAAATAAGTTTTAAGGTTTTGTGAAGTGGGGTGGGGGTCGGAGGTTTGAAATTTTAAAAATGACATAAAAACCACTTCTCATTGTGGTAGAAGATTAACATTTGTCAGGTAGGTATAAGAACTACCCTGCGACACAGAATAAAGGGTTCAACAACTTACTGGTAGGTAGCAGCACAGACAGGGTAGTTCATTCACTAAATAGAATGACTTCAATTATTTTCAAAGATTGTAGGATTAATACACTTAAAAAACATATTTCACTCAAAATATCACATATCTCAATATATATATATATATAATGTATAGTGACAGGGCACTCGGAGAGAACTAGAGACAATCACTAGTAAATAAACTTTATTAGAACACATAAGTTCACCACAAAACACAAGTGAGTTCAGTCTTGTGAGATGTTTAGGCTACAAAGTCCTAGAGTTAGCTTGTAACAAGTTTCAACTGGCTCAGACAGGAATAGGCAGGATTTAACATGATCACAGGGGGGTATTCTGGTAGGGTCAATGACCTCAAATACAGAGTTATAAGATTAAACCAGTACAAACTATTTCATCACTGGAGAAAACCCACCGCCTGGGGCATCACAATACAATCTCGCTCTAAGGTGGAACAATGCGCAATGCTTGGTTCAACCATGTAGTGTGTATTGTGACTCCCCAAGTGGTGGGTTTCCCCGGCAACTTGGTAGTTCAATCTTGTACCAGTGTTCCTGAGGACGTGGGACCTGTGCGTTATATTCGTCAGAATGATTAAAAATCCACTTACTGTCAAAATCTTTGCTCTCGCATTAATTGCTGTCATCTCTTTCATTATCTTGAATAGTCTCTCGTCTAGAGTCGATAATTGCTCAGACTGAAACAATAAATACATGCTATAGCATAATAAACTGGCACAAGCTTTATTCAAACCTGCAAGTCAGGGAAATACATAGAAATATTACTTTATACATCTATGGTTTGCACAAGTAAAATTTCATCTATCTCTTTCTGACCATTAGACGCTACTCTTTAGCATTATATTCTCTGTTTGAAAATAGATCCATGCTATGAGTTTTTATACTATTGACGGTCTAAGCCAGTGGTTCCCCACCTGGGGGGTGCATTGAACAATTTTGAAATAATGTTAAAAATCATATAAATATTGAAGATATTTTTTATTTTAATCACTTTTCCAAAGTAATTGAGATAATTATTACTTGCTGTATTGGCAACACTGGCGCAAGGGAATTAAACTATCCACCATGCGGGGGGGAGGGGGGGTGTAAGCCAAAAAAGGTTGGTAACCACTGGTATAACCTACAATACCCTCCCCTCTGTTGGATCCCTTGTCTAACATTCAGTGGTGTATTGGGGCCAGAACACGGTTCCGGTACTTATTTTGGAGCTGGAATGACATTCCTCCACTTTTTCTAGTGTTTGAATAGTTTTAATATGTTCACAAATTTTTTAAAAAAAAATTGAATATTTGTGCAAGTCCATATTGTTAAAAGAAATAATATTTATGCTCCTTCCTTAGTCATTTGAAGCAAATTGGGCTTCTTGGTGAATGCTCTGACACAACTCAAATTGCAGTAGGTCAGGGCCAGGCTATAATGAGTGTTTTGTTCAATCACGCCACAATGGGAATGTTCTTGGTCCTCTTAACCTAAGCCTGTTGGTGTGGCAGGGTTGTCTCAACAGGTGTCTCGAAATGCACAGGGCAGGGTTGTCTCAACAGGTGTCTTGCAATGCACAGGGCAGGGTTGTCTCAACAGGTGTCTTGCAATGCACAGTGCAGAGTTGTCTCAACAGGTGTCTTGCAATGCACAGGGCAGGGTTGTCTCAACAGGTGTCTTGCAATGCACAGGGCAGGGTTGTCTCAACAGGTGTCTCGCAATGCACAGGGCAGGGTTGTCTCAACAGGTGTCTTGCAATGCACAGGGCAGGGTTGTCTCAACAGGTGTCTCGCAATGCACAGGGCAGGGTTGTCTCAACAGGTGTCTTGCAATGCACAGGGCAGGGTTGTCTCAACAGGTGTCTCGCAATGCACAGGGCAAGGTTGTCTCAACAGGTGTCTTGCAATGCACAGGGCAGGGTTGTCTCAACAGGTGTCTCGAAATGCACAGGGCAGGGTTGTCTCAACAGGTGTCTCGAAATGCACAGGGCAGGGTTGTCTCAACAGGTGTCTTGAAATGCACAGGGCAGGGTTGTCTCAACAGGTGTCTCGCAATGCACAGGGCAGGGTTGTCTCACAATGCACGGGGCAGGGTGAATGGCAGCCACTTCAGATGGGTATTTTCGAGGACACTCGCAGCCTACAGAGACTTCCTGGACAGTGGCGGACGAGATAGTCCATCTAATTTGATTCCTCTTATTAATTGTTCAAAAAGTTATCCATTGCAGCTCTTCCGAGTGTGAAAGAGGCTTTAGCACTATGAACCTTTTAATTCCGGATACTAGATCAAGGTTACCAATTCACCATGCGTCAAATCTTATGTTCATCAAATTTGACGGACCTCCGATTGAACATTGGAAACCAGACAGTTACGTTCAGCAACTGATACCCAGATCAAAGCAGTCAAGGACACAGAACGTCCAGTGGATCAACTTTGGAAATTCCTTTAAGGAGATAAACTAAACATTGTTTCGCCTATGGCCTAGTTACATCCATGCAGCTAAGTGACATTTTTATTATTCTTGCATAGCATCGCACTAATATTAGTGTTTATGTATATATCGGGACTGTATTATGCTCCTTATAAATATTAAATACGAGGTTTTATTGGTATAGGTCTAAGTTTTTATCCTATAGTAAATATTTGATGTATTAAAATTTAATTTCACGATTATTTGTTAAGTTTAAACAATCAGGCATTCCATTCTAACTATTTTAACTGTTTAATAATCTGCCTTTTTTTTTTAATCTCTTTCTCTAATTTAATTACAAATACATATTTTTTATGTATTTTTGTGATAAATAATGTTATCTAAAGGGTGATTCAACTAAAAAAAAAAAAGTCAGGTAACTCCAAACTTACAAAGAGCGCTGATCAACTTTGTGATAGTTGCCTGCACACTGCTATTAATAAAAATGGAAATTAAAAACTGGAAACAAGATATTCTATAAATTAAATGTAACCTTTAAAATATTGCTTAAAAATAATTAGGTAGAAGTATCAACCAAAAATATATTGGGTTGGCTTCTTATAAAACATAAAAAAAAAACTTTTTAGCACTGTGTCTAACTACCTGTTCAGGTACACCTTTGATTTTATTAAAATGAGAATGTTGGTAAAACTTGTGTATTGAGTGCTTACCAATCCTTGCAGGCTAACATTGTCAGTTACATGGGAAACCAAGTTATTTTGCTTCTCAAGGTCATCCGCTATGGCAGATTGCTTATCTCTGAAAAATATACAAAATACAAGTAAATAAATTATTCATAAAAAAAATATATTAAATGTAAAAATCATTAAAATGTCCTGGTTAAATCTGTGGTTATTTCAATACAATCAACCTCTCAACCTCGCTCAACTTCTTAATGACAACCTTACCTTCAATATTCTCACAAGGGTAGTATGCCATTGACTCAGTGTATGTGCAATGAAAGAATGCACACACAACCACCCCTTTGTCTCTTTCTTTTTACTTGAACAACAACAACAACGAGTACAAGCAACGAGTATTGACTCTTCAACATTCGTGCCGAGACTGTAGCGCAAGCTGGTATCTTGGGTGGAAGACCCCAAATATACCGACAGTGCTGCCATCCTACTGTGATATGACCCTTACTCAGGGAGCCTACAATTAATTGCTATAGAATTATTTTCATAGTTATATCAACCACTCGGGCATTTTTATTAGAGAATTTTCTCCCAAAGCCCTATTTAACTTCAATAAATATGCAAAACAATTTTAAGTAACAATAGAAATATTGTGAAAGATCCCAAACGATATTACTTTGTTAATTTTGGAAAGCCCAGTTTTGTATACACGAGAAATAATTCAAATGTGGTGGGCGCAGCCCTATTATAAACTTGGGCTCCATCTTGGCATCTACTACATGTGTAGGGTTGTCACAGTGACAACATATATGTGGTGACATCTCTATTAAGTGGAACAAAGGGAAGTAACATAAACCATTCTTTTCTTAACCTAAGCTATCCGCGTAAAAATATTGCATTGGATGGATGGATGACAGATTTGGGTTGTAGCTAAAGCTCGATGCTCACAAACTGGATGTGCAACTCATATAAAACCCCGGCTTCTGTTGGTTTTTAAAAAAGTGTTTAAGGCTGCTATGTTTCATTATATACTAAATTATGGCTGGCAGTAACCAAAAATCTACATTTTATATGTGTATTAAAAAATATAAAACAATAAAAAAAGGAATAAAAAACTCACATTAATTGTACAATTTTGTGCTGTAGTCCCACAAGAGTTGGTTGTAAAGTTGACAACCAGGCAGCAGCTAACTTGTCAATCTCCTCTTTACTGACGGGTGTAACTTCTCTTGACTCACTGCAAAGGAGAGCAAAGTAAACTAACTCTCTGTATGGCACGTCCATCTCACAACCAGATGAAAGTGAATAAAAACTATGTGTGTAAAAGTGCATGATACTGGTGTAGAGGACACAGGAAGATTGTACCACTGCAATCGGACACAGGCACGACCAAGTTATTCCTGCGCTCTGTCCAATGTGAGGTTAACTATTTAAACAAGTGTTAGAGTCTCCTCCGTCACTGTCCTGTGTGCAATGTGAACCAGGCCTTAATAGTATTCATCGACGGAATTGAACGATATAAGTGGCCAGCCAAACCAGAGATGTGGTGTGAAATAGAAAATATCAGGATTTGTAGGCCTACCTCATGCCTGCAGAATAAATCATTTTTATTTTACTTGTCTTGAACTGAAATATTAGTTGTAAATCAATGTTGGTCCACTTAATTTATTTTTGATTATTTCATCAATTAAGTCATGTTTTTTTAAACATATGAAAATAAGTTTATAGCCTAACAGTAAACACTAAATCATTTCCTGGCCCCAAAAATTATCGCTTCCCTTATATAGGCTAACACAAAATTTTGATTATTTTTTTTTATGATTTAAAATCAAACTTTAAAATTTTTTTTAATCCTGATGTATGTCAAAATTTCAGAAAAACGGTAATAAAAAAATATTTCAAAAAAAGTACAAAACTGTCAAACAAGTAACTTCACTAGCGGGCTGAACTTTTCCACAACCTCATAAACGTTTATTCTGGTGGAAAAAAGGATATGTGCAGGGTGACAACTGAAGAAATAATAACTAGATATAACCATATTAAAAATAAGTAAATAATTAATAAATGCATTTAAAATATATTATTAGTAAAAATTATCATACAAATTGGAACAATATTTTAATATGAGTCACGAAAATGAGGTTCCCAAGGAAAACTTCAAGAAAAAAAAATTGAAAACATAGTCTAAAATTAAAATCGACTCCAAGTGGCACGAGTACAATTGGTGGGGATTGTAGTACTAGGTACTTACAACAACCCTACATAGTCGTGGAACCTGGATCCTTTGGAAATTTTGTGGCACCTTAAACTTGGCAATTTTATGTCGCTAACTAATGTAAGTTCAAAGTCAAAATTTTCAGAGGATCAAGGTTTCATTACTATATAGCGTTGTTGTAGGTACCTAGTACTAAAATCGCCACCAAGTGTCTTTGTGCCGCAATTTCAAGTGTAGAAACTGTGGCACCTTAACATTGGCGATTTTATGTGGCTAGTTGATGTGAGTTCAAAGTCAAATATCTCAAAATTTCCAGAGGATCCAGGTTCCACGACTATGTAGGGTTGTTGTATGTACCTAATACTACAATCCCCACTGTGAAGAGTCATCCTTCCAGCCGATGACGAGACTATCAAGTCCTTCAGGCTGCATCAACTTCGCTATAACTTCTTGCTCAGCAGCCATAAGTGCCAGTCCTCTCCTATCGTACTAATAAGGTAGGTCTTTAAAGACGCCGTAGAGTTTAAAACTTGCGTTCTTCACTTGCTGTGGTAATCGGATATGACAAGGCGATTTCAAATAGTTCTAAGACACCAGGACCATTATCACTAAGGTGGTGCTGGACAAACAGGCAGGAAAGTTCCATTATAGTGAAATAATGGGATTGGTGAAGTTGATCTGTCCATAGTTCCTGTAAAAACGAAGTTGTGTAAAGACACTTGTGGTTACTTTATAAAATTCCTGTTTGTCTCGTGTCGATGCTTCATTCATAGGTTATTTCCATTTTAGGAGAATCTTTGAGATGTGTTTTATTTTACTGTAGCCATTCTTTGAAAATCGTGCTTGCAAATTAACTATTATTTCATCCAGGCCTCGATCATGAATATTAATTTTTCAATATTCTTCTGGGGAAGATGGAAAAAATGATGTGCCCAACTCACCATCACCATAATCAAGTTTTTTAGGGCCCTTTATTTTCCTCTTGGGAAAAACTCTTGCTATATTATAACCCCTGGATATATATTTCTCACATTGCTCTTCAGTTTCATTCCAAATATGCTTGCGTGTCCATGACGTTCTATTCGCCTCTCTCGTTTCTGGTTGCTGTCAAGTTGATTTCCTTTTGAAGTTGGGGCACGTGCACCCCCCCTCCCCCGGCACTACGCCTATGATGTTGACTGTACTTTTTTATTGCGAGAATGTCATAAATAGCAGACAATTGTCATACTTATCGGAAGACAAAACTGACCTTAGTGACCAAACAAGGTATACACTAGACACTTAGCCTTGAGGGGGTCTCGCTACTCTCCAAGGTTAAAGTTTTATTTTAAAAGGGTGGTGTTCCGAGAACAATATTTTATTTACCAACAATCCCTCTTACCCCCATTCCCAGCTTCCTCCCTTTCAATAAACATACCTACTTACCTTATCAGACAAGTAGCTACTCAACTGCATTTGAAGATTGTTGACAACTAGACAATCAGCTTAAAAAAAAAAAAGACCATTGTATTATATGTGATTTTTAGTCTGAAAAGGCTCGTTTGGGGATTAAAGGTTGGAACCACTACCTGAACCTAGCTTTGTGAGAGAGCTGGATTATTGACACGAGAATACAATTTTGGTTTGCTCTCTAGTAAAACCATCTTTAAAATAAACTGTTTTTAAAATGTTAAGTGTTCACTTATGTACTCGTAAATAAATGGTGACGTACGATTCATTAGAATTCGCAATTTTTCTTGTTCACTTACTTGATGAGCTTATACGAAGTTCAGAAAAGTTTAATGCCAATGATTTCATTATTGTGTAGCTGTAGAAGATATAGGATGTGTAATGAGTCATTCAGGGCTTAAGAGCTTGCCCATGTTAAGTTTATAAAGTTGAACTTTGTAAAACAAATAATTGAAATAAATATATCAGAATAACCCATAGAGTTGGTTTTATTTAACAAAGATAGACATATAATCTAACATTATTATTACACAAATAAAATAAACAAATCCATCCATACATTTTGTTTTACCATTTAAAATGTATTGACTTAGAAAAAAAATTAACAAAAATATTCAACTAAATTTAACAAAAATATTTAACTAACTATTTTTTACTTGGTTTGAAAATTCCATAGAAATTATTAAAGATGACCATATATGTTACTCAAATAAGCAAGTTCTTACAGAGTTATATTATAAAATAATTTTCTTAGCAATAATGTTTGTTTACATCAATCCGTTAATAGGTAGGCTCAGCCTTAATAGGTATTTTAATCAAATTTAATTTCAATCTATCCACAGACTGCTATATCAAAATGTACATTTACTATTTATATTCAAAGATGGTAGTACCTATACGGGAAACATCCGATCATCACCTCAACCTCGACAGTAGATTTCTTGTTTAAGTGATCTGTATTCTCTAAAGTATTGGAAAATAATTGATGTTTCTTTATAGTGCTCTAATTTTTTCCAAAGTAATATCAATCAACCACAATATTAGAAGCTTACAAAATGGATAAACATACAATATCTTATAGTTTTATTTTTACTTGCGTTTATCTTATATATTAGCCTATAAAATCTGCTTTTTAAGTTATCGTTCTTAGTATCCTAACAATGTCTGGATCTGTGGAGATCCCTCTGAGGGATACAGATGAGGTAAATGTTATGATTGTGCTTCTTTTAAAAAAAACCTTTCTTTGATTGATCATTATCTCATTTTAGCAGTATAATTGAAGGACTAGTTTAAAGAATCCTTGCTTTATGTAATCGCTAGAATAAATAAAGGGATGTATAAGCCGGGATCACTATCAACTAAAGCCTCTAATAGGCCCTACATAGTTGTTAGCTTCGTATCCTTAATAGTCCTAAATACCGATGTAAAAAGAAAATAGGGTTGTGCCAGATGGAGAAAAATCTGATTGGTTAGGCCTACAAACTAAGTTGTTAAAATTCATGTAACATTTTGACACATAAAATATTAAATAAACTTTAAAAATCCCCACCATTTACAACTAACGCCGCAACTCTACTTATTAAAAACAATTGCATGTGTGGCTGTTTTCATATTAAAATATAGCTAAGTGTTAGGCCTATTAATTCCATAAGAGACAAAAAAAGTCACATTAAATTATTTTTATTGGCTAGTTAAATAATTAATTAGGCCTAATCAAAATGTCCCAACCTAAAATACAAACATAATTTAGCCTCTGTATTAATCCATCCAAAAAAAATAGTATTGTAATTAATTTTTTATGGACTAGGATTAAATCATGTATAAATATACTATTAGACACCTATCCAACCAATAATCTATTTCAGTGTTCCTCGGGTAAAGTGCTTGCCTCATGACCCAATGCTCCTGGGTTCAAACCCAGTCAAGGTTGAGAAATTTTTCTTAAGCGGTAAAAATCTCTAACATAACTTCCGTTTGTCGCAAGTTGATTGTGGTATGTAAAATATCTCTGAGAGTTGCGTGAAAATACCTTCCCGGAAATAATATGTAGGTTCTTTTGCTCTCCCTGGTACAAATCTAGTGCGGGAAGCAACGGGGAACTACCACTATTTCTCTACTTCCTTAGTACATGTGCTTTCTCCCAGATGGTGTGGATAGTACTAACCATTGTTTGGGTTGATGACGTATCAATCCATCCAACAAAGGTTAACCCAACCTTCATTGCGGTAACTACTCGGCTGACTTGATCGAACCTTGCTACTGTTCCAATCACTAATTAATTATAATCTCAATTATTAATATTCACAGAATAAACAATTTGACTGTCTTAGTAGAAGATGGTGTTATGTTGTGAGAGATCTTGGATCAAACCAAGTGTTCGGCTAGTATTGTTTACATTTGGACTTAGATTTGGTGAGTTGTATAAATGTTGTAAAAATAAATATAGGCCCTAGTGCAGCGGTTATCATACTTTTTGAATGGCGTACCACACAATTTTTTTTTTTATTTTAGAGTAGCCTACCACCAAGATAATGCTGAGTATTTTTTATTTAGGTACCATAATTATCTCTATTTTTAACGGTGCCCAAGGATATAAGTTATTTAAGTTATCGTTATTTAACATTTCTACTCAATCAATAGCCTATTCATATAGTAGTAGTACCACAAATATCAAATAAATATAAAAAAATTACCCCTTCAACCACTGTTTAAATATCTTTTCCTTTTGGTTAAACTTGGTCGTAATATATTTATAAGATTTGATAAGCCATTATCTTTTTATGGCTTTAATTTGCTTGTTTGTTTGGCTTCTCATTGCCTAGTGTGTGCTTAGGCAACATTCTTGATTTATTTATATATAGAGCAGACAGACGGGACTTGAAGACATTTTATAAACATGTCCATAGGTAGCTTCTCGCAATTCATATAGATCTTATTTAAGGATTATTGTTACAATGGCGATGGGAGCCAATCACATTTAGACCAACAAATAAACGTCGATGTGTGAATTAAAGCTAATGCATCAATGATAGTTTAAAATGGAATGATCACCATTTTCTAAGCATTGAACTTGAGTAGTTAAGAATGATTAGACTTCGGGTACTCTACTTCCAATGGAACCTTACTGGAACTACAATATGTTGTTCGCAAGATGGGGACAAAGCACTCAATTGATAACAGCGGCTGTGCACCGTTTATAAACAAATTATATTACATAAAGTTGTGTAGACGTAACTTGAAACATGATTGGTAGCAGGAACACACTTACACTTACTGTAACATTACAGTTCTACCTAGGACACTTACTGTAACATCACAGTTCTACCTAGGACACTTACTGTAACATCACAGTTCTACCTAGGACACTTACTGTAACCATCACAGTTCTACCTAGGACACTTACTGTAACATCACAGTTCTACCTAGGTAAGGACAACTCTTATGTTAATAATGAATACCTTGCTAATTAATATAAAACTGAAACTTGTGAACCTAACATTGCAATGTTTGTTTTGAAGGTGATAGAGTTGGACTTTGATCAGCTGCCAGATGGAATAGAGGTTCTAAGTATTCTCCGACATGAACATGCAGAGCTGCACTATTGGGTTACCTTGTCTGTAAGTAGATAATTAATATAAAACTGTAATAACACCTGCTTCGGTGGCCGCACTGTCCAACGCGCTACTCTCGCAATAGACAGACTGTCAATGACAGGGAGATCAGAGTTCAATCCTGGTTGGGTGCACTGAGAGCTGTTTTCCTTAAATGGTTTTCCACTCTCCCTCCACGCAAATGTGGGTGATTCCTCTAAATTCAACCTTTCTCATCCCTAACACATTAGCGTAATTAGTAAATAAGCGTATAACCCGAACAGGTAGTAAAATGGGGTGCTAAAAAAAAGTTAAGAAACAAATGAATGCGAGCCTTTGTAGACCTGATATGTTCATAAATCATAGGGCCTTCTTCCATTTTTGAGAAAATTTACCGATTCAAAATTCCCTTGAAAAATTTTTATCTCTACCTGTGCTAGGTACTGATTTTAGGAGGTAGTACCTAATTTACAGTGTCTTATAAGAAAGTAAACTTTATCAAGAATTGATAGTAAGTTTATATCTTCTTTTTTTATTCCCTTCTCCTTATTTTAAATATTTTACAAGGAAAAGGTGACCTGGTGGTCTAGGAGTAAGGTGTCAGACTTCTGTGCTGGGGTCCGGGGTTCAATCCTCGGTCCCATCTGATTGCCAAACCCTTCCTTCACCTCTGACAAGATGTGTATTAATCACAACTTGTGAATGTGTGGAATGCCAGGCCTCCACCGTGGTTCGGATCCCACGTTAAACTGTAGGTCCTCCATTTCATCTCGCAACCACCCTACCATTACACATTAGCGTAAGTGCGTACAACCCGAACGGGTAGTAAGACGCAGTGCTAATAATAAAATAATAAAATAAAATAATTTAAGGAGAAGGTAATAATAAAAAAAGAAGATATAACCTTACTATCAATTATTATTACTCCTAAGGAAATACACATGGACATTATTAGATTTATCAAGAATGTTGATGAGGTTATATTATAGTAAGTTGTATAAAATTGACTTGATAATGTTCATAAGTGAGGTCTAATACACCGACCCGTGCAGAACTAACCTCACATAGAGTGCAGCCCAGCCCATCACATGAGCTGAGTTTCCTGCTGCTAAGTGTTTACTTACAATTTCTATCTTAGGTGTGTCTTAACAAATACATTTCCTTACCTCTCTTTACAAAGTAGTAGTAGTTATTCTTCGCTGAATTTATGTGTTGAATGTTTACTTAGAATGTATACTTTAGGTATTTCTTACCATGGATAAAGTTAGATTGAATATTTCATTTTATTTATATTTACAGTTACATAATAATTAGTTACATGCTAATTTAAAAATAATTAATTTGGTTACTATTGCCGAGCACTAGAAATAATATTGTTACAGATCTTTCTAGTTGATTTTTATATATATATATATATATATATATACACACACACCCTTAGTAAACCTATACATTTGTTATGTTACCTTTTGTTACCACAAATATTTATTCATCGACATCATGATTGTTGGCTCCTAATTCTTTCAATTGAGTTTATATATAATACCTTCCAGGGAATATAGTTGATTTCCTTTTGCTTATGCACTATCTTATTTGTCTATCTTTTCTAACTAAGGCATTGGTGCAGATTGGATGGCATGGAAACGTGGGCGAATATGTTATTTGATGATAATATATTCAAAATCATTGTCCTGTCAGCTCACTCTGTATTTCACTCTCCTTTTTTTTATAACTTAGTGATTTTTTATGCCGCCTTGGTCCTGGTGGATAAAAAAGGGGTCAACATATTTTAGAATAAACATCATCATCATCATCTGCTTCAAGTTTGTGGCCGGGTCAGTTTAGTAAAATGCCTCCATCTTTCTTTATCCTTTCACCATTCTTCTCCTCTCACTTGAACACTTTCTGTTATCTGCTCCTCCCACCTCTCTACTATCTCATGTACTCCCATTATTTCCTAATCTTGTTTCTCCTCGTGACAGCTAACATGCTCCTCACAAACTTCATTCCCTTGGCCATATTAGTTGGCTACTCTTACAGGCAAGGTAATTAGAACCACCATCATTGATTTGATATTAAATCTTATAGATATACATTTAAGATGAGATGCGTTATTTTTAAATAAATATAATGTATCTAGAATGACACTATCCAGTTTAGTTTCCCTGTCTAGCGTAGAATAAGAGGTTATACAGGTCCACACTTGGTAGTTATTGCGTGTGGTTTCTCGTAGCTGGAGTATTACAAACAAGGGAAAGTGGAGGACTTCATTCGACTCCTGGAGGCCTCCAGACTCGACGCTAATGTCGACTACCGGGACTTTGAGAAGGACCAAATGCGCGCTTTGGACATGTTGGCCGCATACTACGTTCAAGAGGCCAACAGAGAGAAGAACAAGGACAAGAAGAGAGATTTGTTCACCAAGGCCACGTTGCTATACACCACAGCTGACAAGATCATCATGTACGACCAGGTGAGTTCACTACCTACATTTACCCGCCTCGGTGGCGTAGTTAGCTAACGCGCTAGTCGTGTTGAGCTCGACTGCCGAGGACGGGGAGATCGAGGTTCGAATCTCGGTCGGGCGAACTGGGGGTGGTTTTTCCTAAATGGTTTTCCACTCTCCCTCCACGCAAATGCGGGTTCACTTCCTCTATATTCAACCTTTCCGATTCCTAACCCGTTAGCGTGATTAGTATTTAAGCGTATAACCCGAACGAGTAGTAAGACGCGGTGCTAAATAAAATAATAAACTACCTACATTTATCTATTAAATAATTAAATCTTACTTTTTTATAACTACTTCTCAAATAACAGCCGTGACATTTGTTAAAAGAGAGATACGTGCTTTGGCAGCCACCATGACAGCTGTTTTTGTGTTCAGAACCATCTGTTGGGGCGGGCGTATTTCTGCCTCCTGGAGGGGGACAAGATGGAGCAGGCGGACGCTCAGTTCAACTTTGTGCTCAATCAGCTCCCCAACAATATCCCCTCCTTGTTGGGTAAGGCCTGCATCGCATTCAACAAGAAGGACTTCAGGGGGTCCCTGGCCTTCTATAAGAAAGCATTGCGTACCAACCCTAACTGCCCGGCTGCCATCAGACTGGGCATGGGTCATTGCTTCATGAAGCTCGGAAACCAGGACAAGGCCAGGTAATGTAACTCTTCACGTGTACCCCCTGCTCTCTGAAGCAACTAGGACAGGTAATGTAACTCTTCACGTGTACCCCCTGCTCTCTGAAGCAACCAGGACAAGGCCAGGTAATGTAACTCTTCACATGTACCCCCTGCTCTCTGAAGCAACTAGGACATGACAGGTAATGTAACTCTTCACGTGTACCCCCTGCTCTCTGAAGCAACTAGGACATGACAGGTAATGTAACTCTTCACGTGTACCCCTGCTCTCTGAAGCAACTAGGACAGGACAGGTAATGTAACTCTTCACATGTACCCCCTGCTCTCTGAAGCAACTAGGACATGACAGGTAATGTAACTCTTCACGTGTACCCCCTGCTCTCTGAAGCAACTAGGACATGACAGGTAATGTAACTCTTCACATGTACCCCCTGCTCTCTGAAGCAACTAGGACATGACAGGTAATGTAACTCTTCACATGTACCCCCTGCTCTCTGAAGCAACTAGGACAGGACAGGTAATGTAACTCTTCACGTGTACCCCCTGCTCTCTGAAGCAACTAGGACAGGACAGGTAATGTAACTCTTCACATGTACCCCCTGCTCTCTGAAGCAACTAGGACAAGGCCAGGTATTGTAACTCTTCAATGTACCCCCTGCTCTCTGAAGCAACTAGGACAAGGCCAGGTAATGTAACTCTTCACGTGTACCCCCTGCTCTCTGAAGCAACTAGGACAGGACAGGTAATGTAACTCTTCACGTGTACCCCCTGCTCTCTGAAGCAACTAGGACAAGGCCAGGTAATGTAACTCTTCACGTGTACCCCCTGCTCTCTGAAGCAACTAGGACAGGACAGGTAATGTAACTCTTCACGTGTACCCCCTGCTCTCTGAAGCAACCAGGACAAGGCCAGGTAATGTAACTCTTCACATGTACCCCCTGCTCTCTGAAGCAACTAGGACAAGGCCAGGTAATGTAACTCTTCACGTGTACCCCCTGCTCTCTGAAGCAACTAGGACAGGACAGGTAATGTAACTCTTCACGTGTACCCCCTGCTCTCTGAAGCAACCAGGACAAGGCCAGGTATTGTAACTCTTCACATGTACCCCCTGCTCTCTGAAGCAACTAGGACATGACAGGTAATGTAACTCTTCACATGTACCCCCTGCTCTCTGAAGCAACTAGGACAGGACAGGTAATGTAACTCTTCACGTGTACCCCCTGCTCTCTGAAGCAACTAGGACAGGACAGGTAATGTAACTCTTCACATGTACCCCCTGCTCTCTGAAGCAACTAGGACATGACAGGTAATGTAACTCTTCACGTGTACCCCCTGCTCTCTGAAGCAACTAGGACAAGGCCAGGTAATGTAACTCTTCACATGTACCCCCTGCTCTCTGAAGCAACTAGGACAGGCCAGTAATGTAACTCTTCACGTGTACCCCCTGCTCTCTGAAGCAACTAGGACAGGCCAGGTAATGTAACTCTTCACGTGTACCCCCTGCTCTCTGAAGCAACTAGGACATGACAGGTAATGTAACTCTTCACATGTACCCCCTGCTCTCTGAAGCAACTAGGACAAGGCCAGGTAATGTAACTCTTCACGTGTACCCCCTGCTCTCTGAAGCAACTAGGACAGGTAATGTAACTCTTCACGTGTACCCCCTGCTCTCTGAAGCAACCAGGACAAGGCCAGGTAATGTAACTCTTCACATGTACCCCCTGCTCTCTGAAGCAACTAGGACAGGACAGGTAATGTAACTCTTCACATGTACCCCCTGCTCTCTGAAGCAACTAGGACATGACAGGTAATGTAACTCTTCACGTGTACCCCCTGCTCTCTGAAGCAACTAGGACATGACAGGTAATGTAACTCTTCACGTGTACCCCCTGCTCTCTGAAGCAACTAGGACAAGGCCAGGTAATGTAACTCTTCACATGTACCCCCTGCTCTCTGAAGCAACTAGGACATGACAGGTAATGTAACTCTTCACGTGTACCCCCTGCTCTCTGAAGCAACTAGGACATGACAGGTAATGTAACTCTTCACGTGTACCCCCTGCTCTCTGAAGCAACCAGGACAAGGCCAGGTAATGTAACTCTTCACATGTACCCCCTGCTCTCTGAAGCAACTAGGACAGGACAGGTAATGTAACTCTTCACGTGTACCCCCTGCTCTCTGAAGCAACTAGGACAGGACAGGTAATGTAACTCTTCACGTGTACCCCCTGCTCTCTGAAGCAACTAGGACAAGGCCAGGTAATGTAACTCTTCACATGTACCCCCTGCTCTCTGAAGCAACTAGGACATGACAGGTAATGTAACTCTTCACGTGTACCCCCTGCTCTCTGAAGCAACCAGGACAAGGCCAGGTAATGTAACTCTTCACGTGTACCCCTGCTCTCTGAAGCAACTAGGACATGTGGGGCACCACGCATCATCATCATTGTCAACTGTTTTCAGCCTGAGTTTAGTAAAATGCCTCAATTTTCCTCTTTCCTTCAACCATTCCTCCTCCTCTCTTTGCTTCCATTCTAATCCCTGGGAAAACTGGAATTAGCCGGGAAATTAAGTGATCGGGGAAAAACGGGAATAGGTCGGGAATTTGGTAAATAAAAAAAACAAATTCGGGAAAATGTTGTTTTACTCAAAATATGAAATATAATAATCATTAAATCAGTAAATTACAATGTGATTCAGACTGTCTTTTGTTTGTAGCTGAGTAATATATTTTATAATTTTATAATTCCTAGTAGACTATGTTAATACAAATAAAAAAATATTTAAGCCTTATGACTATTCACAAAAAAGATTTACAAAAACCATGGGTTGGGGGACAGAAGGGTGTGGACATACTTTTTGAGTCGGGGAATTTTAGGAAATGATTAGATGAAATCAGGGAAAAAGTCAGTAATTTCATTGGACATGTTGAGTAATCACCATTCACACATTTGCTGTTATTTGCCCCTTTCCTCCCATTCTTTATCTCCTTTGAGGTAATTTCCCTCCAAACTTTATCTCAGTCATTCTCTTTGATATTCTCTCCTTTTCCAGCCACATTACAAGCGTCATTCCATATCAAGTGGTTCAACACTGGTTACTTGACTATTTTTAAAAAATCTGTTTTTTTTCCCTCCCAATTACCCTAACATGCTGGTAGTTGAAAATGACTATTTTTTATTTTATTTCGTTTTCGCTTAGCGGCCATATTTATTTTACATCCCACGCCATTTTTATTTTATTTTTTGCGATTTTAAGGGTTTATGGAAACTTTAATATCTCAGCCTCTGTTTTATCAACAGGAGGGAAAAAAGGTTTGTTCAGAAAGTAAAGGGCTACAATTCTACTTATGTGGCATTTTAACCTAAACTCAAGCTTAAAGGATGAAATTTCAGCCTAAATTCTTAGTTTTAAAAAAAATTGAGGGAAATATTTTCAGTAAGAGAAAGAGTCAACAAGCTATTAAAAAATTTTACAAGCCGATACAAACTACTTGTCATTACACACCAAGTTTCAACCCGGAAGATTTCCATATAAATGTATGGCTTGTGTATTTGTGTTTTATTAAGCATATAAATTATAAAATATGTGTGTTTTGTAGTATATTTTGAGCTTATGGTTTTAATGTGTACCAGCTGCCCAGAAATTCATAAAAAACAGTTTGTTCGAATTTTGGATATTCCAAATTTTCTTTTAGCTATCCCTTGGACTTCAAATTAAAAAAGTTCTACTGTACTTTGATATGATAACTAAAGTCTTTTCAAATACATCCCTTTTCCCTGAAAAATATTTTTTGGAAAATCTTCATCTATAATTGCCATTATTTGTTTGTATTTTATTTCCAGTATAAAATCAGTAAGATACTTAAAATAATTTTAGGGTTGGCTTTAGTATCGCCATCAGCCCTTCGTCGCCTTTCCACTATTTGATATTGTTCTGTAGACATGTAACTGTCCCTAGGTTCTGCCTCCCTTTCCCCTACTTGGTAGGCCACCAACACAGAACATTGTCGTGTCTCATTACAAGCTCAGGAGATGCTACTGTAGCTCAGTGGAACGAATCTCCCGGGCGTCACAACTTCACACCGATGTATGTCTTTTCATTCGCTTCTACAGATGTCTTCATATTGTTGATCAAAGTACTGCAACCTTAAAGGGCCGTCTCGGTCAGGGAGAAAGTATCGATATCTGTCAGGCCACACAACCTAGAATATTGTGATCTGTGCTGTCCTCTGGAACTACTTCTCTCTTATTTCTAAGCTTATACTCCCTTTTGGCCTTCACCTATGACCACCATTTGCCGTGTCACTTAGAAAGAGGAGAAAAGAACTACGAAACTTATAATATCAAGGTAAAGAGTAAAGCTCGCTGCTAGTTCTCAAATATCTTGAAATTTTATGTTTTGAGTATAAAAAAGATTTGGGAGAGGAATGCTAAATCTAGAGTCCTTTTTTCATCATAGCTCCGAAAATATAGTTAGAAAGTCGTTGAAAATGAGCTAATCTTACATTTTCTATTAATAATTGTAATCTTTTGTCTTTATTTTGGTGTGAACCTTATCTTGAAATAACAAATTGTAGAATTAAATATTGTGTTATAACTGATTGTCTGCATGGCAATTTCTCGCTTATCGAGATGAGCCCCTTAATGGTATACAGTATAATGATTTGGTATTCTCGTAGAATTGGAGCAGATCATGGAAGCTTAGCTCTTCTTTATATCATTTTGTCGAGTCAGGCAAGGCAGAGGCTGTCTTGACTTAAGAGAAATGTTTGATCAAAGTACTTATGATATCTAGATATCATATTCTGAAAATTGAAAAATGACACCTGGACACGGGAATCAAACTCGGGACCTTTGGCTTAGTACGCCAATGCTTAACCACTGAGCTATCCAGGATTCGTCCCATGCCAAGGGTCATTCTTCACTCATATTTTAAGGCAGAGTCTATGATGGACGTGTGGAAATCGTTGGCTACAAATGTGTGATTTTATTAATATCACGAGCTATCAGATAACGCAGCTGATTGTAGCCGACGATTTCCGCACGTCCATCATAGACTCTGCCTTAAAATATGAGTGAAGAATGACCCTGGGCACGGGACGATTCGTGGATAGCTCAGTGGTTGGAACATTGGCGTACTAAGCCAAAGGTCCCGGGTTCGATTCCCGTGTCCAGGTGTCATTTTTCAATTTTCAGAATATGATATCTAGATGGAGTAATTCCCACTAAAAGCATAAATAATAGCTTTGGCTATTGATACTTATGATATCTATTTAATGAACCATATTATGACCAGACATTCCTTACATACCTCTCAATGACACACTCACACCATGTTGTTATTTGAGGTTTTGTGAAACTTTACACAGATTCCAATAACTTTAATAACATGCAATTAACATGAGGCTGTTATCTGTGTTAGGCTGGCCTTTGAGCGTGCGCTGCAGTTAGATGCCCAGTGTGTGGGTGCGTTGGTCGGACTGGCCATCTTGAAACTAAATCAGCAGGAACCCGAGTTTATTCGTACGGGTGTTCAGATGCTCTCTAAAGCATACACTATCGATTCCACCAATCCCATGGTCCTCAACCATCTTGCAAACCATTTCTTCTTCAAGAAGGTGAGTATGTTTTTTGATATTTCTTAGGACTTCATGCAAATCATCCATCCTCTTTTTGTTTGAATCACGCCTTATAAAACATTTAGACTGTCCACATTTAAATACAGTAATAGAGTATGGCTGAGGGATTATTGTCATACTCTTTAGTGTATATGGATCAAGATCCTACATAATCTTTTAGCTTTATCCGACAATGGTTGTGTACTAACCTGGTTATAATATATGATGTTGTTTGCTCCCAGGACTACAGCAAGGTTCAACATCTTGCCCTACACGCATTCCACAACACAGAGAATGAGGCTATGAGGGCAGAGAGTTGTTACCAGCTGGCCCGAGCGTTCCACGTACAGGTAACTACAGTACAGACCACACTTTCACTTCCACTGTACTAGAGACAGGTAACTACAGTACAGACCACACTTTCTGGCAAAACATGTCTCCAGGACTTTCACTTCCACTGTACTAGAGACCACGGCTGGGCTGTTTAAAGGTTTTAACATGGCGATATATTGCCTGCGTTAGATCGGTATCAAAACAAATGGTGTGGGGGGTGAAGGAACTATTTAGTTAACACTCACGACCTCTGGTGACCTGTGATCAATAAAGAAACTTGTGTCTGGAATTTGCTGCCACATTTGAGTGAAGAAATCTTGGTTAAGTTTATATTTTCTCAACAGAAATATCAAAAAATCTAATACAAACATTAAATAATAATAATTATTTTAAAATATATTAATCTTGATAATGACCTGTCACCTGCAAGAGGCTCTATAGCTCTAGTCTAATTATGATAAGGCTATATTTATTAATTATACAGACTTGACGGTGATATTTTTTTTTACTTTTACTGATATTAGTATGCACACCTCGATATTGAAAGAAACAATTTTTTTTTGTTATCTTCACTCATGCTAGGATTAAATGTTTACTATGGTTAAAGAAGGATACAAAATAGATTGAAAAAATATATTACTTATCATATTTAGATATTAAATAACTTTCCATCATCTACATTTTCATAGACTTTTGAAAGTTGGTTTGATGAAACCTTTTATAATATAATATTGATTATACAATACTATCTATCAAACCTTCCAAGTTACAACATATAACAGAGACGCGATAGACCTAAGTAAACTATAATTTGGTTGAATCAGTATAATTTTGAGTGTTTAAATCAATATGAAAATACAATTATTATTATTATGAAAAAGCTGAAATTATTATAAGGTACTAGATTTTAAAAAAATCCAGATTAAAATTTCGATATCGATATTTTTCTTCCGATACTTTTAATAAGTACAGTATCGATACTTTTGTTTCAATAGCACATCCCCTGGTGTAGTTCATGTGTAGGTATATACAGTACAACTAGTCTCTACCCGTGGCATCACCACTGGAATAGACAGAGAAAGTTTGATCTAGACCTTAAAGTACGAGATGTGGATGTAGAGTAGTTCCAAGTCAGTAGTCCACCTATATGATAAGCCATACCATAGTGGTATAAGACAAAGAGCATGTTACCTCACAGGGTAGATGAAAGGTATATAACGGCTCACAATGGCAATAATCCACCTAAATGACAATCTTTGCTTTTATATTTTTTATTGGTGAAACTTTGTAATTGTCAAAGCCAACATTATTTTTCTGAGAAAAGTTGAAATGAACATTTTTTTAACATTTTATATACATATATATATATATATATATATATATAAATTTTTAAAAAAATGTTCATTTCAACTTTTCTCAGAAAAATATATATATATATATATTAGACTTTGCACATTCCTAGAACTTTGTAAACAAATGCTAGCGCTAGTACATTTTAAATCTTATTTTGTGTAATATTTTTAATCAGCTATGACTATTGTGTTAATTGCAGGGTGACTACGACCAGGCGTTCCAGTATTACTACCAAGCCACGCAGTTTGCTCCGCCATCATTTGTACTGCCGCACTTTGGTCTGGGACAAATGTACATCTACCGGGAGGACACAGAAAATGTCAGTAACTAGGACTGAACACCGGCGTGACCGGCCGGGTCACTTGAGTAAAATGCCTCCATCTTCCTCTCCTCCTCCTTTATATACTTGCTCTTACCTTCTTCTTCTCTCTTTCTTTTTATCCTAGCACAGCGTCTTACTACCCATTTGGGTTGTACGCTTATGTACTAACTATGCTAATGGGCAAGGGATGAAGAAAGTTGAATTTTAGAGGAAGTGTACCCACATTTGGGTGGAGTGAGAGTGAGAAACCATTTAGGACAGACCCCCCCTTCAGCACAGTGTAGTTTATTGGGAGAATAACACCTTAGGCCATGCAGCCATGGAAACAAGTCACCCATCTCTTTATTTGGTCTTCCTTAATGCCTTTTCCTTAAAGACTTCATCTCAATCATTCTCCTTGGGATTCTTTCCTTTTCCATCCTCACTAGATGCCATACTTCCTCTACTATTTCATATAACATATATAGTGCTCATTTCTTTTATTTCAACCACCAAACTTATTATATATTGTTTGAAATTAGAAAAGGAAATATTTATCTTAGTAATGTTACTGTTGCAGTATTTACATTTAACATGTTAGTGTAACTTGTGACAAGGTAGTTCCCACTTTGGTCCATAGGCAGCGCAGTGCTTTGAGAAGGTTCTGAAGGTCCAACCAGGAAACTACGAGACGATGAAGATCCTGGGGTCACTGTACGCCAACTCGACAAGTCAGTCCAAACGAGACATCGCAAAGAACCACTTGCGTAAGGTGACGGATCAGTTCCCTGATGATGTGGAGGCGTGGATTGAGCTGGCGCAGATCCTGGAGCAGTCTGACCTCCAAGGAGCGCTCAGCGCATATGGTACTGCCACCAAGATACTGCGAGACAAGGTGCAGGCGGAGATACCACCGGAGATACTCAACAATGTGGGCGCTCTGCATTACAGGTCATTAAATCATACCAAAGAACTATAACCATTTTACCATGTTTGAGTGCGTGTGTGTGTTTTATGGGTCTTTTAAATCTTTGCATCCTTGAATCTTGAAAAATATTGAAGATTTGAGGATTTGAAAAATTTTCCATTTGAGATTTATAAAAATATATATAACATTTTTAATCTAATTTAAAAACTCTAATATGAATCATTTCAGTGGTTTCTACTTAAAACACTGTTCATGGTGGGAAAGGTGGACTGAAAGGCCTTTTTCCTCGCCAGAATAATTATACTATTTAGTAGGATTTTGGTAGGAAATAAGATCTTTCAGACCTTCCTTCCTACCATAGACAAGGTATTAGTTCCTCGAAAGTTGCCGCACTTATAAAAGTATGCCACCTATCTCTATCTTGAGCTAGTTCCATCCAGTCCACCTCGTTACACCCTATCCCTATCTTAAAATAGTCCATTTCCCCACGGCGGAAATCGTTAAGTCCCTTTATTGAGTGAGACAATTTCAGAATGTGTATGTAACTATTCAAAAAACCCGCTATATTACTCTCTGATCTTAAAAAATGATTTTCATAATATATTTAATATTGATACGGGAAAAAGGTAAATTAAATCTGGAAAACCTGGAAAAGCCAGTGAATTTAAAAATATGGTTTGGTTGGACACCCTGGACAAGGAGACATGACAGAGATTGGCCCTAGACTGCACGTATGCAGAGTACATAGCCTCAGACGATGACATCACAGTTTGAGGCACCTTCGACGCCGCTGATATAGTCAGGGGGTTAGAAGGAGTCCAGCGATGAAGAGGGGGGGAAAGAAGAAATTGAAATAAAGCCTGAGGACGTCCCCACGACAAAAGATGTCCTGAAAGCAGGGGACGTCTATGCAAGAGCACTTAAGCGCAAGCGATGAGATGTGTTCCCATTTCTATAGTGTGAACGACTTAGTCGAGCAAACTGACGCTGAGAACAAGCAGGCCTCATTAACGTGCTCTCTAAAAAATGCAATTTTTTACAAATGGGGTGGATCAAAATCGGTCCAAATTCCAATAACGACCCCTTTCCCAGAAACTTTGAAAGGTCGTATGGTCAAGAGTTTACTGTATAATTTTTAAAAACTAACAAACCTGGGCAAATACTATTCAATCTTGCAGTCGTATTTGACTGTTGCTACTTGTTACAGACTTGGCAACTTACCGGAGGCCAAACACAACCTGGAAGACTCTCTCCAGCGCTCCAAACTGGAAGCAGAACAAGACCCCCAATACTACAACTCCATTGCAATCACCACAACATACAACCTGGCTCGCCTCAACGAGTCTTTGTGCTTGTTCGACAGAGCAGAGAAGTTATACAAGGATATTCTCAAGGAGCATCCAAATTATGTGGACTGTGAGTTGCCTTGGAGTACTTTCTAATAGACATAGGATAGACATGTTAGTCAATCATTGGACTGTGAGTTACCTTGGAGCACTTTCTAATAGACATAGGATAGAGACATGTTAGCCAATCATTGGACTGTGAGTTGCCTTGGAGCACTTTCTAATAGACATAGGATAGACATGTTAGCCAATCATTAGACTGTGAGTTGCCTTGGAGCACTTTCTAATAGACATAGAGCCATGTTAGCCAATCATTAGACTGTGAGTTGCCTTGGAGCACTTTCTAATAGACATAGACTAGAGACATTTAAGCCAATCATGGGACTGACAGAAGGCTGGGTCATCATTGAACCATATTTAATACAGCGCATATAGGAAGGACTCCTTTGTTTTGGCTTACTGACATTCTGGTACAATTGACGTCATAGCTTACATCACATAAAGATAAAATAACTGCAAGTTAGCAGAGGGTGTTAAGGTGCTAGTTTTTTTAAACATGGTTCCCTGGTTCTAATTTTTTTTTAGTGGACTCGATTAAAAAGTTTCTATAATTCAGCCTAGTATTCAAATTGGATTTGCTTTGAAAACATGTGATTGTATAATTTTTATTTGGGATTCTATTTTGAAACATTTTCACTACAAAATAGTCATTTAAAAAAAAAGTCATCAAAAACAGATTCTCTTTAAGATTAAATTTAAAAATGTTTCAAAGCATTATTGTTTGATTCAAAATTGATTTGAGCTAGTGAGCGATGTTTCAAATTCTATTAAAACTTGAAAATGATGTATATTTGTAAAATACACTTGTATCACATGACTTGTACAAAGAGTCTGATTTAACTTCGCTAGATTTAACAAACTATGTCTACTATTTCATAACAAGATTATTGAACTGAGATTCATTATGTTTAAGCATTATGCCATCCAATTATGTCATTATTTGTGATTTATATGTCCAGGGTACACACCGACAAATAAATCTAGTCTTGTAATTGAATAGATGTAATATTTGTCCTTATCTATTATTTACCAAACTGTAAACTGTGTGAAATGTTTATAGGTTATCTCCGTCTGGGCTGCATGGCCCGGGACAAGGGTCAGATATATGAGGCGTCTGATTGGTTCAAGGAAGCTCTGCGTATCAACAATGAGCACCCAGATGCTTGGTCCCTTCTGGGGAACCTTCATCTCGCCAAGATGGAGTGGGGGCCAGGACAGAAGAAGTTTGAGCGGGTTCTCAAGGTGAGAACACATTCACACTTTATAGTCGTAATAACTGAAGATCCTTCACTGGGTAGGTCTTATCACCTCCCTCCAATAGAATTACCCCAACTACAGAGTCGAAGGTGGCTGTGTTATCTGATAGCTCGTCATCTTAATTTTTAAAAAATCACACATTTGTCTTGTCTAATAATTTAAAATACATTTTTTGTTATCATCTTAGTTCTTGGTTAATTTATATTCAGGTTACCCACCTCGGTGGCTTAGTTGGCTAATGGCTTGCTAGGCCTGTTCATATGTCCTATAATATAACTTAACACTAGACAGACACAACATCCAGTCCCCAGCTGTTAATCATCACTGGAAGGGTAAGCCCACATTTCACCAATGATACATATTTTGGCCATGCCGGGAATTGAACCCGGGACCCTTAGGTCAGTAGACAAACGTGCTACCAGCTAAGCTAAGGTGTCGGACAGGTATTGAAAGTGACAGCTGCAGGTCACATGATTTGACGTATGAATACATGAAAGCAGATCTAATAACCCTTGTAGGTGTCAGACTCTTCCTATTCCCTGATCTGTGACTGTCCCTGTAGAACCCTGTGACGTCCAACGATGCGTACTCCCTGATAGCGCTCGGTAACGTGTGGCTGCAGACCCTTCACCAGCCCACCAGAGATAAAGAGCGCGAGAAGAGACATCAAGAGAGAGCGCTCGCCATGTACAAGCAGGTGCTCCGTAACGACCCTCGGAACATCTGGGCAGCCAATGGCATAGGTTGGTTATGTTCGTCTGAGGTTGGTTCTTATGTTACTACAACTATACAATCACAACATAGGCAACCATGACAACATAAACTATGGTTCCAGGCGCCGTGCTGTCTCACAAAGGCTGCGTCAACGAGGCGAGGGATATCTTTGCTCAGGTCCGTGAAGCAACGGCGGAGTTCTGCGATGTGTGGCTCAACATCGCACATATCTACGTGGAACAGAAACAATTTGTCAGTGCCATACAAATGGTCAGTTACCGAGTCAACTGATCGTAGCAAGAACAATACCTGAAAGGGTTTATTCACAGTGTCTTATAACACTCTCAGGTTGTAAAAATATATTTATTACGCTAATGGCGACCTGGCAGTCTAGGGGTAAGGTGTCAAGACTTCTGTGCTGGGGGTCCGGGGTTCAATCCTCGGTCCCGGCACAGATTTATCTGATTGCCAAACCCTTCCTTCACCTCTGATGAGACGTGTATTAATCACAACTTGTGAATGTGAGGAATACCAGGCCTCCACCGTGGTTCAGATCCCACGTTAAACTGTAGGTCCTCCATTTCATCTCACAATCACCCTACCATTACACATTAGCATAACCCGAATAGGTAGTAAGACGCAGTGCTAATAATGATAATTACACTAATATGCAAGGGTAGAATTTTACAAGGAATATACCTGTAATTTCATTAAGGCAGGGTGGGAAATCATTTACAAATAAACCACCTTTAGTACACCTGATCAGGTTTCAAACCCTGATATGCCCAGGACCAGCAACCCAGACAATGAGACCACCGATATCGATGATTCTCTCTAATTTTGGTTAAACATTAATTGTTTAGTAGAATGAAATACTTTGTTAAATATATGTGTGTGATGCTTATTTTAGTATGAAAACTGCCTTCGTAAGTTCTACAAGTACCACCATGTAGAAGTGTTGCAGTACTTGGCCCGAGCATACTTCAAAGCGGGGAAAACTTAAGGAAGCCAAGATGACACTGCTCAAGGTAACCAACATTCCGTCTCTTGGTTGTGTACTTGAAGGGGTCAACTTCCACCTCCCACCCCTGCTAGACCCTGTCCATCTTGCTCCTAGATTCAGGTGGTTAATAGACATTAACAGCACATTCTCTATGCTGATACTTCCTACATGGGACCCTACTGCTGAGTTGTCATTTGTCTTTGTCGCATGGATAATATTTGTTAAAGAAACAGGATTGTGGCAACATTGCAGTGAAAGGCAGATAATATTCCCCAATTTTCTTACATATATCTTACATATCTGATAGCTAGAAAAAGTCACTAGATTTACTTCATATCATGTGACATACAGCTGACACTTTTTATAGATATAATCAATACTTATAAAATAACAATAATAATATACATAATATACATTTTATTTATTATATTTGAAAGAAGATATAGGAAAGTTGGATAGAAACATATAAAAGGGACGAACACAGTTCACACTTCACACTGCTGCCACTGGACAAAGAGGTAATGGCTGCCTCTTAAAGAAACTCATTGTTACCGCCCAATCCCCCGACCTAGGTTTCATTCTATCGGACCTCATCAGGGAGGAGTGTGAAATGCGCAACACAACTTCCTGATAATATTTATCTAAATACTGACCCAGGCTGGAAACAGTCATGGACGTAAAGTAAAGTTTTAACCACTGAAATTTTCAAGGGAACACTAACTTTTTTCCTAGACTATTTTTAAAAGTAGACTTGAAAGTATATTTTTGTTAAATCTCACGCTACAAGAATTTGTTGAATATTTTATTTGAGTTTGAACTTTAGTAAATCATGTTAGTGCGACATGTAGTAAAGGTTGTATATTTGATGGCCTGTTGTTTCCAGGCTCGCAGAGTCGCACCTCAAGACACTGTGCTGCTGTACAACATTGCCTTGGTGTTACAACGTCTCGCAACACAAATACTCAAGGACGAGAAGTCGACACTGGACACAGTGCTGCAGGCAGTTCATGAACTAGGACTCTCACACAAGTAAATTGTCTCTAACCTTGCACCTCTAATCACCCTCTTATGTGGGCTTGTTTAAACGTTTATGTCCTGCCTACATTTTTAGTGGTTTTAATTTAACACTTGTGAAAAAAACAAGAAATTTGATTTTATAGCAAAATTATATGAGTGGGACCCTTGAATCTCCTGAATCCTAAAGACTCAAATAATAATAATTTTTTTAAACTATTAATTATAATTTTTGATAGCTTTAATACACCTTATTGATGGTTCAGGACCAATCATTACAGCTATTAATCTTATTTGGCTTGTTTCTTGCTATGTCAAATTTATTGTCACACTTAAAGCAGCAAAATTTGACAAATTATTAAAACATTACGTCCAAACGCATATTATTTATTATTACCCGCCTCGGTGGCGTAGTTAGCTGACGCACTAGTTTTGTGTTGAGCTAAACTGCTGAGGACGGGGAGATCGAGGTTTAAATCTCGGTCGGGTGAACTGGGGGTAGTTTTCCCTAAATAGTTGTCCACTCACCCTCCATGCAAATGTGAGTTCACTTCCTCTATATTAAATCTTCCCAATTCCTAGTCTATTAGCGCAATTAGTACTTAAGCGTATAATCCGATCGGGTAGTAAGACGCTGTGCTAAATAAAAAAAGAGCCACAAGACGGGCGGTCACAAGCCACGTTGTGGTCACCCCTGTGTTATAGCAACAACAACTAAATAGTAATCTCTTATTTTTAATTTCAATCATTCCATTATATTTATAATATATTCTTTCTTTTGTTCATTTTTCCCAAAATTCATTTAGACTTTCGAGATTCAAAGATTTGTATTTTCAAAAAAAGTAGATTTGACCCAACTTTACAAAAATATTTCAGTCTTTGGTGACATTCAACTCTGTAACCTTAAATTAACAGGTAGACAGACATACAATAAAAAGAACTAAGATTGTCAATCTTTACTGATGTAACCCTGTTCCTTCTCTCCTGTCTTGACACTTGTAAGTAGGGTATTGCTGACAGACGACAGGATGAGTTGGTCCAGTATGTTACTGACAGACGACAGGGATGAGTTGGTCCAAGTATGCTATAGTATTGTCTTGTTCTTTGTTCAGGTACTTCCAGTATTTGTCGGTGCACGGCGACCGTATGAGGTATGATGTAAACCTGGCTGGCTTAGAGGCGCGCCAGTGCCAAGACTTGCTGTCCCAAGCGCAGTACCATGTGGCCCGGGCCCGGCGGGTCGATGAGGAGGAGAAACAGCTGCGGCGCAAGCAGGAAGAGGAGCGAGAAGCTTTCCGTCTGAAGCAAGCAGCGGAGCAGGCTAGTCTAACACTGTTATACAACATCCTGATGTGGCACAAAAAACATAACTTTAATATATTTAAAATCTATTCTTGTTCTATACTCGATACATGTTTGCTCAAATAGATAAAACAAGTGGAGAAGAAGCGCCCTGGAGCATGAGGAGATGATGAAAAGAGGGAGGAATACCGGAGAAGACCAAGGGAGCGCTCCTGTTTGGGGAGATGCCCAACGAGAAGAGCAGCAGGAAGGGAAGCCGTAAGAAGACTGATCAATACGTGTCCGACTCTGGCAGTGACGCTGGTCGGGACAGTGGCGGGGAACCCAGAGACAAGGCGCCCAAGAAGAGGAGGCGAGAGGGGTATGGGTTCCTCAAAGTGTTCAATATTTCAAGTGAAATTTTAGAACTCTAATACTGCTATTGATGGTTCAGAACTAATTATAAATTACAGGATGAACTTAACAACCAGGCCCCAGACCAGTAATTTAACATTTAACTGAATGTATGGACTATAATGAAGAATGTTAACAGTTGTTACTATTTGTATTTTATAATATTCTACAATATTTATATTTCCTCTTATATTCATAATTTTTTCCAAATTCGGATTCGATATTTGAAGCTAAATTTGATTACAAAAATTTGCAGCCCTATCCTCGACTAATAGTAATCAAATTAGGTAAGAGGATGGCCAGATTTACAAGGAACATAAAAAAAAGCGCACTAAATAACATATTTAAAGCAGAAAGCATATTTAAAAAATAGTGATCATCTCAGCCAAATATGTTCGCTACCAAATAAAATGTATTGTAAGGTGTTAATAATGTTTCAGCCCGGACGGAGACAAGAAGCGGCGGGGTGGTGGTGGTGGTGGTGCCCGGCGGCGCAGAGAGAAGCAACAAGGTGACGGTTTGGACTCTGATGATGACAGACCCAAAGCTAAGAGAGGTCGCAAACCACAGAGAGTGAGTACAGCTTATCATTGAAGAACTCTGTTACATTAGAATTACCATGTGTTAGCTACATACTCGGGATGTGAACAATATACTGTAGCCATAATTAGCTTCCTCTCTTACTTAAGGGGGCCGAGATAAACATTTCCATGAAGTGTAACGGCCCCAGTCTCTTGAGCTCTCTTTTGGTGTCTGTGGTCTCAGAGAATTTGGTATTTTACATCAATGACAATTCAGACGCATTCCTTTATGTGGCTTATCTAACTCAATCAAATATGTCCACTGTCTTTCCTATGTTCTGATCTTTCATGTTTGGACCAATCGGCCACATGGCGGTAGAGTGGGCAGCCACCCAACTCTATCACGTTTGTAGCCACTGAACTCGTGCCCTGAGTTAACACAATTTATCTGAATAATTGTTTATTTTCACCACCACAACTCATCTTTACAAATTATTTGAAATCAGTATCCCTTTATTTGGAATAATTGAGGTTATACTGTACTTTATTTTTAGATAAATTTAAGGCCGAAAACTGTCTATCTTATTTATTATTAATATGTGTTTGTTGCGTGCTTTGGTCAGGAGCCCAAGGGCAGGAAGAAAGCCAAAGCAGACGATGATGGGTTGTCATCCAAACAGAAGAGCCGCATAGTCTCGAAGGCGACCATATCCACAAGTGAATCAGACAGTGACAGCAACGAACTCAAGATTGCAAGCGAGTAAGTTCTCCTGTATGATCCATCCATACCAGGTCTCTGCTGGGCCTTAGTACCCCATTGGGTGAGAGTGTTCACATTTACTAGCTGAGCCTGAAATAGCTGTTGAGCTCAGATTAGGGACAGATCTATGTCAGGTGATGAATGATGTAGTTTACTTTTCTCCCTACATGTTAGAGATGTGGTTTGTGAAATATTGCGAAAGTTATCTCTAAGGGCTGTTAGAACACACACAAGCTCAGTGCAAGACAGTATCAAGTGAACAGCTGTGCTCGAGCTGATGTTGAATTGTCTGTTACTATTACAGTATGATTCAAGGTTAATTATATAATTTACTAGGGCTTGATTTTTTTTAAATTATTTAAAAACAAGTTTAGAACACATTTTATTTGAAATATCTGTCTCTTATTTCATTCAAAAAAAAATTATTATAATCATATTTGTTTTTATTAACATAATTAAGTTTTAAAATTATTTATTTATTCAATCCGGGATCGACTCGATACTTGGGAGCTTTATGAAAAGCTCGCCCAAGATAGACTCAAATTAAAAAACTTGAGCTCGCAAACCCCTCACGCATACTTACATTACACTAATGGGTTAAGGATGACGGAGGTAGAATTTCAAAGGAAATGTACCCACATTTGCTTAAGAGGAGAGTAAAAAAATACCTCACAACACCCGACTGGGCTTCTAATGTCAATCTCACTCGGTTCTAACATGAGTCTGATGAGTTAGACCAGCGTTTCCCAAACTGTGGTATGAGTACCCTTGGAGTGGCGGAGAGTAAAACAGCCAAAATATTTCTAAAGGTAAAAATCATATTGACTAATGTAATTAATAGATAGCCTGGCATTACTTCTTATGAGCATTTTACTAGGAAAAGTGGTGGAACTTATAAAATATTATTTCCTAATTATTCTTTAATTGCTGTGCAGTGCTGGGAGTGGCAGTGACAAAGGAGGAAGAGCGAAGAAACGGATCATTTCCTCTGGCTCCAGTCGGTCCCGCTCGCGCTCAAAGAGCAAGTCTCGCTCTAGGTCAAAAAGTGGGTCGAAGTCTAGGAGTGGCTCCAGATCTGGGAGCGGTTCTCGCTCAAGATCGAGGTCTAAGAGCCGCTCAAAGTCCAGATCCAGATCTAAAAGTGGCTCAAGATCACGATCAAGATCAAAAAGTGGCTCACGTTCCAAGAGCCGCTCTAGGTCGAAAAGTGGTTCACGGTCCAAGAGCCGCTCAAGGTCGAAAAGTGGCTCACGATCTAAGAGCCGCTCAAGATCAAAAAGTGGTTCAAGATCCAGGAGTCGCTCGAGATCTAAAAGTGGTTCACGATCAAAAAGTCGTTCAAGATCAAAAAGTGGTTCTCGGAGTGGTTCAGCTAAGTCTAGATCGCGGTAAGTCTTAAATTATTTTTAATTAATTTGAACTAAAAACTGCTCTAGCTATGATCTTATCTCTCTTTTAATTTCTGTATTTAATGTCCTCTCTTGTTCCTTAAATATCTCAAATGCTCGTTATAATGTACGTTATTTAGAATAATAGAGGTCCGGTTTAACTCTCCACGATCCATTAGATTTACTAAAACATGCCAAATTTTCCATGTAAGTTAATCTTTTCAAAACTCTTCAATTATTCTGAACACTTTTAATATCTGGTCTCATGATTTGTTGATATATTTTGTAAATTATATTTTCAATGAACCCCATCTTGATATGATATTGTTATATAGGTCAACATACAGGGATATATTTTAACGACAGTACGATCTTTGATCCTATTACTGGCCTCGGGTTTCAATAGTTTACTAACATTTACATTACTTGTATATTCCTAGATTAAATAGGGATAGATGAGAATGACATTTTTATATCGGGACAGGAACGAGATGAGAAATTAGTCAAAATATCGGGTTCAGGATGGGAACGGGAAATTATAAAAATGACGCTCTAAAATAATTCTATATTAAAAATATGTATTGTTTTAAAACTATTACAGTAATACATAAAAACTTATTAATATAGACAATGATGTGAGAATTGCATTTTTTATTGAGACAAATAGCAACATTTTGAACAAATATTGAATAATACAAATCAAATAACTAATTTTAAAACGCTATTTTTATTAGTTAATCTCTTTAGAAAATGGTGCTTTACTGTCTCACCACAGGAAGTAAAATACACCCCCACCCCCAGTTTGCTACAGAACAAAGAAGACATCTCCAAGAGAGATTGAGCCAGGAGTACCTGCTGGAACAATATGAAGGATTTATTTCCCGCGCGAACCCTTTTCGGGAAAGAGTTTGGGAATGGATAAATTCCCCACATTTTCCCCAAGGGAGGGTTCGGCATCCCAGGCCACCCCTATAGATTATATTAACTTTTTTTAAAAAAATCACAAGTAGAAATGGGTTGAATCTTATATTTCTCAAATCAGAATCATATATTTTCTTTCAAATCCTCAAATCATTAAAAATGCACCATTTTATTTAAAGTGAAAATATATAATATTGAATATAAATAATGTTTAGAGGTTTGGTGCCACTGACCAATTTGCCCAATACATCGTAAACAACAAAAAATATACATATCCCCCCCCCCCCTCCCAACTGCACAAGTCTATATAATTCCTTTTACCAATCGCTCTAAATGATAGTTTAAAATCAAGGTATATATGTGTGAGATTTTTACAGATCTTGAATGACATAGGATTTGAGCTTCTATATCTCCATCATTGTTTTGTTTTTGTTAATGTTGCCAGATCTGGCAGTGACTCTAGAGCGCGCTCGCGTAGTAAATCAGGCTCGCGCTCGCGTAGCCGATCAAGGTTAGTGAAACTAATTAATTACTTTCTTTTATACACATGTACTTCTAAAACTAATTATTTAATGTTGTGTGTGTGTGCGTGTGTGCATCTTAGACTGTTTCCTGTCCTGCCCTACCTTACCTTAAATCTTGTAGGCAACAAGTAACAAAAACAAACTTTTTTGGGTGGGAGGGGGAGATTAGAGAGGAGGGGGTACTCATCAAGAGGTACCAGAGAGAGAGAGAGATAGAGGTTTCTTTAGTAAATTATTATAGTTAAAGATTTAAGGGGGGAATGTCAATGTATTGGCTTTTATCTGTTTATTTAAGCGGCTATATTATGATAACATTAATTTTCCTTTGTGTATTATGTTTAATTTGTTTGGACTGAAAAAAAATATATTTTCTTAATTTCCAGGAGTAAATCTGGTAGTCGAAGTCGGTCTGGTTCTTCTAGTAGGTGAGTTTTTTATAATATATATTTGTTTAATGTGGTGCTTTTCAGAATCTGCTTAAACACCTTTTAGCTTGAAAAATATGTACTATTTTGCTCTCGCTCCCTTTTTACCATTCCTTGTTTTAAAAAAATTGTAAATTAGAGCTGGGACACTTAAATCCTTGAACCCTTGAATCCTTAAGGATAGTCAAGATTTGAGGATTCAAGAAAACATCAGATTCAAAACTCTAATCCTTATAGAAAATTAAAAAAAAAAAATTGAATTGAATGGAATTGAAATTTCTTTTGAAGTTCTAGCACTGCCTGTTGGTTGTGTAGAGCCAACATATTTTTTGGACAAACTCAACAACCAGGCCCCAGGCCTTTGATTTAACATTCAGTTACTATTTCTATTTTCTATCATCTCACTATATTTATATTTTCTCTGAGGCTCCAAGATTCGAATTTGTAAAATAGTGGATTCGAGGAAATAAAGCAATTTTAGTGCCATCTATAAAAGACTCCGAGAAACTAATGCTACAAAATATTCATTAGACCTATATGCCCGTGTCATCACTTCCTACAGACGACGCCATTTTTAAATTAGCCAAATAAAAGACAAATTTATTCTTAAATAATATGATTTAATCGTGTTCAGAAATTAGAATGTGTGGTAACTCGGGCTATCACATTATCCTCGTCTTCATCAGCCAGTGACTGTGAGTGTATCAGCCTGTGCATGATGTGTTTGTTTTCAGATCAGCCTCTCCAGAATCTAGGAAGTCTGTATCGGCCAGTGATGGTTTTGCTCCAAACAGTCCTGCTAAGGGTGAGTCATAATAACCCCCCCCCCCCCCCCAACACACTTTGGTTCATAACAGCCAACATTTCCCTTAGCTTATCATTTCATTTCCATTTTGGAATTTTATATGATAATTTTTTTTAATACATCAGTTTTCATTAAACAAATCATTATTTTACTCTACATTAATAAGGAGGCTCAGTGGCTAAATTATCATAATAAATAAAAATAAGGAAAAATAAACTAATGAGAAAAAAATGAGTGGTATAAGCTCTGTTGCTAGAATCCAATACATTGTTGTTTATCTCCCTTTGTTCTATCTTGTTTAGGGTAAAGAGTCACACAATATGATTTCAATTTAATTGATTTTCTACTTTTAACTATGCTAAATTCCCTTGTAATATTTATCAATTTGAGGTGTTTTTTTTAATGGCCGCTGGCTCACACTTTAATAAATGGAAGATTATCTTAGTGTTATTTTTGGTATTACTGTATTTGTTTATTTTTAATATTACCCTATTGGCCCAAAAATAAGCCGCAATTTTGTCCAAGAAACAGCTCTCTCATAAAACTCTAATGCGGCCAATAATCGCACTCTTAGACAATACACATTCAATTTTGTACCTATAGGATACGCACGTTGTTAAATCAATATACATTGAAGTTAATAGCCACCGCTTTATAATAGTAGATGAAGAATGACTATCTTATTTGTGTGTACAATATTTGAGCCATAATGGCTGCCAGAATAAAATTAGTTTCTTCAGCGCATTCTATCGGCAATATATTCTTCTGGTAAAGGGAGCTTCAATATTTTGAGTTAGATTTTGTTTCAGTATGTTGGTCAACATTTATTCTATTGTGAGAACAATAATTTAGTGTGTGTGATCAATAATTTTTCGTTCCTCTCCAAGTGTCTCATTGTTGTCCTATCTTTTCACTAATCACATTTTAAGTGTGTCATTATTTTCTAATTTCCAAGTGATGTCATTTTGAGTATGAATAACTTCCCTTTTTATTTCCAAGTGACATCATTTTAAATGTAAATAGTGTGGGTTTTTTCTCTGAAAGTGATTTTATATATTTAAGTAACTTAATTTTAAGTGTAGGCAACTACTGATAAATAATTTTTCTTTTCAAATGATTTAATACACACTAGGAATATTGTTTTTTCTCTGAAAGAGTTTGAAAATTTAGGGTGCGGGCTATTTTCTGGCCAATACGGTAGTTCAACAGCCCGTCCTTGACATTATGTCTCTATTTCTCCGTTCTCTTTGTTTTGTGCAGGCAAATCTGGCTCAGCCAGTGACAGTGACTGATGTGTGGGGTCGCCATCTTACGCAGATAAATAAAATAACAACTATATTAATACAATGTTTTAATGAAAATATGTGGAACTCATATGTACCAATATATGTATAAAACTCTGTCAAATATATCTTTCTAATTATATTAGCTCAATTTTACCGGTCATTTTTTGTACATGTTGGAAACCTATTAAATCAATATGTTCCTTTTCTCTTAGCTAAATGTTTACAACTGAGAGAAATTTCAACCTCCAAGTGATAATGTTGTTTAGAATCTTCAGTATACTGAGCATTATTTTATTTTGGCTTATTTGCAATTTATAAAGAACAGTACTAAATCATTTAATATTTGGCTGTTTGCAAGTGAGCGTTAGTCTTTTATATTTACCTAATTTGATGTATCATCATCATCATCATCAGGTTGGCCAGCCTCCTACCCTCGGTTATATTCAGGTCTGTACTGTTCTTCATGACGTCATCCAGTGCCCTTCCCCTAGCTGCACTGTCCATCCAGCAGACTCAAGAGCTTCCTATTGGTCGGATTCTTTCCACCTATCTATCTCTCTCTCTCATCCTGAACCACCAAAAGACGGCCCAGCAGCGATGCCTTGATTCCAACTTCCTCATTCCTTAGCTTGTCCAACTTTGTCCTGTGGACCTCCTCATAAACTCCATCTGACGCCTGCAGTGTTGTTTGAATTGTAATAGCGTTTGTTAGTGTAAGTTACAATGTATGACTTTTAATTGCTCTGAAACATTTCTCAAACCATGGATCTCGACTACGTCCTTGTGAGTTTAAAGCTAGGTTGTGGAAACATCCTTGTTCCAAGTGAAGCATGCAGTAAGGTAAAAACACTAACAATATAATATTTTAATGTCCCGTTACATTTTCCTCAGGAAGAAGATATAACATGCTAAGTGGCGTCATAATATTGAAGCAATTTTAAAATGTGTTAACTTTTTTTTTTACTTCTATTTGTCATAAATTGTCTACAATTATATTGTATCTATTTAAAGGAAGGCATATTAAAATTTCTAAACTAGTTCCTATCGTCGTACCCAAAACGAGGTAACAATTTTTATTCCCACAAATACCTAACAGAGTATTTAAATTAAGATCAATGGTAAACATAGAGCTCCTTAGAACAAGGGATGGTAATCATTAAACACGAATCTAAAAAAAATATACTGAACTTAGAACAAAGTCGTGGCATGATGGTTCCAAACCAATGTACAGCGTTAAGCATGAAATTCTATAAAACAACAATATTAACAACACCTCCTTAGGGTTCGGCCAGACTGGCGAGCGAGTGCATGATTAACAGATAGCTCTCATTAGTTGTTGACGAGGAGGCTCCGAATCTTGGCTGAGTGAATTGAGGGGGGTTTTAACAAGTGATTTATTGTTGTGGTTTTCTCATCCTCTCTCCACGCTAATGGTGATTCTTATTTGTAAAGGCCTACTTTGATAATATTGGAGGATTTTAACATATCAGTTTTACATATATATAGTTTATGATCTTACCAATTAAATTAGGCCGTTAGTAGCAAGTGTGCTAAACCTATCGATATTAATAAAAATGTCAAAATGAAAAGTTTTCCTAGCACTCAATGAACCAACATACAATAATATTTCCTAGCGCCTGTAAACTAGACTGTACCGGGTCGAGCGCTCGCTCCAGTCTGGCCACCTCCCATTACAACCAATGTGTTCTATTTTATATTTTAGTCACTCGCTCCAGTCTGGCCACCTCTCGTTACAACCCATGTGTTCTATTTTATATTTTAGTCGCTCGCTCCAGTCTGGCCACCTCTCGTTACAACCCATGTGTTCTATTTTATATTTTAGTCACTCGCTCCAGTCTGGCCACCTCTCATTACAACCAATGTGTTCTATTTTATATTTTAGTCGCTCGCTCCAGTCTGGCCACCTCTCATTACAACCCATGTGTTCTATTTTATATTTTAGTCACTCGCTCCAGTCTGGCCACCTCTCGTTACAACCCATGTGTTTTATTTTATATTTAAGTCGCTCACTCAGTCTGGCCGCCCCCTTAGACATAAAAGTGATAAGCACTTTTTTCTAACAATCAGACATGCAACATACTGGCAGTGCTCATTTAACAATAAATATGCATATCAATGGCACAATGGCCCTTTATTGAAAATGTTGACTGACAATAACCGCCCCACCATCTAGAATATCTGCGTGAAGTGCATAGCAACGATAATTACCTGTAGAGAAGTCCCCATAGCCATCTAGAACCAAGTGTGTCTTTATCCACTAAAACCTGCCAATATATAGTCAGGGTGTGGGGACCAATGAGAACAAAGTAGAGCAGATGTGCAAGAGAGAGAGGAAAGAACGAATCACGTGATGTCGACCGGGGCTCTAGTAGAACCAGAGCCCCGCTTAGTTACGTTAGTCTACATTTATCCACCGCCGTGCCGGTATGCTCTCGCTGCACATACACACGATCACGCCGAGTTGAAGAGATTGTCCGTGACTCATGATCCAGGTCCACAACACAGTCCGTCGAATGGTAAGTAGAATTGAAGCGCTTAGTACTAAACGCTACACTCTCTGCCCTTCAAGGATGCGGACAGGACCAGATAACTATGCGAAGGGGCGCCTTTGCCCACACACAGGGCTCATCCATAGGAGGGTAATGGCTTAAGTCCATACCGAGCTTTCTGCGAAACTTCCCAGCAGTGAGAGTCAGGAACACTAACCTTGCAAAACGTGATTTATTTGTAATGCGATGTAATTGTATATACACGCCCCTTCATTTCTATTGGTTGTACGTCAGAGTAGGGTTAGTTGAGTGGGGGGAAATTCAACATGATGGACCTGCAATGTATTTGTACCATAAACACGATGTAATGGAGCTCCCCCTATTTGTTCATCAGGATCAGAATTTGAATTAGATTTAGTGTGCGGGCCACTATTTTGACATAAAAACTGACACAATTTGAAATATAAACAAAGCACCAAGCTAGTTTCTCTTGGAAGTCGCTACTTCTAGTAAAGAGATGTTGTTTGGAAAATCCCGCAACAATAAATAGGAAGGGGTAGGTAAAACTAAAGGTACAGTTGAATACTGTATAAGGGGGTCACATTTGACGACAAAATGCAAGCAATTTAATAAAATTTAATGTGCACAGGAAACCATACTATTTAATTGAAATCAATAGGTTTTTTTTTTAGTCAAAGATTTATGATACCTTTATTATGATAATAAGCTTAAAATTAAATTTAAATCCATGCCTGACAACAATAAAAAACACTAGCTAAACAATATAAGGTACTCCGTTCTTAATTATAGCTTAGCATATAAATAAGACCTTATAAAATATACCATATTTACTTTTATACAGAAATTCTGAACCAGCCACTAGACCCCCTTAGATATAAAGACTGTCCGTAAAATGAGGCAATTTTCTTCAATAAACCCAATCATCTCCCTCTTTAAGGCTCTTTCTGTCGTCCGTTGTTTAATTCTGTACTATACTTGGTGCTTACTGCCATTTCTGTTCAAATTATGAACTTTATTTTATGCCAGTTCAATTTATATCTCCCGTCTCGGTGGCGTAGTTGGCTAACGCGCCAGTCGTGTTGAGTCAGACCACCAAGGACGGGGAGATCGAGGTTCGAATCTCGGTCGGGTGAACTGGGGGTGGTTTTTCCTAAATGGTTTTCCACTCTCCCTCCACGCAAATGCGGGTTCACTTCCTCTAAATTCAACCTTCCCATTTCCTAATCCATTAGTGTAATTAGTACTTAAACGTATAACCCGAACGGGTAGTAAGACGCGGTGCTAAAAAAAATTTATATCTCTTGCGTTGGCTAGATTCGCTTAGGTTATTGTAGATGTGGAGTAGTTATCTCTTATCTATGGATTAAGTTAGCACGAACGCATCCGTGGTAGGGATGTTCGATTCATGGGCTTTGAATCGATTCTCTGGATCGATCTAGATCAAGAGGCGTAATATCGATTCAGGCAAAAGATCGAGTGCATTGAATCGATTTTACAAAGATCGATCTACTAACGAATCATGTAACTAAAATTTGCTTTATCGGGCTACACTAACCAAAAATGGCGCACCTATAAATTTACACCAAGGGCAGGAGTGTGTGTGTGTGGGTTGGGGGGGGGGGGGGGTCAGCAAAAATATATGACTTATTAAATGCCTCTGGAAGATAATTATATTATTTTTGTGGTAACCACAAAGGGCAATGATTCAAATAATGTGTGTTGCCTTACATACATTGTAAACTTTGTTACTGTTCTGTTTTTCAATTTGTAACTATTGACTTTTTGGCCAACACATCACTATAAATATATTACAGAATAAAAACGTGATGTGATCATTTACAGAACCTAGACGTAAAAAGAGCAGATCAGTGAATTATTCTCTTCACTTTACTAACTAAAGACAAATAACTAATTAGGAGCTCAAGATTGCAAGACTTAGTTTCGAAATTTTCTTAGTACTAATAGTCAACAAAAACATTTCCTAAAGCCAACAAAATTAAATTTCTCTGAATCGATTGGAAGTTTTGATTTCTTTCGATCTTTTTGAAATCGCTAGAAAAAGAATCGATAAGTGAATCAGATCGAGGCCTTTGAATCGATTCAAAAAATCAATTAATCGAGGGCAAAGAATCGATTTTAGAAAAGATCGATCCTAGATCGAACATCCCTAATCCGTGGTGTTTATAGTAAATTAATTGATAAAGTATTGTCAAGTCTTAAGAGTGGTTTATGTGTATATTACGAAAGTAAGACAAAAAATAACCATCGTTTTTGAGATAATGCAATCATGAATCGTCACCCGGAGGTAAAACGGGAACAAGAACCTCCAGTAGAATTGGAAAGTCAATTTATTTTGAGACTTCCTCAGGTTAGATCTTAATTTACTATATTAGGTTATATTTAGGTTACTTGTCGGCTGTCTCTTAATAGTCTGCGACCTACATATTTCTGCAACTTGCACATTTTAATCCAACACACTTCTTGTGCATTCAAGTGTAACTTTATAATTTTTCAGAATTACAGTAGCTATATTTAGAAGCTAACTGTATTCATTAAGTTAGTGACAGTAATTCTCTAGGTAACTTAAGACCTCCACCAATAAGGAATCTTAGCCCAAGCATGATTTAAGTGTCTGGCTGTATCAGAATAGTCCATTTATGCGCTGTCGCCTTGATACGTATTCTTAAGAGTTGTAATGGAAATCACGTGATCAAGTGTTGATCTTTCCGAATAGTCATGAAGGATGCCGATGCATCCCTCTCACGTCCTTGGATCCAAGGATGGAAGCCACACATCGTCGAAACGTCCTCGTTAGGCCTTAGAACAGACTGTTAACTCCTAGAATGTATATTAAACTAATGTGAATGGTTTGCTTTAGGGCTAATAGATGGGATTTACATAGTTTCTAAGATTATTGCTAGAGAGCAGCACTATAGACCCAGGGATGTTGAAAGGTCGTTAGCGTTCAAATAGTTTGATGCAGTCTTTGTTTGAGAAGTGTGTGGCAAGTGTGAATTCATCAAGACTGCATCTCACTGATCCTTGACAAGGAGCCTTGGACTATTCGGATACAGCCTCTGTATTGCTTTGGGGTGGTTTTATCGATAATTATACAACTCCTTATCCTCATCAATCTTATAAAACTGGTTCCAAAAATCCAACCGATCTTGTAAATTTCCACTGAATATTCTGAATTTAATAATTGGAAGCCAATATTTATTAATTAGGTTATGGTTAGATATAAATATGATAGCCTCATTTTCATGTTTTCTTTTTCGGAGGTCGACATTATCAGAAACTGCAGCTGATAAAACACGGAACATACGTTTGTAGTCGTCCGCTACCTCCTCGTTGTTGAAGTCTTTTCTGTGTCTCTGTCCCTACGAGGAGTTGGAAGATTTCCTCGTTCAAACTGTGTAGGGTAACGATGTAACGTTTCCTTGGATCACAATTAAATACATTTCCAGAACTTTTTAGTGAAGTTGTTTCCTGGTCAAACTGTTGATATCACTGTTTTCCGGCCTTATCCAGGTGCTACGGATATAAAGATTTTTTCTTGACTCAACACTCAAAACAAACTACCAATTTTAACAAGTTTACATAGTCATAATGTTGTTTACACAAGTCTCTCGGGAATACTAATCGTAATGTCTCCAATGCCAACTCAAGTTCCATCTCTCACAATAAGCACCTTATCAATATAATACACTGTATCTCACTTAAGATAACAAAACATTAAAACTCTCTTAGTACTGTTCAGTGAAATCTATTAATAGTCGACACCTTTCAGAATTAAAAAAAATGTACGTCATTTAGAAAAGTGTCTTTTAAATCTTAACGTTTGAGCACAGTTTAATCCATATGATCCGTTATACTGTGGATATTGATTGACTACAAGAATTTAGTTACTGTTACTGTGTAGTTTTGTATGCAGGATAATTATGACAAGTGAATAAATACTGTGGGAATCTTAGGCTACTAAACATTTCATAATACACAAAACAGTGCACAAATAAAATGAACTGTAGTTCGTTCTGTACTTGTGCTTACGAGCGCAGACTAGACTGCAGGAACAACCTCGCTGTTTGGGCGTAAGGGGCACTTTGAAGTACCCACCATATAGTCATTATCACACAGGCTCTCTTAGAAACTCTCCCTAGAGAGGGAAGGCAGGACTGCTTACACTTCACGGGAGACAAAGGCATTACTCACATCCTACAGCAAAATACTGTACATGGATTGATGATTTCAAATTTTATCCGTCGTTTCAATATTGTAATGCATAAAGATGCATATTTGGCAGTGGCAGTTTCCTTGTTTCCGTTATTGGAAAAGTCTGTTATTGGGAAGTTATTTCACTAAAAGAGCCCGGATGTTTTTTGCCAGGAAAATTTAAACTGTCCGCTATAAAGAAGGATCCGCTATTCATAGGTGTCCGTTAAAGGAAATTCTATTGACTCATTATACTGACAAGGAAATAGATAACCCTATGATACTATAATTATATTTAGCCTATTTGAAATTATTTTATTTCTACAAAATCTAGGCAACACAATCAAATCTAACTCCAAACGTACATGTACAGTGCTACGGTACGTGAACACGTGGTTTGATCCTTGATCCCTTACAATGACGTCATCTTATACTAAGACAGTTAAATAGTCAAGTTTGTGAATATTAATTGAGATTTTAATTTATTACTGGAATGGAATGGTAACAAGGTTAAAAGAAGGGTAGGCAAGAGTGTGGTGTGTAAAACCAAACTGTTGGAACTGCTGCTGCAGGGTAGCCAAACACCTTGTGCTTACAATGTGACATTGCACGCACATACATACTAGGTACTGGTACTACTGCTGCAGGGTAGCCAACACCTTGTACTTGCAGTGTTTGTTAGACTGTGAGTATGCCACTGTACAGTTTTACAGAGCAGAAGAACATGGTGTTGGTGTATGGGGAGCGCGTGCACATGCCAGAGAAGCATACAGATTGTACTACTTGGATAGTTACTGTGAACTTGCTATATTCTGGACCACGTGTGTAACGTGTAGCAATAAAAGTCCATGTATTGTGTGTCGAATCATTATCCCAGTTTGACAAGATGTGTATTAATCACAGCTTGTAAATGTGTGGAATACCAGGCCTCCACCGTGGTTCGGATCCCACGTTAAACTGTAGGTCGTCCATTTCATCTCACAATCACCCTACCATTACACATTAGCGTAAGTGCGTATAACCGAAGGGGTAGTAAGACACGGCGTTAATAATAATAATAAATTATCCCAGTTGCCTACCTACCCCTGCGCATTTCCCTTGTGTTTTTTAAGTTTAGTTCACTGAATATATTTATACTAAAATAAAATTTGACAAACTACTTTTTTCTTATTTACCTGTTAGGAACCAGCCAATGTACTTCGAGAAATTCTTCGTACTGGTGGCCATTTGAAAGATAGGTTGACAATAAAACTTGAAAATGATATTCGATACGGTGAAGTTCGTGTGGACCAGTGGGTCATGCATGCAAAGGCAAGTATTTTAAACAATTGTTGTAAAGTGAATTGTTGGTTTAGTTTAGTTTAGTTTAGTTTAGTTTAGTTTTATTCATCAAAGTATATGGTATTGTCTCCGGCACACTGTGCACTTGGACAGCCATTATCTCCTCAAGGACCTGTGGTGACTATTGGAGGTGGTGGTGAATCCACCGGTGGGGGTATTCACCTCCCCCGGAGTCAACTTCAGTCCACCTGTCTGGGATTGGTTGAATAATGGAGCCTAGGTAATGCCTCTTGGTACAGGATGAACTGAAAAGTTGGCAATCCTGAACTTGGGCAACGAGAGGGAGGCCAATGGAGAGACATGAGGTTTGAGATGACGGACGTGGACTGAGACTCAACGAGAGCAGACATGACAGAGAGAATACAGGGGTAAGAGAAGAGGATAATGTGGTGGGTTGGGGCTGGATTAATTGTACCAGGGGAGGAAAACACCCCCAGTTAACAAGGGGGGGGGGGATGGGATGCTTGGGTCTTGGCCAGATTTAGCTGAAGCTCCCAAGAAGTGAAATAGGCTGGAAGGGATTGAAGAACAGCGGCGTCACTGGACTGAAATATGATTGCTGCGTCGCCCCACTAAAGGGGTAAACTGCAATATGAGAGGCTAGAGCTACATGGACTAGCAACAAATAGAGAAGAAGGAGTATTGGGAAACACCAGCAAGGATTGGAGGAGAAGAACAATGTCTACCTGGACAGGAAGACTTGAGGACAGCGAGGAGGAAGTCCAGTCGCAGTCACTTTGTACAGCCTTCTAATGTGAGATACAGAATCGAGCATGAACACGCTGGAGAGGCCCTTGGATGTGACACAGGCTAGTACATGTGTGGGCGAGTGGCCTGCTAAAACACAAACTAGTGATCAGACAGAAAATTACTCCTCCTACCACACCATCTGTTTGAGCCATTAAATTTTATAAAACAACATTTTTATTGGTACACTACAGTATTTTTTTAAAAGTTAACTCAAAGTTTTTTTTTTGTTAAACTCGAGGGTAAAAATACTTTTAGAGTGTAAAACTATGCCTAGTTTAGTGGGAAAATAAATACCAAGCATATTTTTTTTACCTTTGTTATGGCTAATCTTACCATATTTATTTCAGTTGGTTGATTTGCCGACAATCGTGGAGAGTCTGAAAACAATTGATAACAAAAGTTTCTACAAGACTGCGGACTTGTGTCAGGTACCCTAGTTTTATATATTGCCCCAGAGACCTAGGAAATAAATTAATATTGAACGGCTTTTGGTGACCAGGAGCGTGTTAAAATTAAAATCATTCAACTATGCTAAATTTACACTCCATTCTTTGGTTCATTATTGAAGGACGAAGAAAATATAACAATATATTTAAAAAAGGAGTTTTATTTTGAAAATTTAGGAATATTTGAATAAAATTTGATATTTATAAACTACCTAATTAGGCTTACAAATATATAAATTAACTAATAAGGATTACATATTATATCATATTTACTGGGCAATTTAAATTTTACAGAAAATAAAGTAGATAAGGAATTTTTAAGCCTTTTAGTAGATAACAATCCGACACCTTAGATCAGTTGGTAGCGTGTCTGTCTACCGAGTTAAGGGTCCCAGGTTCGATTCCCGCTATGGCCGAAAAATGTATCATTGGTGAAACTTGGATTTACCCTATCACATTGATAAATTGACGGCAGGGGACTGGGTGTTGTGCTTGTCTTAGTCTTAAGTTAAATTATAAGACATTGAAGCTATGACAGACCTAGCGAGCCAGTAGTGGAAAATATGTGGCTTGAATAAAAAACTGACCCGGGCTGGGAACTGTAGTGGATGGAAAGTAAAGTAGGCCTAGATATCACTTTAAATGGAGAAAGGTCTATTATTTTATCAGTTGTATGCCATGCTCAAAACCACTAAGGCACAACTAATTCTTGTAGTGGTGCCGATTTGAATCCCAGTCAGGTCAAACAAAGATACTTAGTTGTAATGTTGTGCGAGATTAGTTCTAGTATGAGGGGTTGTGAGTTGTTGAAAGTGCAGTCCCAGGTGCTAATAGCCCTCCCTACACGCAGTACTGACAGAATGGTGGCTCATGGGTGAATATCACCCTCTCTCTCTCTTAGTTGTTGATCTGCAAAGAGGAGGATGATCAGACGACAACAGACGAAGAAAGCCCCGCTAAGACAAAAAAGAAGGACCCAAACAAGGTGGACAAGAAGTTTTTGTGGCCGCACGGCATCACGCCACCGCTCAAGAACGTGCGCCGCAGGCGTTTCCGGAAAACCCTCAAGAAAAAATACGTCGAGGCGCCGGAGATCGAGAAAGAGGTAGAGCTTTTTTTCTTTGTTAAGTTGGTTTCATACACCTGCTTTGTTTGTCTGGTCAGGTATGACATGATTGTTTACAGAGCTGTTGATCGATCGATTGACACATTAGTTGCCTCAATGGTCGTGGTCTGAGGTGTTTCTTTCACATTAGACTGTATTACCAACTAAGGGTAGGCAGGGATTCGAACCCTGGTCCAGGACACCCTTGACACCTAGCTTGTGTTTCCCACACTCCCATGTGAGACAGGTGGTAGGACAGGTGCACACAATGTTATAATAATACTGGCTCTATAAGTAAATTTCTGAGAATATCAAGTTTTATTGAAATATCGATGACCTGGTGGTCTAGGGGTAAGGTGTCAGACTTCTGTGCTGGGTGTCCGGGGTTCAATCCTCGGTCCCGGCACAAATTTATCTGATTGCCAAACCCTTCCTTCACCTCTGACAAGACGTGTATTAATCACAACTTGTGAATGTGTGGAATGCCAGGCCTCCACCGTGGTTCGGATCCCACGTTAAACTGTAGGTCCTTCATTTCATCTCACAATCACCCTACCATTACACATTAGCGTAAGTGCGTATAACCCGAACGGGTGGTAAGACGCGGTGCTAATAATAATAACATTCTGGTGTAGGTAGGTGTTGTTACGTCTGACTGTGAAAACGCCTCTTAGCCATCAAGTTGTGCTCCAATAAAGTGATCCAGCAGAGCACACAACCTTCAGGCTCTCTTATAATCAAACCACTATAAAATGTTACTGCAGGTGAAACGGCTGCTGAGGGTGGACAACGATGCAGTTAATGTCAAGTGGGAGGTAATCAACGAGGACGATGAGAAGATGAAGATGGGCGGAGTGGTGGTGAAACAGGAGCCAGGCCTCCACATGGGGGTCCCGGGATGGGGGAGAACTCGATTGACACAAGCAACCAGCAGAGCGTTGATGTGGGTAAGTGTTCCATAGGAGTCTTCTACAAGCCTCAATGTATAGTTTAAGAATTAGTAGTTACACAAGGATTGAAACAGACACTTGGACGTGATGTTAAGTAACTGATAGTGAAGCAAGGTTTAGGCCGATATAACAAACACGTTCTCTTTCATTTCTTTTGAAAATTTAAATAGCTTGAAATAGAATAAATCACTGAAAAGAACATAAAAAACCGACTTAATAACAAAGTTCACAAAAACAACTTAAGATTTTATGCTAAAATTGGGTTATGCATAGACAGCTGTTTCAGTGACCATCAACTTTATCAGGGTTGTTAGTAAATTAAGTCTAAAATCGATTGGCTTGGAATTGGAAGGGAAGGGGGGGACTGTAACTTAGTACTTCTGCATAAATATCAAGAGGTTGTGATGGATGATCCTGATCTTCAAGATTTATTTCATCCCTTTAGGAATCACTCGTATTCACACTCACTTATCAATGTCAGCTGACACTCATACTTGATTCGATTTTCACTTCCACTAGAATATAATTCCTGTTCAGTTTCATTAAATAGTGGTGAGAAAGAGGCCCTATCTAAGGCTTAGAAACAATCGAGACACCATCACCCTTCCACCGCCATGATCCTTAACAAGTCTGCCAATATCACGACGACAACTTGCAGATGAAAATTACTGACAAGAAAAACACACTACAGTCTCACAAGTACATGGACCACATCGGGCTCCTCACACCCTCTAATCCACCAGTTTCCCTTTGTTTTTCAGCGGAGCACGACATATTTGGTGGAGCTGTTAGCGACAGTGAGGAAGAAGAAACTAACATCAACATTATGGAGCTGGAGGATGAGACCAGTCGTCTGTCGGCTGATGACAGCAGGCTCTCAGATTCAACGTCTCTACAGGTAGACCTTAGTTTCAATCAACTCCTCAATTATTGACATCAGCACATAGCCAAATCTTCATAAATAATTGTTGTTACAAAAGTAAAAACATATAACAATGTTTGTTGACCTTTAGACAAATGTGTCTTTGATCTCCCAAAAGTTTCCCCAGTTCGTGTTTCTCTGGTTGAAACAGGTTAGGAATTCGGTGTTTCTAAGGTAAAAGTGGTTGGTAACATTGTCAGCAGCGAATGAATTGTTCCTAAAGGGAAGGAGATTCCAAAACTTTGGTTTGAAAGTGCTTCGTTTCCTCTCCTGTCCATCCTTAATAAATTGATAGGTTTTATCAGAATATTTGAATCCTAAATTAACAACTACATTACGAAACCATAACAGGAAATTAAAATGCAAACTATTCAGAAATGTCAGAAAGCCCGTGTTATCTCAATTATCTAAGTACTTATTAAATTCCTATTTTTAGTTTGTCTGTGAAGTAGACTTATTGCATCGCTAGCCAAACAAATAATGTTACAGGATTCCTTGGAGCGTCAGCATCACGCATGGTGACCCAGTTCCATCGGGACATGTTCAGTAGTCGAAAGGCGCTGCACAGCCCGGGGGGTGGCCATATTAAACAGGAGAATACCCAATCTGATTTTGAAGGGACCTCGGAGGTGAGCCATTTTGGCACTGGTATCAAGTCTGAGATGTCCTTTGATTTTGACATCCTCAAGAGTGAACTTCCCTCGGCGCATCCAGATGAAGCCCCGACTTCACCTCAGTTCGGAGACACTGGGCCTCCCATGTCCCGGGGTAAATATTCAATAGCGGTACATGTTCATAAATAAATAGCAGTACCCGGGAAAAATCTTCTCCAAGTAAAATATTATATTATTAAAAGTTCTATATTGTACTTGAGATTATTTTTTTATCACCGTGTCTTACTACCTGTTCGGGTCTTACGCTTATGTACTAATTATGCTTATGTTTTTAAAGATTGAGAAGGTTATATTTTGAGGTAATGTACCAACATTTACATGAAGGGAGAATGGAAAACTACCATCAGTACACCCGACCTAGATTTGAACCTCAACCTCCCCTTCATGGGCAGTTTAGTCGACTGCCAGAGTAGTGTGTGGAGCGGTTCTAGAGTTTGTAAAAACACGTTTATAGCCGAACATTGATGATAGTGCAATAATGTGATGATTTGCGCTGGTTTTTTGGCTTGGTGGCTTGTTATTAAAGTCAAGCTTAAACCGTTTGATTATTTTATCTAAACAAATGTAAAAAGTGCCTTATAATCACAATAGGTTCAAGTTTTGTCATTTTGTGCTATTAAGTAAATTACATATTAGTGTTCACTTGACAAAATCTGTAGTTATTCAATTGGATATTGTGATATTTATTTTAGTCATTGGTTTAGGCTATTGCACAATATCTTTTTTTTTCGACATAAAACGTTAAAAAAATATCCGAACTTGCCTTGAAATTTAGGGATATTTCACATTCGGCTTCACTTAAAATAAAAAAAAGTGTACTTAGCGTATCCTTGTTTCTTGTGATAGCGTACCCCTGTTTTTGTGATTGTTATATTTGAATACTTTAGGTAATGTTTGTTGCAAGTTAATGCTTTCAAGTTTCTAGTTTAAATCCACCAAACGAGTCTTTAGATAAAATGTGTTTCATTTTCCATCCTTGATTATGTTGGTAACATGATTGCCCCATCTGACCACAGTCCCTAACTGTGTGATTGCAGGGAGTATCCAATCACGACTCAATGAACTAGAACACCAGCTACTAGATCTACGTCACCGACGCCAGCAGCAGGAATTAGAGATTGCCAACATTGAAAACTACGCTCTTAGACAGAGATTCCAAGACATCTTGGACCATCTTTTGACCGAGCAGCTGGAGAAGGAACAAGAGGTAACATTGGTTTGTTTAAAATAAAATGATGATATTTATTTTTAAACGTTAGGGATAGAATAACTTTACTCTCACCTTTGTATGAATATTTTCATAGGTTCATACATTTCAGAATGAACCCAACTAAATCTTAGGTCTGTGTGTGATCCATCGGTCAGTAGACTCTGCTTTAAAGGTTGACAGACAAAGCTTGGTTTCAAATTCTCAAACATTGATATTTGTTATAACATGAAACCCTCTTTCATGTACTTGTACTAATATCACAAAGTATGTAACGCCATTATATAATATTGTAATATTCTCTTGTTCCAGTACCAAGAACTCACAATCGTTACTACAACTCGGCTAGTTTTAAAGTAGCTGTCCCAGTTCAACCAACACTTGTTCACTAATGTCTTGTTCAAAATTGAGGTGAACATTATTGTATACTTGAAGGAAAAAAAGCTTACAGCCATTCTGGCTTTCAGTCGGAATGGCTGTGACAAAGTGAAACTATGTATAATTAGGAGAGTTGTTGCCTTTTGACTAAAAGCTAACTTTCAAGTGTTGTGTAACGTTGGTTTCAAAAACATAATTTGGGTGTGAAGTTTAAATAAAGCTCAAATGCATTTAAATATATTTTTTATAACTGCGTCTTACTACCTGTTCATTCTATAAGCATATATAATAATTTCTTTAGTGGGATAGGAATGAAGTATTTTTAACTAGTGTTAAATTGGCATTATTGAAGGACAGGAGGCTGATTGTAGACCTATTTCTGGGACAGTGGAGGTGGAGAGAATATTTGGCAGAATAATGGAAATGGTAATTACAGAGAAAGGAAAGCAGTAGAAGTATTGCAGGTGTATGCCCCTCAAGCTGGATGCAATTTGGAGGGGAAAAGAAAATTAACCGGAAAGACACCTGGGAAAGGAAAGGAAATAAATAAAAATAGTTCTTGTAAACTACCATTAGATGAATTTTTAGAATTAGTTTTTTTTGTAATTTCAAATATGCAAGATAAACATTTTAAACAAAACTGTTAAAACCATTTTAAAAATGTTTTTCTAAATTCGGCATGGCACACTTTAACTCTAGGCCTGGATTTTTTAAAAAAATCCCCTAGGTATTACCATATAATGTTTAAAAATCAAGTTTGATCAAACTCGATAAAAACTTTTTAGCTGTAGCATCAGAGGACAAACCTCTAGAATCCGGTACGCCCGGACCGGCTGAATCCCATTACACCCTTGGTGATGTCAGATATTTGTGTTTGATAAGAAATACCATAAAAACAGCTTGATGGTACTTTTTGTAGGTAGGATGGGTAGTTTACAATAGCCAGGGGTTATATAACAAAGCCTAAAGAATATGTTAGATGGTGAGTCTAACTTTGTACAATATTGTATCTTATTTAAAAACGATTGAAAATGAATGTGGCCAGACTATACTAGCTACTGTACAACCTTATTTTGGTTGAAATTATATCCACGTGTACAGAGTAAGCTAGACACTTATTCATGTCTAGTGACCAATACTTTATTTTCACTAATATTAACAAAATTACAGCAATAAACATAAACAAATGTTTTATATTTACTACATATCAAACTCTGTATGAAACAATTCTTCAACCCAAACCTGCAAACCTTCCAAAACAATACCATTAGAATTTGTTACATTTTTATTCAAATAATTTGGTAACTGTAAATCACCAGCTTTTAATTTTTTCAGTATTCTATGTTTTATTCCATTCACATGTTTGGAATATGCTTGTAGTTCACCCTTACATGTATCCGATTGACTTTTTAATTTGATTTTCTCAGAAATAATTTTCCTCAATCTGATATCAACTGATGTGTGATATTAGTTAAACAGACTGCTTTTGAAATATCTTGTTGGTGTGAAGTATTTGTTGTTGGCGTTACTGGTTGTCTCAGAGCATTTCCCACCAACTCTATTACTGCTGTTTCAACCACGACTAAAAGGTTCATGGGACTTAAGTACAAGAGAAAACTCTCCCAAGAATTGTTTAAATTTGGGGGCTCCAATTTATTAGACATTCTTTTTATCACTTTTTCAGGGACTGCATGATCAGGTTTGCGATTGGAATTATATTTTAATGCTTCTTGAAGACTGCACTCAAAGTAAATTTGACAGAAGCCGATAGAATGGCACCTAGCCAACTGATAGTAGTCGTACCTCATACTTCTGTAGTACATATTGTCATCAATAATAAGCCATACTTGATGCGAGTCTTTGTCCACACATTCTGAATAATGTTTCAGCAATTCAGCAAAATGGTCATCGTTTATATTTGTTCCGATTCTGAACGATTCTTCTGGCTTTTTGACAATTTACAATGCAACAGAATCTTTTCAACTAGAGACAGAATAATCCTTCGCTTCTCCTTCCATGATACAAAGTTATCAGTTTTAGCTGTTTGGTATCAAATTATCATAGTTCACATGAAAGATATTATATATTTGTGTCCCACTAGAATCTTTTTCTTCCCTTAACCTCCGAATAAGACTTTCACATAAAGTAGTTTTACCAGAACCAGGCAAACCTATTAAGATCACAAGACATAAATTAGTTTCCATTTTCCAACGCTAATATACATCAATAATGGCAGCTTGCTTGAAGGTTACAAACTATTTAAAAAGTCCTCAGCTGTCTTGTTTCGTGTCGTTACTAATGCGGCAGTTTCCTCTCTGAGACATCTGTCGTGACGTTGGTTTGATTGGCGGCTTGTTGACTCTCCTGGAGTTTGCTCATTTCTTCCATTCTCTTGTTCATAATAATTGGCTGAACTTCCATGTACACTTGCATTAGTTTATTGTTCATGTTGACATACTTGTCTGTACACAGGCTTACACATTGCGCCTAAAGAAAAAACAAATTAATTATTGATTGTAGTCAGATAAATCACTAATGAGTTTGTCAGAGAAGTTAACACTTTTTCCCCTTGCCCCTAGAGAGATCCCATCCCATGGGCGCGACTATCTCTGAGCGATAACAAATAAAACAAAGGAAGTTGAGAGTAAAGTAAACTGCAGACAACTGATAGATATTTCACACCCCAGTGCATCTTAAAACACGGTCTTTACAGCCATTTCAAAAAAATAAATATTGAAACCTGAAAATTCCAGGACTTTTCAAGGCCCAGAGCAATTTAAGGACTTTTCCAGGCCTTGAACAGAGAAATATAAAAATTCCAGGTCTTTCAAGGACTGTATGAATCCTGTTTACATTAGCAAATTTAACGATGATTTTACTGTCTTTAAAACAAATATAAAACTAAATATCTTTTTTTTTAAAATAAATTTTTAGTGAAGGCCTACATTATTTTCCCCTTTATTCTTAAGGCCCCAATGTCTCTGATCCCCATATTGTGTGGCTTGATAATTTTGGAGGAGGCCTGATATTTAAGGCTTTATTTTGTACCAGAATCCTATGGTCTTGTGGTATTTTGGTAGGATAAAAGGCCTTCGGGGACGGTAGAAGGAAGTCCTTTCGTCCTACCATTACTCGTGGTTTAGGGCCTCTTACAAGTGAAACATTCTACCGCCACTATTATATATAAGGACTTCTTACCAGGGTCTAACTCCTGTGAACACATAATTTAGGCAACATTGTGTACAAACCTCCTCAGCTGAAATATCCCTGTTGCTAAGAGTAGACACACATCTTAAGAAGCAGACCTCCGACATGATGTTATAGACTTGAAGAAAATCCTTGAACTGAAACAATATTTCAATTATTGTATTACTACCAGTAAGTTACTCAGGTTTGGTAATATGTTTAACAAACTTAGATAAACGAGTCATTTGTATCAATATCAAGAGTTCACTGCACAGCATCCAGAAAGATGAGCAACATCTGTATCATATGTTCCCACAGCACCTAACACGCGTATTATGCTAGTATTGTAGGGGTGCGGAAGGAGGAAATATACCCGCATTTGTGTGAGTGGAGAGTGAGAAGCAATTTTGGGGAAAAACACCCTCAGCACTGGTACACCCGACCAGGATTCAAACCCAGTTATTCGCCTTATTCAGTGATCCAACCTATTGTATGTAAGAGTAGCGCACCTCAGACCATGCATCGACATTTATTTGTATGGACTGAAACTTAAGCCCCATCTACAGACTCCATAGGCCTATCCGTAAGGTGCGTGGTACTTGGTACGATATCGACCCCAACACTAACAGATTGTTACGCACTTTATGGATATGGAGTCTATAGATAGGACTTCAAAGCTACCTATCTGGGTCTATCTAGACCAATGAAGGCCAAAGTACGGCCCATGCACATGTTTGATGCGGCACGCGAAAGGATTCCAAATTCCGATCAAATGTTAACAAAAAAAAAACGCAATTCTATCTTATAGCTTAGTGAGCAGTGTCCAGAGATGAAATAGTACGGGAACCATCCACACACTCAGATGGAATTAAATGAACTGCAATGTAATACACAATTGAAGCAGTTGTTTCTGAACGTCCCAAAAACTTGAGTTCTACAAGTCCTTATCGAAATCAAGTTTCCCAAATTTGATAGCTCATGCTCAGAAAGTTTCCATCCTTATAATATGTGAGCAAGTGTTTTATTACCTAGACATTTCGAAAAGGTAGGTTATAAACAGACTTTTTAACAGATGGTCAGTTTGATGCACTTCTGAGCGTCACCTCGCCCCAGACACTTATCACACACTCCTTCATTCAAGTAGTAGGGTTACATGTGTGTTAATTGAGTATTTGTTAAATAATGCAGACAACTCACAATGTATTAGAATTATATATCATTATAATGCAAATTAATGTAATAATTAATAAGACTTAATTGTACAATAGTTTTATAAAATGTACCATTGTGTCTTTTTAATATACTTTGTTACCCCGCCTGACGTTTTTCTTTTTTTCTTATAGCCCATTCCCAGATAAGTTTGCCCATCACTGATCTAGACTAAACCATATATATAAATGTTCTAATCGTCCATAAGTCAGTATTCTATCTACACATTTTTCATTGTAGACAAATCCACACTAAGCTATCAATAGACTGACATTCTTGTGCAACTAAATATTATTAAACTTTATTACATTTCTCAGTGCTGCATAATCCATTTGAAAATTAACGAGAGACGTAGGATAACTTCTATTTGAATACGATCATAAAAACATGGTGAATCTAGTAACAACCAACATATGAGAAAAGTAACCAGAATCTAAACTGATTTTATCCTAATAATAATTTAGGGAGTGAAATACTTTTAAATAATATATTTAAAAAAAGAGATGTTACTTTTCGAAATAAAGATTTAATATTTAATAAAGGGAATAAAATAAATATCAAGATTTGAAAATTGATTATTAATAACAGAATGTACCGAAATATGTCGAGTTAAATACAACCCTCAACAGCTGTTCTTCGTTCTTCAACTAGGTATCTTAGAAATCAAGGAGCAAGGAATTGTATCAACAATATTTGTACATCAATTTTCAAGTATTTTTATTTTGTATTGTAATTATAATGCTCCTATCTTAAATTATTAATTTTAGAATGTTTTATCAAATGTTTAATTAATGTATTATAGGGTTATTAAATGAAATGCAGTAACATACAGGTATAAAGCTTCATCAAATTTTAACATAAACATGAACGCTCTAGAAAGGATAGGTCAAGGCCATATATACGTCGTACTATATTCCAAATAAATTGATCTAACTACCCGGGAAAGATAAAAATATTTATCATGAAAAAAGGATAAATAATAAGGGTGTCGGAAACAATCAAACGTGACCCAGCAAGAGATCAAACCAAGGAGTAGATATCTTGATTGCTACAATGAAAAGGGGAGTTGATGGTTGCTTCAAATACTTCCCACTAATACACTAAATTTCGTAGTCTTTGATGTAGGCCCCTTGGTCTGAACAGTATTGAAATTGTCTTTACTGCTAACCTCTTGTGGAACAGAAAGGCGTAAAATAGAGTAATAACTAGAAAATTCAATAGTAGCCCCAAAATTAACTAAAGGACGTTCCATTAATTTCAACTTCAAATCTTGAGAACGTAAGCCATACACAAATTGTGTATAAAGGGAGCCATCAAAGCAATCTTTTGGAAACCTATAATAATGTGTAAGTTTTTTAACTCAGCAGAAAAATTTTCTGTGATTCATCTTCTTGTTGACTTCTGTTTTGAAAGCCCTCTCTGCAAATGGATTGGCTTCTGGCTGAAAAATGTTTATTAAAATATTTGCCATTTGGTCTAATGTTTTATATTAGGGCTCAGCTGGCTCACACAGATCACACAAATATTCGTACGAATGCTCGACGATGGCATCTAATTAATATAATTTTGTCTTACCTTCCAGTATATTATAAATTGTAAAGTTTTTTCAATATTTTCAAGTAAAACTTTCCAGATGGACTCATCTGGATCAAAAGGCTTAATATTAAAATTGGGAAACGACATCACAAGTCACAACGTGAAAGAATCGCTAATTTTCTTGTCAGCCATGGTATAAAATGTCGTTTAGCTGGAAAATTTGACTCAATAATTCGTGCGAGTTCTTTGCTCTCCTTGTTGCCACTATTATGTAAGCCCCACTAACCACAACATTAAAGTCTGAATAAATATGTGTAGTTAATATAACTCTGATACACGCACCTTAGGTCTTAAGTTATGATTAATTATTCACCAGCTTGAATCTAAATAATAAATGACTTATATAACCTTGAAGCTCGTCATTTGGACCAGTCCCAGTTTTATCAATACACTCACAAGTGTCGAACTTATTTATTCTTTTCAAATATTTTACTAACACATTTATTTGATATAACTCATGAAACTTTGATGTAGATCATTATATATTTTTATTTTCTTCAAACCTTTTACTAACAAATTTAACTAATCAAACACTGATGTATATCATATTACTATAATAATACAATTTAGCGAAGGATATCAAAATGGTACTGTGCGTTGTTTGTGTGTAAGAGAAAAAGCTATATTGTAAATGTTTACTTTTCTCTTACACAGTAGTTTTCACACGATAGCTCGAAAATTTCAGCCACATATGTGCAACCATTTATATTTTCCCATTGTATTCATCTTTGCCATGCGTGGCATGACGTCATCATCATTTGTTGGTGGGTGTTGTTTGGAATATAATATTGTCAAGTTTTATGCAAGTCAACTATACTAATGTATTTAGCATTTCTTTTTTATATATATTAGTGTTCAAATTATATTATATCTTAAATTATAATAATTTTAAGATAAGACATCATTGAAATTTACATTTCCCTGAAGAAACTAACATTTAGGTTAGGCTGTGAAACTGTCTAGTGTCACTTTTTAAATTATCATTATCCACAAACATAATTATCATTCGAGGTCACATTTGTACAGTATAATTAATAGTCGAGTTGGAGAAGAAGGGAGGGGGAAGTGCACACCGAGAGGGTGATTCTTAAATTTTTTTTCTAGCCTATCTTTTATAATGATAATTTTTTTTTGTTTTTAACCATCTATACTCAATAACAAAAGCAAATTTCCAATAATAACAAATTTTATATTGTAAAATAATTCTATATTGTTTAAAAATTTATTAAAAAATCACCTAATTCATTTAAATATTCAAAATAATTTCACAACATTACACCAAAAGTATTTTGGGTAGGCTACTGTACAAACAATAGGCTATTGCATATTTTCGGTCTATCCCAACCCCCAAACATAAATTCTTAGTTTATCAGCCTGTATTTAGTTGATGAAAATTACAGCATTGACTAAAAAAAAGAGGAAAACTCACCTTCCTCTTTTAAGGCGGCCAGAAGGCCATGCGTCTGCAAGCACACGGCATAGTACCTCAAACTGTATCTCGGAGAATATGTTTTTTTTAAACACGCAATAATCGTCTACAATGACCACATTTGAAATTGAAATACATTTGCCTCTTTGTCTTGTTTAAAACAATCTTTAACATCAACAAATGATTTGACAGGAAGTAAACGAACATAGCTTTCCATTAGGCCTGCAACTAAATCGATTCAAAGAGCCACAGACAGCTTAAATGGAAATGATGATATACATATAAATACCCAAATTAATAATTAGCATCATTATTAGGGTACAAACCTAACTTTCAAACCTTCAATATAATTACTGTGGATCTTAACCAACCGAGCTTAACCCAACCTTTCATGCACTAAGAAATTTAAATCTAAAATAATATTTATCAACAATTTAATTTCAATACATTGCGATGACGCCATCCACCGGAAACGATCATGAGTCAGTATTATAATACAAACTATGTGAGTCAATACAACGTTAGTAGTCAATATTTACATTTCTACGTTTCACTTGTGAGTGTTAGTGAGTTTAGTTTTAGTTTTATGGGTCTAGTTATTCTAAATGATCAAACTTGATCTGTCCTAGAAGGCCCTATTATTTGATTGGCCTTCTTTTTGAGTGTGTAGTAATAAATACATCCATACATACACAAATACCTAAGCATGCCATTTCCTCAAGGGATAGGCAAGAAACTGGCAAATAGCTCAGAAAACAACTCCGTACATAATCCTTCCTCACTAACATTCCCTATCCTTGCATACGCCCTTCGCCTCAACCGAGTCTTACATGCTCTTTTATTCTTAAAACACCTACACTTGTCTACAACATTTAGCCACATCTTACATGACCTACCCCTTCCTTTTGATCCACACACTCTACCTTCATATATTCACTTTGTAACTTGATCCACACTCATCCTCTCAACAGGCCCAAACCACTGTAAGACACTTCTTTCACATGACCATATTGTATTCCCTTTCAAACAGCACTTCTTCAGCAGCCGTTTAGTACGACTCTGTTCATACAGTTTTACCACACACATTTCTTAGAGATATCATTTCAACCGCATTCATCTTGCTCTTTTGTTTCTCCTGACAAACTCACACTGAACATCCATACATTGTTGGTGTAAACACACAGAATATCGATACTTCTTCCAAACATTTCCTCTAACAGTTCATTATCTTTGCCACACATTCCTCTCACATTCCACATTCCAATAGTTCATGTTCTCGCCAGCTTGTCAACAGAGGCACTTCAGTTTTAACCTCGGCTGCTGATCACAGCTTCGGTCATCTGAGGCTAATATTCCACCTTTTCGTTTATTAATTAGTTAAAAGACGACCAAGTTACTAGCCTAATAACAACAATGAAATATATCAATGTATTTTAGAGATATCTACCAAAGAAAGTTGTCTTATATTATCCCTACTGTACTGTCCTCTCACCAAATAATGGACCACAAACACTTAAATTGGAATTGTTTTAGGATCTATAAGTTATATCAATAGTCCCTGGGCCTATACCGTAAGTTAAGGCTGTAAAAAATATCATTGATAAGCCTAATTTAACATTAATAAATTACTATCCTAAAGGTCTTGTGCTGAACTTTTTATAAACTTTTAAAACTTGCTTTCTCCAATTTACATGTGTGATTCAGTTGGGTTTTTTAAGTGTCAATTAATGTAAGTACTAGGTGGAGTCGGGAAGGAAGACTTTTTTTTATTGTTACAAAAGTAGAGGGACACTGCGTGATGTGAATGTCGGAAACTAAGGTTTTATTTGACACTCAACACTATGGAAATGCATTATTATTCACAATTAATGCACCAAGATAGATATAATATTGTTCTATATTTTTCTAGTATTAGACTTTATTAATGTATTCACCTACATCACAAAACAACAATGAGTCATATTGTTTTAAACATTCTCTGAAACGTTTCAACCTCACAACTTGGAATAATGTCTGGCTACATAAATCTATCAATAGACCTATGTCAGAAAATTAATCTGGACCGTAAATTTCCTAGCCTTCTAGAACAGCGGTTACCAACCTTTTTTCACTTGTGTAATCGTTGACAGCTCATTTCCATTAATTTCGCCCTTAACTTTGAGCAAAATGTTTAATTACTACATTAGTAGTTATTTCTGATTTATTTGTCTCAACTGAAAATAAATGGGCTAATAATGGGATTAAAAAACAATGTGACAATAAGCTGAATACAGAGTGCATATATTTCTACATTCAAAAAGCATAAGTTACAATAAAAACTTACACATTTAATCAATTTATTTACTAATAATTATAAAAACTATTTTATGTTTGAAATTGAAATCATTTTCTCAAGGTAAAATAAATAAGAAAACCCTGACTGTACCCTCACCATATTGTTGAGTTAACATCATAGCTTTCGACTGATCTTTCGTCTTACACTGCTACCATATGTAGCACTTTTCGTCACTATTCAAATATTCTCGTACATACCCTACGTTGAGAACCGTTGTTCTAGAAGGACACTTTTTCATAATTATACTTAGAAACTTCTTGAACACACTTTAATTAACTTATAATCAATAATATTATTAATAATCCTGTAAACAACTTAAGATTCTCAAAATAAAAATATTAATTAAGGGTGGTCAGAATCCCATACGCTTTGGAAAATGTCAAGAATTTATTCATTCCCGAGAGTCTCATTACTATTATTATTTGAGGTATTTAACACAAACTAAGTTAATTCTGGCATAGGAACATCACATAGCCTTCAAGCCATTAATGCAGCACTTTAAAAAGAAAAGCCCCTATGTCAGTATAATATTTTTTTGTGGCCATATTGAGGATCGAACCTGGGTCCATTAGCTCACTTTGTATACCGACTGAGTTAAGGAGTCGGACAATATTTCAAAGAGCCAATCTTACAATGTCTCGTCAAAGTCCTCGTAACGTGGAGTGCTAGAGTTGTTTCAAATCTTTTTATTTGCTTAATTTGACCATAAAGAATATAAGCAAGTCATTACAACATTTATGTTACTGTTTTGAAAACAAATCAATCAAAGGAAGTCCAATTTATTATGTCTGTTTAAGGTTATCTGGATAGCTCAGTGGTTAGAGCATTGGTGAATTAAGCCAAATGTCCCGGGTTCACTTCCTGATCCAGGTGTCATTTTCCAACTAATTTAAATTAACAAAAGAATAAACATTAAATAAAACAATATTATTATTATTATTATTATTATTATTATTATTATTATTATTTATTATTATTAACACCGCGTCTTACTACCCGTTCGGGTTATACGCACTTACACTAATGTGTAATGGTAGGGTGATTGTGAGATGAAATGGAGGACCTACAGTTTATCGTGGGATCCGAACCACGGTGGAGGCCTGGCATTCCTCACATTCACAAGTTGTGATTAATACACGTCTTGTCAGAGGTGAAGGAAGAGTTTGGTATTCAGATAAATCCGTGCTGGAACCGAGGATTGAACAAATAAAACATTAAATAAAACAAAACAATAACTTGTCGACTCTTACCAAACAGTAAGCACCAGTTAGTTTGCTTTTAACACACCACATCTCCGTTTATGTCTGACTCTTTATTCAAATGATCTTTCTTTAGTTTCTTCTATTCCAGGTTGAACGTTGCTGTAGAAACTCTCAACTGAACAATGTCCCAAGCTGTACTAAACAACAAACCCGTTGAAAATACCTCGGTCGAGAGGAACATTCATGAAATGTTGAAGGACACTCCAACAATGAATGAAAGCAACAATGCGGTTCATTCAGGAACTGCACCTCCAACTCCACCGCGGATGGGATATATCCCCTCCCACCCCACTTCACTGCCCCTCACATCCACCACAGGTAAACAACACGACAAAACATCCTTCCCTCCCCTAGAACTACTTATCACTTCAAGTTAGCGAGCTGGGATTCATTTCACTCACATTCTATTCTGTTAATATACCAACAAAACAAACACAAAAATATTGCAGCCTGTGACTTGACTTACAAACACTGTCAGACAACTGCAAAAGGAAAAAATTATTTTACGTTTTAAAACTTCAAGATTTAGTTCATTTGGGGCCAAATTTGTTATAAATGTGTACTCCTCTGAAGATATCGACACTCATCAGAATGAGCGTATTTCATATCATGGTATTGAATTAAAACATTAAAATAATACTATATGTTCTGGAAACAGTTCCTTTTTGATCAAAGTTTAAATTTGGATCATTTGTGCACACATAAACATTTAAAATTATATTAAAATTAAATCACAAAACATTGCGGATATCTATTTAATGCGGATGATGTATTATTATGCCAACCACTGAATCCTACTGATGAATTACAGTTGCATCACTCATCTAATTCTTTCACATCCACTATTGTCTCCAGCCTGTTGTCACTTTTTTATTCAAGCCATATATTCTCCACTACCGGCTTGCTAGGCCTGTGTAGCTTCATATGCTTTATAATCTAATTTAGGACTAGGACAGGCACAACATCTAGTCCCCGGCCGCTAATTTATCAATGTGAAAGGGTAAACCCATATTTCACCAATGATACATTTTTCGCCCGTGCTAGGAATCAAACCCGGGACCCTTAGCTCACTAGGCAGACACGATACCGACTGAGCTAAGGTGTCGGATCATTAAGCTAATTCTATAGAAATGAATCATTAGATATATGTTTAATAAAGTAGTACATCATTATTAGGTGGCAAAAAGTCACCTTTGATATTGGGTGCGTTATTACAGCCAAATCATAGGATACAAATTACAAGGGTTTGTGGTGAACCTAATCTCTGAGATTGTTTTCCATAGCACCCTCGTCAATGCCGGGCACGCCTATAAGCCCGACACAAAATGGGGACCCTCAGATTCTCAAGTCACAGCAGTCGAAGATTGAGACTATCAAGAACTGGAGCATCTCGACGTACAAGTGTACCAAACAGCTCATGTTTGAGAAGCTGGGCAAGACATCCAGGACAGTGGATTCTGGTAATATTCTTTTTATGTTCGTAACCATCGACGAAACAGAGTATTGTACAACAGACTGTAATACAATTGTATTTTAATTCTATCAATAAACAAGAGTACCTTAAATGGAGTATGGGTATGTTTGTAGAACTGGAATCGCAGATCGAGCAGTTGCGTGATACTCAGAGAAAGTACTCCAATGTTCTGCGGCTGTCTAGAGCTCTGGCCAGTCACTTTTACCATGTGGTTCAGACCCAGGTCAGTCCATTCCTCAATCTCATAATTATATTCTCAACTGTTGTTTGGTGCTGTAGTGGGTAAAGTGGGTAACTTTGCTTGTTTGATACATAAATTGTACTGTAGCACCTAGTGACATTTTTTTTTAAATTGTTGATAATCTAGTGACACGCTCTTTTCAAGTTGGCTACATCAAGGCTAATTTTGTAAATGTTTTATAGACATGTTAATACATTGAAATATTGTATCTATTCAGTTTGTTGCGGCGTAGGCAGGATTCCATTGTGAGTTCTGTTAACAAATAGAGTAACTTTGCTCTCCAGGACGTTTAATCTTAACAAATAAGAAATTATAGTTACTTCTGTATCGGGGGTTCAATCCTCGGACCTAACACAGATTTATCTGATCGCCAAACCCTTCCTTCACTTCTGACAAGACGTGTATTAATCACAACTTGTGAATGTGAGGAATGCCAGGCCTCCATCGTGGTTCGGATTCCACGTTAAACTGTAGGTCCTCCATTTCATCTCTCAATCATCCTACCATTGCACATTAGCGTAAGTGCGTATAACCCGAACTGGTAGTAAGACACATTGTGAATAATAATAATAATAATAATAATGATAATGATTATGGTGATGATGATGATGATGATAATCTCCTTGTTCTCGGCAGTCTAGGTGAACACGAGAGTTACGTCTTAGACCTTGCGTCCACCAAACCGGGTAGGGGAAGGGTTAAAAGCATTTTTTTTTTTATCTTATTTTCTGTTAATGATGCTTGACCTTTTTTGCCTGCTGCTAATTTCCCAGTTGACTTAATAGACTGATTGTTGCCAAATTTGTATTTCCAGATTTTTTTTTTTTTTTTTGTTTACTGAATAGGAGACGTTGTTTGTGAAACGAAGATAAACAAAGTTAATACTTAAAGTAATTTGTTCAATTAATTTTTAACGATCTCTACTTGCTTTTTTTATGGTTTAAAATATATCACAATAAAAACACACACACGTGCGTTTTTGTTCTTTAATTGTTTAATTTAACGTCTGTTTTATTCGTTTGTAAAATAATAAGTAAAACCAACCAACTATAGGAACGTGTTGCGAACTCGTTTTGTTCAAGTCTGGGCACTCGGCTACAGCAAACTGAACACAGAACATGTTTGTGGAAACGTACGTGTTCGTTGTTCTGTTCTAGTCTGGACGCTCGACTACAGCAAACTGAACACCAAACATGTTTGTGGAAACGTACATGTTCGTTGTTCTGTTCAAGTCTGGACGCCGCTTAAAGGAGAAGGGCTGGTAGTACAGATAAACTTGGAGTCATTTTACTTAACTTACCCGGCCGGCCGGCCACAGGCGATGATGTTGATTTATATTGTTTAGCGAGTATCACAGTGTGATAAGATAATGTTAATGTTGTTTGCAGCACGCATTGGGTGAGGCTTTCTCGGACCTCGCCCAGAAGTCTCCAGAGCTGCAGGAAGAGTTCTTATACAACGCAGAGACCCAGCGTAATCTCACCAAGAACGGAGAGACGCTCTTAGGGGCCCTCAACTTCTTTGTCTCCTCTGTCAACACACTGTGTAATAAAACAATAGAAGACACATTGTTGACCATCAGACAGTATGAAACCGCACGGTACGTATCGCTCTTAGGGTTTTAACGGCAGACAAAGAAGCTGAAATACAAACGGAGGTAATCTATCACCAGTTGTGTTCAACAAGTGATGAATGAATTACAAATATGAAATACAAATATTAAGATATGGGGATTGCTACTTTAGCAGGAAGCAAATGGATTCTAAAAAGGTCACTAGAAGGGATGAAAAGATTTTTAAAAATAAATTCAACTTGAAATTTCACTTCACAATAAGAAAACTGAGGTGAGAGAATGTATTGTGATGACAAGGCTGTGGATTTATATGCACTAAATACTGTTAAAAATGCACTTAAAACTGAAGAAATATGAAGAAGAAAAAAAACTGGAAAATATGCACATGTAAAAAAAGTATCACGGTTTAAATGTTAAAATTTATAAAACTAGCCAATATTCTACAATAGCTTACTGATTGTGATTCTGATTACAGTAGACAACTAGACATTTATAAAGATTATCTTGAGTGAATTTCTTCTGATTATCACTTTGAAAAGCTCCTCTCTACGTCACATGTAGTGATGGGACAATTTTTGAAGCTGGTCGAGTATACTCTGTGAATTCTTCTGAACATACCCTCTGAATTACTTGGTTGATTCTTTCCAAAACACTGAGGCCTGCATTTCTTTTCAATATGTTGTAAAATGTGTCCACTATGGATCTCCCGATTGTACCCGGCACAGTACTATTCATTCCTTTGTGGAACAGCTCTAAAGATTCCGATAGTTGTAACCCTCGTGTTTCAAGCTTGGTGATGGAGTCAGGTAAGTTCCAAGATGTCTTTGTATGAATACAATCTCACTCTACGACTCCTTGCTCTCAGAAACCCTGATTACAGACTTGATGTGGTTGTAACATCAGGATTCAACAAACTCAATACCTGCAAATAAATACATACCCTCACTAACCGTGGTAGACTCCTTACACTTAAGAAGTGTTTAAATACTCGGACCATATATAAGTAAAATGTGTCTTTAATAGGGACGTGCGAGACTCGAAAATTCAAGAAAAAAATAGTCTTGATCTCATCTCGAAAGTTAAGAAATGAATCTCAAAAATTCAATAAATAAAAAAAAATCAAATAATAGCCCTAATAAATTATAAAACCAAACCAGGAATATATTATTTCCAATAATACGTAATAACATAAACAGCCTTCATTAAGAAATGTTTAGGTTATAAATAGTGTTCATTGTAACTACTTATCACTATTTTATTAATTACATTTAAAATGTGTACGAGTTATATCTCAGTGTTTAATGAACTATAAGACAATCTAAAGCAAGCGCCATCTCAAATGTCAAAAAGGAACTCTATAAACTACATATTTATTTTAATAAACATAATCTAATTTTTTTTTACTTTCAAAGGATGTTTTCTCTTCTCGTTCTCGTGTCTCGATACTTTTTTATATTCTCATCTCGAATTGAAAAAATGGTTCTCACACATCCCTAGTTTTAATATTGGTTGCTTGTTTAAGCTTCAATGAGTATAGCTTACCTTCTTAATATCTGGAGGATGATTGCTGCATTCGGCCAGGGGCTCCATCTAGTGAGCACAGTCTCTGGAGGAAGCTCCTCTTTTAACAGAGCTCTAACAAAAACCTTCTTCACCGCAGATATCTAATCATTCCCCACTGGAGACTGTGAGCGGATTTCTTCAGCAACCCAGCTAAGTTCATGGACAACACAACTTATATTAAGTACTTTTGGATAGAACACTTTAAAAGAGCACTTGGTTTCACCCTATATGGGGCGCTCTAGATGCTCTAGATTTTCAAGATAGTAAACTGCACTCCTTTTGATTTGTATTCAGTAGTTGAAATATTGTTTGTCTTGTTTAAAGTAACTTGTTGACCATGTGCAGGATAGAATATGATGCATATCGGACGGACTTGGAGCTGCTGGCGCAAGCTCCGCGGACGGATGTGAACACAGCTCGCCTGGAGGAGGCGCAACAGAACTATGATCATCACAGAACCCACTTTGAGAAGCTTCGCTCAGACGTTTCTATCAAACTTAAGTTCCTTGATGAAAACAGGGTGAGTGTTTGGACGAGGTAAATTGAAATTAGAAGTTACAAAAACTCTGGACGACCAGTTTTATTGTTCAAAACATAACACATATTTAATATTTCTGATTTATGAGGTAATTGTGTTATATATTATTTATTATATATTGCAGTGTCCTATCATACATTACAAATCTCCTTTTTTCCCCCTTTTGGTTGTTTGGTTTCCTCTTAGAGTAAGTTGAGTTGCGTGTTCCACACTCCCTCCTGATGAGTTCCAATAGAATGAAGCCTAGGTCGGGGGATTGGGCGGTAATGATTGGTTTTCTTCAAGAGGCAACCGTTACCTCTTTGTCCATTGGCAGCAATGTAAAGTGTGAATTGTGTGTAGCAAGCTTGGGTCGGGTTATGTTAGCTTGTAGAGAAAGAAACAAGTTGGGAGTCTTGTGACTCGTTGTGCTCTATCAACATTCAGGTTCACCAAAGCAGGGAGCCTGAAATATCAGACAAGGACAGATATATTCCACTCCACCATATTCTGAGAGAAGTAGCTTGCCAAGGTCAACTGTTTAGTGATCAGCCTGTCTGTCGGTAACAATCCAGAAAAGGAATAGATCAAATACAGAGAATATAAAAGGGTTAACAAACCTAGGAAACATTTAAAGGGTTTCAAACCTAAGAAACTTTGATGAAATGTTATAAATTATATTTTTTTATTGTATACACTCTGGGTTCGGCGAACTACCACAGTAAACTGGCCGTGAAGCAGGAAGGAGAATTAGGCGATTCTGGTCGGGTAGTTCGAGAGGACTCAGCTCGGCCACAAAGAGGAGGTGAAGGGTGCTTGTCTGGCGACCTTAGAGCCTTAGGGGTTGAACTCAGAAGGGGGTGGAAGGGGTAAAATACTACGGTCAACCTTGGGGATGCGAGAGGGGGAATGGAGGGGTGGTAACAATATGTTGCATGACTTTTAACTAATTACCGGTACATGCAAACACGCCATCTATTTTTTTTATCTATAACTGCAATTGGTTACCACCCAACCCTCGATCTAGGTTTTACTATCACATAACTCATTATCTGGCAGTGTGTAACATGCACTACAACTTCCTGAAAAAGGAAACCAAGAGATTGTTTAGTTTAAATGTGCACTTTGCGAAACAAAGCATACAATTCACAAACCACCTTAACCATTGATAAAACATCTAACATTACATATGCGACCCTAAGACCAGGGGTTTTATTTCTCGAGCCAAAAGATGAAAGACGTTGCTACCTGGAATCAAGTCCCATTCATATACTTCTCGTCATTGACAACTTCGGTCACTGAAATGAGCTCCTATGTAAATATCTTCCTCAATTCATTTATATTCACTTTTATTGAAGAAGGTATTTATACTATCCAAAAAACTACAGATCTTTCTAGTTTATTTAAAAACTTCAATTGTAGTTAGTACTTTCAATGTTTTGGTGTCGTCCAAAATTATGTAATACTTATAAGGAGCACATTTAGTGGGGAAGTTTGTTATTGGTGTTGTTGTTTTAGATCAAGGTGATGCACAAACAACTCCTACTGTTCCACAACGCAGTGTCTGCGTACTTCTCCGGCAACCAGTCGGCATTGGAGGCAACCTTGAAACAATTCAACATCAAAGTGAAGTCACCCAACTCGGCTGTGACATCTTGGCTGGAGCAATAGTCGTTCTGTACCCGCACATACACACACCTTCTCTTGTAGCTTGTAGCGCTTGTTTTACATCTCACTGTAATACTGTGCGTCACTTAACCTAGTTTGTGGCACTTGGCGACTCTCACACGTGATGGATACTTATTCGCAACACAACTGTTCTATTAGGATTTATTGTTTGATAAAACACACATTATTAACTTAATACATATTCAATCATGTTAGGCCGTTCTGCTTCTATGACATAAGCAATACTATTAATTTGAAAACACTGCATTGAATTACCCTTTTTTTAAGTAAATACATAAATTTGACAAAACACGTGAATTCCCAACAAACCTTTATTCTTATGAAAATTACATCAAAATCATTCAACATTTTAAATTCCAGAGATAAAATTTTGCAGTTGAGCTTTTCTACACATGGTTTATCTTAAAGTTTTAGTTATTAAATGGCTCTTTCTTTTGTTTTATTAGCTTAACACAATTTAATTTGTTATTGATTATTGACAATTAAGGATTCTTATTTTTCCCATCATTTGTTATTTCAATCTGCTCAGGCATATTTAATAAATAGTATCCTAGTCTTTCCAAAATATCAGCTTTTTGGCGCCCAGGGCAAATCTTAAAATTGCTGCCCGTTCTTAGCTACGCCCCTGTAAAATATTATTAAATTTATTTTAACGCGCTAGTTCCTTTCTTTATTTTATTAAATATATTCAAACGTTTCTTCGGGGTGTTTACAAGTATTCAAAATTTGAGCCTTTAATAGACGCAATGAGCTCAAATGACATAAAGAAAAGGTTAATGAATTCAAATCAATATTTGTCAGGCAAGTTAGGAAATATAAATATATATTAAGTAGCTTATTAAATTATTATAATTATTAGCACCGCGTCTTACTACCCGTTCGGGTTATACGCACTTACGCTAATGTGCAATGGTAGGGTGATTGTGAGATGAAATGGGGGACCTACAGTTTAATGTGGGATCCGAACCACGGTGGAGGCCTGGCATTCCACACATTCACAAGTTGTGATTAATACACATCTTGTCAGAGGTGAAGGAAGGGTTTGGCAATCAGATAAATCTGTGCCTGGACCGAGGATTGAACCCCGGACCCTCAGCACAGAAGTCTGACACCTTACCCCTAGACCACCAGGTCACCCTAGCTTATTAAAGAAATGGTTTTTCTTTCATTTTTTATTATTGCCAAAATATTTCCTTATTTGAATTTAAAAAATCCTAAGCTAATCCATAGAAGAGTCAATATGCATCCAAATAAATTGTATTTAGATATGTTGTTTATAAGAGTGGTTCTTCCCTGTTTTAATTGGCCGATACGTTGGCCAAATCACCCTGACTTGGGCCGGAGAGGGCTAGATGAAATGTTGCACCTGCAGACCAAGGACTTTGGCATGACTGAGGACATTTGTCTCATGTTTTGGTTCAGATAAAGTGATTATTTTCAAGCAAGCACCATACTTTATATCTTAAACTTTTGGTTAGGTAAAATAAGAACAAATTAAATAAATCATTTGAGGTGTCAAATAAGTTTCACATTAATTAGGACCAACATGCATTAAGTTAATCCGACACCTTTGTTCATTTGATAGCATGTCTGTCTACTGAGCTATCTGTCCCAGGTTCGATTCCCGGCATGGCCGAAAAATGTCTCATTGATGGAATGTGGGATTACCCTTTCACAGTGCTAAATTAAGGGCTGAAGACTGGATGTTGTGCCTGTCCTAGTGTTAAGTTATATTATAAGGCCTAGCAAGCCAGTAGTGGAAAATATATGACTTGAATAAAAAACTGACCTTGGGCTGAAAACAGTAATTGATGTAAAAAAAAAAGCATTAGTTTAGGACCACAATTTTTGCTATCATTCTTTGAAGGACCAAGCATTAGTTTGATAAAAACAAATCAGTGGTTGAATGGTCTAAGGCGTCACTCTTGTGTTGCGCTGGCCGGCATATAGCGAGGAGATCAGGCTTTGAATCTCGGTAGGGTCTACCGAGGCTGGTTTTTCCTGAATGATTTCCCACTCTCCTTCTACTTAAGACTCAGTGAAAAAAAATATAAAATAAAATAGCCACAAAATGTAAATTTATTTTATATTAATCTGTGTAACCCAAAATTTAAATAAAATTTTAATCCTAAAACATGAATCTCAGCATTTTGAAAATAATGCACTATAATTATAGCCCAGCAATGAAGTAAATAGAAGATTTAAAATGGTTTCTAGTTAATATTTAACCATTTATTGTGCAGGTACAGGGTGTCTCGAAAGTCACGCATCATAGGCTAAACAGCAATTATCATGATATGTTTGATGTGATTTCCGCCCTGTTGCACGCAGAGGTTCAGGCAGGTCACTCCACACACGTTCCGAGATGTCAGGGTTCACAGTCTGACAAACCTGGGGAGTCTTACTTACCTTTAAATGAGGAATTGGCATGAGCTGTTGATAAATGTTGGTCTTTTAAGTAGGGCTGGGCCGATGCCGATTATTAATCCGATCATCGGCCGATTATCGCATAACCGGCGATTCCGATGATCGGTGTTTGAATCTCCGATTATTTATGCCGATTATTCAAAATGTGTGGGTATATTTTAAGTCCTAAAAAAATAATATTTTATCTCTGCTCTCTCGTATGTGATCTTGGAATAATTAGCTTGTTCTTAGCGACTTAGGTCTGAAATAAACAGCACATCCAACATTCCAAACAAAATATATCAAAATAAATATATTTACCATAGGTCTTTTTCCAATTTATGCACGTTATTAGAAATAAAAATACTCACAAGTAACAAATCTAATAATCATAAAATAAAATATTAGCAGAATGGTGTTGTTTTATTTAGATTTGTTAAAGATGCCCAAAAAATGAAACATCGGATGTAATAATCTCGCACATACGCACATTTTGTTTTAAATGGAAACAGTTTTTAAAATTATTAAAATTGAAAACAAAAATAATCGGCATCGGTAATCGGCCTAATCGGCAACAAATGATCGGCATCGGACTAATCGGCAAAATAGCTGATCGGCCCAGCTCTACTTTTAAGTGACCCCACAGGTAAAAATCCAGTAATGTAAGATCGGGGGGAAACCATTCAACAAGCCCACGTTGACCAATCCATGGTCGTGGGAACTGTGCATCCTTACATCAGCGTAATGCACTGGGGCGCCATCCTGCTGAAACCAAGCTGGAAGTATCCCCTCGAAAACAGCTCGATGTCAATTATTTGCAGATACCTTTCACCTGTGACAGTCCCATCAAAGAAGAAAGGCCCAATCAATCTGTCATTCCACAAAACACACCACGACATGACCAATTCTTCTGGCGATCGACATCCCTCAACACTTTTACCACAGCCCGCTTGCAAAACTACAGTCACTGAGCTGAATAATCTTCACTCGGTTTTTGCTGTAAATACGGTTTGTAATGTTGCCACTTTTGGATGCTGAGGTTGCGCTAAATGCTTCTTTTACAGATCCCAGATTCAGTGGACAGACGACGCAAGGATTTTTTAAGACTGTTAGCAGCATGTGCCAAGATTGCCTTAAATGTTCCCTCGTCTTTTTAGGTTTTGGGGCATCCTGCACGTTTTTTCAGCCACGAATCCTGTTTCCTTATACCCTTCCAGCAATCGTCCAATGGGGGGTGTGCGAAATTGGTATTTGTTCGGGGTGTTTGCGATTGAACTCCTCTGTTATCTCCCTGTTACTACGCCGACCTTGAGAATGATATCTATATGTTCATCTTGAATCATCATTGTTTAACTAGTCTAGAAATGAGAAAAAAACATTACATTACATTTTCGCCTATGGTACATGACTTTTGAGACATCCTGTAGATGAAATATCAAGATTGATTTGATGTTTTCAGATAATGCGATTCAATCACAGTTTGCAGTGCATGATTATTAATGACATTGTTAATATTTTCTGTGAATTACTGATATTTTGATATCAACTCTCTGAATTGTGACTGACTATAAAGCATTTTTTTTATACACTTCTAATGATCTGAATAATTTTAGTTTGAATGTCTTCCTTGAAGAAAAATGTTCATGCGAGTACTGAATGGCTAAATGTAAATTTAAGTTTTTTATATAAAAAAAGCTTGACATACTTAAAAAATGAAGATGGAAATTGTTGAATCTCAAATTTGTTGAAGTAGTGAAAGGAATTCCTGTTAAATATAAATGTGTTCCCTTCAAATACAGATCTGCTCGTAGAACTTTAGTTATTACAACTACATTTAGTAATTTTCCTATTGTTTTGGACGTTGAGGCAAACTCTGACATTGTCTAGTAATATCAAAACCCAGTGAAATTTCCAAGTTTATTCAAAGAAAACCCTGAAAAAAAATTATAAAATAGCCATTCTAAAGTCCATAAAAGTCCTTGATGAAATTCAGGCATTAGTGACCTAAGGCCTTGTACGCTGATAAAAGCTATTAAGGTACTTTGTGCCAATACATTGCCCAACCCTCTCTGTATATTTAATTAGCTTCTTATGATTTGAAAGCAGTTGAGATACAAATAATTTGTAATTAATTAGCGGTGCAATCGCACTCGCTATTAACCCTTGGTTTATGTTAGCAACTTGGAATAACATCATATGTACAATAATATAACCACTTATAATTTTATGAAATTTTTTAAATTATTTTATGATATTAAAAGTTAATTTATTGCCAAAACAACTTAATTTCAACCACGATATTAAAAGCCGATGCTCTAAAAGATATACACAATGCAGTAAATCTGTTCTGTGTTCTTGGGAGAAAATATATTAATCAAAATTTCTGCACTAAGGAGGAAATAAAGACGGCTGTAAACATTTAAATTTTATAAGTATTGATGCTCCATTAGCTTGCCCTCAAATAACAAATAAATCTTCATCAGTTCTACCAACAAAAACTCCCTAGTCACTAAATGATGGCAACCATTCACTGTTAAATACTATAGCTAACCGTTCAATTGTGCAAAACAAGTTCGCCATCGTAGAACTTATATAAAGTGAGAGTTGCCAAGTGCTTTATTATTTGAGTAATGTGTTGTCCTTCAATATTGATAATAATTATTATTTTCACCACTCAATGAATGTCTTTGTTTGAGTAACAATATGAAAATATAATATGAGTTATTTGAAGCGTCACTAGCAACTTGTCCACAGTTAACTACTTGTAAATCTGTAAAAATATATATATATATATATATATATATTGTATTACATCTGACAGTTCAAAAAGTTAATAGATCAAATTTCATGTATTCATACATCAAACCATGTTATCTGTAGCTGTCACTTTTGACAGATAGTATCAACAAAATAATAATATCGATACATTTTCTACTACAGTACCTTGAGTCCATGATGGTAAATAATTATAACAAGACTCCACACTTTCAGTATTTCATTAAAGTAATTTAACTGTGGATCGTTAAGATTAATATCACCTTTTACACATGTTTAACATAATAAGCAATAGGTGTTTTTAGGTAGCAAAATTAAAAACCAGATTAGTACGTTCAAAATTCAAAAAACACCAAAACATGATAGTAAGGTTTTAGTGTGTATCTTAGGGGCATTTTTTCCCCCTATTTACAATTTCTTTTATATACATCTTTTAGTGATATTATACAGGGTGTATTTTAATTGTTGTCAAATATTTTAGGGGTGTATTATTCCCATGGACCAAACATTAAAAAAGTCATATAAACATGGATCTAGAAAACACCTAGTCACGGAGTTACTAAAGGTTTCCCCTCAAAGATGGAACGGTCCAATAGATTTTTGTTTCTGGGGACATTTACATGTCATTGTTTACTCAGCTCCTGATGTTGACATTTTAAGAGGGTAAATGTATTTGAGCAAACATGTAAAACCCCGGATGTATCCACCAGGGTAAGACAGACAGACAGACTCGGAGGATGTATCTTAGCAGCATTACTTCTGTTGAATTGCTTATAACTTTAACAATAAAACTCCTACACCCGTGTTTGTATTATCTTGTATTGCTGTTTCATGGATGGAAATACGGCCCAAGAATATTAGACACCAATTAAAATAAACCCGGTATAACATTGTTTATTAACATTTAGTTTGAATGTGGAAGTATTGCTAAATGCAAAGTAACGGCCGTGTACACAGTGTTTCAAAACTGTTCAACCAAAGATGATAAGTATAACGATATGTAATATATGTTGGTTTAGCTCTATGTCAACCAAACATTTCGAAGGAAACCTTGTAAAAAAAAGTGTGAAATAATTTCTCCCTAGAAACCTTTGAAACTACTGATTAATAATTTTATAACAATGGTTGAAAAAAAATAATCCTATCATTAATTATATTTCCTTATATTTTTATCTTTAGTATTAATTAAGAATATTTATTCAACATAATTATGTTTACTGTGATGAAAATAATCCTAAGTAAAATTGTATATTAAGTGTGTCAGCCACCAAACTAGTGATTTGTTTAGTAGAAATTAGCTATAATACCTTTAGTTTCAATAAAATTAGATAGATTTTCTTTAAATATTTGATATTATGTTTGTTGTATTTTTTATATTCTACTCTTAAGTAGCGATCATTTTATTAAACGAGCCTGTGATGCAATTTTTTATCAAAACATTGACACTGAGTAATTGCATTCCAGTTGTATTATTTAAAAGTTAGCGGTAGTTTCAAGTAACTTTCAAGAGTGTAAAACCAACCAGACTCGAGCAAAGATATATTGGATAGGTAAACTTATGTCTAACTTTGATCAAACTAAAACTTTATAACGGGTAACGTAAATAACCTGTGTTAACAACATTTTATAGATCCAATTATATTTTTGTTTCTCATTTGTTTAAATTGTAACATAATTTCTGTTTTCAGTCTGTTTGTAAACAAATATATGTATACAATTTCTATCTTAAATCATAACTAGGCTCTATCATGAATAGCCTTCAATACAGGAAAGTAACTTTCCAAACAAAGAGTTATAGTTTGGCTTGTAAAAAGAATTTCACGTTGTGCTATATCTAAAATAAATGGTTGTGCAAATATATTAAACAAATGGCCCAGGTATTTTTTGTGACAGTTCTGTAGATGTGCTGATTGATCTCTATGGAATTATGATTCTGAAGTGGATTCTGTTTTTAAAAATCTAGTCAAAATATTTACTAGAATGTAAAGTTTTAATGGTTTTACTACACCTTGTTTTAGCTAAGATTTTGGGAAAAGTTAATTTTAAATAATGGCTTGGTTGCAGTTACAATTACATCATGGATATAGAAACGCTTTTAAAACAAGTTCTGAAAAATGAATCTTATTATAATAGGCTGGATCTGGATTCACTAAGAGATGCACAAGTATATAAATGGCACAACGATGCACCCAAGATGCAACCTTTTTTATTTGCTCCGTTTTCCTAAACTAGGAAGAAAATGATGTCATCACCAAAAATCATCATTAGCGCTTTTTTTCTTACCATTCTCTGTGTAGTATTTACTTCCAAGTCAATTCTGCATTATTTAAAATCTCTAGGGGAAATTACACGACATACAAATATTACTACCAAACATTGTTCTTTTTTTATAGTACCGCGTCTTACTACCTGTTCAGGTTATACGCTTAAGTACTAATTACGCTAATGGGTAAAGAATTGGGAAGGTTAAGTTTAGAGGAATTGAACCCGCATTTGCGTGGAGGGAGAGTGGAAAACCATTTAGGAAAAACTACCCCCAGTTCACCTGACCTGACCCTCGGCATTTGAGCTCAACACGACTAGCGCGTTAGCTAACTACACCATCGAGGCAGGTAACATTGTAATTAAATTAGAGTTTTAATATCTCTGGATGCTTTTCAAACAACAAAAGTATTCATTATAAAGTTTTTATCTATATTATTAGTATAAAGCATTTTTGGCATCAATAAATCATTTATATAAACTTTAGGACACATTTTAAAATTATACTTGCACACTATTTTTCATGACGAGATGTTTAATGGAATACAAAAACTGTTTAGATCTATAGAAATATTCCACAGTTTGTTGTTTTATTTTATGTCTTTTTAAAGTTATATTTTTGTCTTATAGTAACGAAACGAATGCCGTTATGTTATATGAATGTAAAATGCAGCCATAACATTGTTTTATGCGGGTGTGAAATGGGTAGATTGAAGGTGGGGGGGGGCTCTTGATGTAGCCTTCATGACTCATCACACATCGTGCAGCCAAGAATTGGGTACTTAACGTGCAATTGAAACTTGGTGTGCGATTCAATCAACTAAAAACAAATGTTGTCCCCATTTTCTGCCAACGTTACCTAAAAGAAAGGGGTCACAGACTAACAACATAACCAAACAACATTGTGCTGGGCAACGTTATATCAGGAATCGCTGTAATTTAATTTCTCTATAATAATTGGAGTACAGATAACTAAATGTATTCTGAGACATTGATAATTGCTGCCATTTTAGTTGATCAAAGTTGAATGGGCACAAATTTGCTCCAAACGGCTCCTGCTTGGTTTATTGAATACATGTTTAGGCGCAGCTTTCAAAATTGTGCTGGTGTTTCTATTTTATTCTCATTAGTGAATCCAGAGTTTGAAACAAACCTAATATCAAACTATAGAACTCAGAGATTACTGGAAGGAAGGCTGGAAATTTTGTGTGTTACAGAAATCACTTTCAATCTCTCTTTAAAAACATAAGAATCTTTTCCACTTACAAAATCAATCCTACAGGTTTTGTTTTTTAAATTCGTAAATAGCTTCTGCCTAAAAGCATTGATCACATGGTACCACATTTTATTATGAAGCTAGTTTTCATCATAGCCATCGTTTGCAATGTAAAATTGTAACTGTTACCTCCCAAGACTAGTTTTAGTATTATATTTATGTATGAAATAGTGTAATAATTAATGTACTCATAATATGTACATAGTTTTTTAAACAAATCAACTATATAAGAGCTGTAATATAGTTTTATGAAAAGACTAAGGATATGAATATAATATATATAAAAATTAATATAATTAATTTAACGTGTTCACTTGAATTTAAATTGTGATGGGTCCTTTGAAATCTTCATTCCTTTAAAAAAAAATTGAAATTCAAAAATTATCTTCATATTTGGAATATTAATTTTTTAGAGTTATTTTGATGCTTGATTGTGGTTTAACCCAACATAACTATAGGACAAGCCCAACAACCAGATCCCAGACCAGTAGTTAACTGCTTAATTGGATATTAATCCACATAAAACAAAACATGTTATAATTATTATTATTATTATTAGCACCGCGTCTTACTACCCGTTCGGGTTATACGCACTTACGCTAATGTGTAATGGTAGGGTGATTGTGAGATGAAATGGAGGACCTACAGTTTAACGTGGGATCCGAACCACGGTGGAGGCCTGACATTCCACACATTCACAAGTTGTGATTAATACACATCTTGTCAGAATGTTATAATTAATTTTCAATAACAACTAAAGAATTTATTGCGAAGACAAAAATTATAATTGAAGAAAACAAATACCGATTGGGGCTACCCCCCTTATACTTATTGTGTTTTCTAGCATTTGGATTTGAATTTTAAATTGGGTATTGATAAAAAAAATAAAAACATGAATTCAAAATAAAAAGCATATTCGACCCATCTTTAATTTAAATCACTTTAAATGCGGTGCGCACTAAACCTTGGTGTGTATTCGTTGGTTGGGTGTGTCCAAAGTTGTATCACAGAGGGTAACTAGCAAGTCTATGGTCAGGGACCATTAGTCTACACCTCTTAAAATACACAGGAGTTTTTTAAAATAAGTTTGATGTAGTATCGGAAAATATTATTATTATTATTATTATTATGTGTTCTGTCTTATGACAGGTCCATTCCTTATGTCAGTGAAATTAGACCCCCATTGCACCCTGTTCTTTGCCACCTCCTCCTAAGTTCCTCTTTCCCTCGACCTTTCCTTTTATGACGTCATGCAGAAGACTGTTCCTCCTAAGGATGTGTCTGATCCAGTTTGCTTTGTGCCGAAGAATCACATCTAAACTGGTTCTCTTCTCACCCACTCTTCTTAGGACTTGTTCACTTGTCTCCTTGATCTTCTCAAGTCTTCTCTAGGACCACATTTCAAAGCTCTCCAAGTATTTATTTTCCATCTTCATAAGAGTCCAAGTCTCTGCTCTAAATGTAACATCTAATCAGTTTCTTCCTCAGTTCAAAACTCAGCTTGCTGGCCAGCAGTAAACTATTCTTGATGAAAGCTTCCTTGGCGATCCTAGATCTAATTTCCTTGATACAGTAGACGCTTTAACCACTTAATCTGAGTTATCAATAAATATTTCTAATCTACATTTTATACCTTAATCATTATTCTTCTTGTCTAAAATCTCTTTGATTCCTTGAGTTTGCATAATCTGCTTTCATATTCGTCGGTTACACCCCATTACAAATGGTGGATATTTAAAAGTGGCCCCACACTTCCAAACAAAGAACCAATGGAGATTATCGCTCATAATCTTGTATTGTGCCATTATTTTTGATGTCTAGTGTTTTTGTTTTATTCCCATGTGGTGTGTTAGAATTTAGCTATCACTATTACATTTTTTGTAGCATTGCACACTTGTTCAGAGAGTAATTTGTTTTTAATAATCATGCTGTTATGTATCTTTATTTACACTGTCATCATTATTGTATTTTGTCATCAAATACTAATGCTTGTTTTTTTTTATCTAGTATAAAATTGTTTGTATCTCTTATAAATATTATATAAAAAAAAGTTTAGTTTAAAGAAATAGTCACAATTTTAGTTGTATTTGAGTTAGGACGAGTGAACCTTTTAATTATTTTGCAGTATTACAATGGAATGAATTAAATATTAATTTGTAAAATGATTGAGGTGTTTATTCAACCTTTGCATATTAAAAGTAATCACCCAAATTTTAATCATTTAATTTCTAAGGTGAGATTCTGATTAGTGTAGTGAGTATATAAATTTATAAATAAAAATGTTCAGAGTATTAAGTAATCAGAAGCCAGAGCCAACCTTATATCAATTTTTAAATGTAATCTCTAAATAGTAGGTCCCACTGATTCAGTACTCGCGGTTTACCACTGTCTAATATTAATTATTTTTAATTAAAGAAAAAAATTGTCTATAAGTTTCAAACCGGGCGCCCAGCAAGAACTGGCCATACTATCAGCAGCACAACATTACTTGAATTACCATCATCAGTGATTGTTGCAACAATAATAATAGAGAATAGTACAGTTAGTACACTGTAGTCAGTCCAGTGTACAATACAAATTATTATTACTTTGTTTAATGTTGGTAATGTCTTACTTTGAATAATTTATCAATCAAACTTGACCGTATTTATGTATGTTACATGAAGATCCCGTTATATAATAGTTTAGTACTATCTGCGGGAGATCTAGGAACATGTTACCTGCGGATATGGGGGCCCTACTGTATATTATAAAGCTGGATGTAGATCTGTCCAGAAATGAAAGCCCACTTCCAGGTGAGCTGGAAAACAGAAATTTGGCAGGAAGGCCCCATAAAGCTAGAAAAATCTTAAAACAAGAAATTTAAAAACAGGGGAGGGGTAAGGGGCCAACTCTAATAAGAAAAAAATAAATGAGGTAGAAAATATAAATGTTGGCAGGCAGAAGTACCCCTCCAGATAATTGAATAAAGATTTATATATTTAGCACCGCGTCTTACTACCCGTTCGGGTTATACGCTTAAGTACTAATTACACTAATGAATTTGGAATTGGGAGGGTTGAATTTAAAGGAAGTGAACCCGCATTTACGTGGAGGGAGGGTGGAAAACCGTTTAGGAAAAGCCACCCCCCAGTTCACCCGACCGAGATTCGAACCTCGATCTCCCCGTCCTCGGAGGTCGAGCTCAACACGACTAGCGCGTTAGCCAACTACGCCACCGAGGCGGGTAACTGAATAAAGATTTCTAAGAGAAAGTTGGAAAAATACCGGGGGTAGGGGTAATGGTGTGGGTGAATTTACACAACTAATACAAACTACTACTGGCACACAGGCTTGGGGACTATTGATAAACATTAACTTGTGAAAATACAACTCTGGAAGATGAGGGGAATGGGGGGTATATAAGTGAAAAAAATCTTTTAGGGTATCGGTAGGTAGAAAATTAAATTTGCCAGGAATGTGGAAATATCTCTCCAAATAGTAAAATTAGTGCTATATATTCTCTATAAGTGAGGGCTGGTGAAATGAGGAGGCTTCGAAATTTACAAAACTAAAATAATAAACTACTTATCAGTGTGGTACCCCCCCCCCAAACTGCAATGAAGGTTTGAACATTCTCAAATTTCAAAAAGTACAAAAATATAAACTCTCCTTGGCGTAGTAGATGGTTGAAATGTTTTTTCAAATGACGAGGAGAAAAACCCAATTGGCCAGAAGAGTTTGAACATTTAAAATTTAACATGAAATTGTCAGGGCTGGAAATTTCCAAAATTAAATTTATCAACCGCTCATCATCAGTGTGATAGAAAATTTAAATCTAGTGAAATGGTAAAGAGAGCACCACAAAAGAAAAATATTTTTTAAATCTGAAATAAAAAATGGCAGTGTGGTGGTTAGATGGGGAGTGAGAGGAACACCGTTGTTCAATATGGTAAAAAAATAGAAATTTCAAAGATAACTAGAATGGCATCTAGGATTTTTTATTTTTATTTTAAAATCAAGATGTGTTTAAGGAGAGATAAGAATTTTAAAAAATGTGCTAGAAAATGTAAATACTTTCAAGCAGTTAAAACAGCTGCCCCAAATGATCAAAAGTAATTTTTTTTAAAATTGAAATTTAAAAACTAGTTTTTAAGAAATGGGTGAGGGAAAAACTTCTCGGTGTGGAATGAAATTGAAATTTGTCATTTAAGTAAATATACCTTACCGAATAACCGAATGATGTCTGAATAAATGGAATGTCAAAGTTTAAAACCGAGAAATATAGCTCAAGAGTGATACAATTATTTTTGGACTCGTTTTGGTGGCCACATGGTTTGAGACCAGACTAGACTGCCTATGACAGATAAATTGTGGTTTGATCCTGGTTGGGTGTACAAAGGGTATTTTTTATTCGATGGCTCGCCACTCTTTCTCCACACAAAAAAAATTACAATATTTTTTTTAGCATAATGTTAAGATTAAGCCTATTGTATTACAATCAAAATGTGTGTTGTCTAATACACTAAGTTTTAGAGTTGTGGAAAAAATAATAATATATTGATTAACATACTAAGAAAGCACGAAAGTTTTTTTTTTCTAGATAACATAAACAACACTTTGTCCAATCTGTTTGTTTTGGCTGCAATGGGTTAAGAGGCTGCAGGGATGCCACTTTCATATGCTTTAATTTCTTCATGATATTTGAACTCATTTTCATCTACATAAAACAACAAGAGCAAGACAATCCACGGTTTGGGCCGGACAGTCCACGGTTTGAGCCAGACAATCCACAGTTTGAGCCAGACAATCCACGGTTTGGGCCAGACAGTCCACGGTTTGAGTCAGACAGTCCACAGTTTGAGTCAGACAATCCACGGTATGGGCCAGACAGTCCACAGTTTGAGCCAGACAATCCACAGTTTGAGCCAGACAATCCACGGTTTGGGCCGGACAGTCCACGGTCTGAGACAGACAATCCACAGTCCGAGCCGGAACAGCTTAGGCAGCATTAGGTCATGCTAATCTCTATTCATTGATTAGAATATGCCCCTCTGTTGGAAGTAGGTACTTAATGCAAACACAGCTTCTTGGTTACCTGATGAACTTCCTGTGGCACTGGTAGTTTGACAATCACATAACGAGTGAAAGTGCAGTTCCTTAGTAAAAGGTACGCACCAAATACTTATCATTTGCACCACTATTAAAGCATGATCCATTATCTTATGGTAGACCTACTTAGGTGGTTTTTTAAAGTGTGTACGTGTAAGCATAAGAAATGCAAAGGAAACTTTTGAGTTGTTTCTTCTCTCGCTACGGTGGTTGTGCGAACGACTAAATTGGTGCTAAGAAGTTTTAATAAGTTGTTTGGTTCAAGCATTGAATGAAGTAGTAGCATCAAGGTGTGGACAATGCATATCATGCAGATTAGCAGGCATGACCATGCCCTCTTGGAGCTGGGCACACTGTCGCATGAATCCTATCACAGCATCAACTTGTTCGACTGGAACGCAAGGGCCAATGCCTTGGACACTAACTTTGTCTGAAACATTCTGCTCGCCATCTATACCGGCTAGGAACGTATACAGTTGACAGAATATTTCCAATGGTAGTTTTGCGAGACCTCCTTTGGGATCTTCAGTTAACAATTCGCAAAGCAGAACCATAGTGTCATACAGTGATTTTGTAAGATGACCAGAGGCCACTGAAACAAACTTAAATAAATCGATTTCCTCTTCAAAACGACCCAACTGTAACATTGCTTGGAGGGCATTTTCATCCAAGTATAGGCCATCCCATTTTTCCTTTAAGACCTTTTGAGAAACTTTTTCTTGGGAATTTAAGCCTTTGAGTAATGCCTTGATGTGCCCTTGCGTTAAGCCCGATGGCGATGACATTGGCGGATATTCTAGCCTTTCTTTAACCGGCGGATCTTCACCGTCTGCCAAAGCTTGGAAATAAATCGTCGACCAGCCTAAAAGGTCGTGAGGTTGTGTACGTATGGCAGCTTTACAATATTCTTTTAATATAGAAGGTAGTGTTGGTGGGATTGAAATATGAGGAGAATTGAGTATTTGCCCAACCATTTTATAGGCTTTTATATCAAATACAAGCAATAGCAAGTTGTTTACTATTAACTTGAAGTATATTAAATTGCCTTTGAAGCTCACAGATTAGTAATTAAAGTCGTAACCATACAATTATTTATAAAAACCTGGCAGTTTGGAGAGTTAGAAGGAAATCCTTGAATTTAAATTACCAAATATTTGGACTCACTTGTCTTCGTAGAGTCTACTTAGGGAACTAAATAGATCGATAGCAGTGGTGCCAACTCTATAGTCTCTAGCGATAGTACATGGACCTGAAATGGATTGTATTTAGACCGGTAGGATACTACTTTCTGACATTATGTTGATGAACCCGCAGATTTTTATAAACAATAAGATTTGTCACTTTATAGCAGGGTCACAGGATATTACTTTTAGAAAATATCCTAAAATTGGATTGTACAGGTTTTGAAATGATATCAAAAGTAGTACCCAGATCGTACAGTTGGCAATACTGATCGAAATCTTCTATTTTATGAGTTTTGACTTTCAACATCAGTACATCTTGAGCCAAAATATGAAAGTTATATATAACTACAAGACTATTTAGTTCTAATATCGATCATAGAGCGAGCTAGCTCAATTATCTAGTTGTAATTATTATTTCCATCATAAAACAATCCAAATGCTAAAAAGTATAAAAAAAACTTTTAAATAATTAATTATTAATAGTCTAACAGCTTAGTATGAAAATGTGGACACACAGGACAAAAGCACCACATTTTTTCCCCCGTGTGTTTTTAGGGTCATAGCTTTCAATTTTTGATAGGAACCACCTCCTTTAGCAGCCATCTTGAATTATAAAGTGGTAATCTTGAAATATATGTATATTAACAATATGTCGGCTTCTAAAGCACTTAGGATTATAATCTTGGTGTGTAAATATAAATTTTCGGGGTCAGGGAACATTTGTAGTTGCTGAAACGCAGATATGTGTTCTGTGACTAGACTAGTATTAAAGTAGCCAAGATGGAAGTAGAACATTACACTGGCGACGAGGACAAAACAAAAGTGTTAAATAAATCAATTTAAGTTCGTGTTTAATTCAGAAATACTTATATACATACAAGAAAAAGTATGGCCGTTAACTTAAAATGTTTTGACCCGATAGGTGAAGAATTCATAGTGGCCCAGAGATGGGAAATATGGCTACGTTCAAGATATTTTTGGTGACCAAAGGCATAAAAGAAGATGATAAAAAGAAGGCTCAGTTGCTTCATCAAGCGATGGAAGCGGTTCAAAATATATGGTTTACGAAGAACAAGTCTTTGGACGATGAAGCTACATATAAAGAACGCATGGAAATTCTAAATGCTCACTTTTTGCCTTCAAGGAGTTACACCTTTTAACGTCATAAGCTTAGAATTATGGTTCAAGAGGTAGGAGAAACGCTAGGACAATATCTGAATCGACTTAAAACACAAAGTGTAAACTGTCATTTGGGAGAATTTGAAGAAACTACTATAACACTGGTCAACAAATTGAAACTTTTTTCTCTATCTGGTTTTTAAATGGGTGGATATAACTAATTTTCGGGGTGCTGAATTCAGTAGAAAAATTAGATTCTCTTTATTACGTAACATTTCCAAATTACACAGCACTACAACAAAGACAATAATACGACATTAGCAACTATTTACTATTTTAAACACAAACAAAACATAGCTCATAGAACTCACCTATGTTTTCTCGATAAAGTAAAAAACTAATTTAAACCAACAAAAAGCACCAAAATAATCCACATTAAGCCATGATATTAATATTTACAAAGTTTAATGTCATTTTTCTATCACTAAATGGGATGACAATGCTTTTCTTTTTTTAAGGTGTTTCATCAGTCTCCCTAAAAAGAAACCAACAGTAATTACCCATCATCGAAGGGTTCCACGGTCCTTGGTAACACTGCTCCATGGTCAGGATATTTTGGTGAAAACGTTCACCCTATTTGTCACTAACAGCACCACAATTTTCTGGGGAAAAGTCAAGATGCGAGTGTAAAAAGTGAATTTTTAGTGACATTCTACACCCCATGTTCTTGTAGTTGTCCAATAGACCACTCACTATGGAAACATATTTATCGTCTCTTCTGTTGCCCAAAAAGCCGTAAACAATGACTTTGAAAGAGGACCAAGCAGCTAACTCGATATTTGTAAGATTAGCATCAAATGTTGGATCTTCCAACAATGGCCTAATTTGTGACCCGATAAATATACCATCTTTTAGCTTTGCTTTACTCAACTCGAGAAATTTTTTTTTTCAAATGATTAAAGTCCTGACCTTCTTTATCAAGAGCTTTTACATAGTTCTTCGTCAAGCCTAACTTTATATGAAGCGGAGGCAAAACGACTTTACTCAGATCAACCAATGGAGTAAATTTCACATTTTCCTTTCCAACAATGTACAATTTCTTCATAGGCCATTCCTTGACGTCTCGGCTGTCTCACAAGCACAAAAAACAACAGTATTTGGTGAATCCACCCTGTAAACCTGTAAGCAGTGCGACAACTTTATCTGCCATTCATAATCTTTATATTTGATTCCCTCCATCAGCAAAGCCATACTTTCATAAGTTTCTCTCATGTCCACCGCATGCACCAAAGGCACTGTTTGTTACCATTACGCAATAGCACTGCTTTTAATCTTGCTTTAGATGAATCAATAAATATTCTCCACTCATGTGGATTATGTTGAAACCCCACTCCATCATCAAACCATTCACGTCTGCGCATGCACACATTGAATTCTTAATTTCAATATATCCAGACAAACAGCTATTTCTTGTTTTAAAACTTGAAATCTTTGTACCTTGTTCTAGAAGGTTCCATTGTTTCAAGGCTGAAGCAAGAATGAAATTTTGATGGAGAGAGCGAGTTTGGGGTTGAACGGCCTCCTAAGCCCTGAAGGCCGAGAATATTTATGAATATTAAATTCTTTTATACATAAGTAGTTTTATAGTAATTGAGAGATTTAAATATTGCAAATGGTATCGAAGTTATTATTTATATATTATTTTCAATTGTTAATTTTGTGTGTAATGGAAAACCTCTTGAATATTAGGCTTAAGTCTAAAGCCTGGTATTAAAATGTAGCCTATACATTCTACACATCTTCAATGCTAAATATTTTAATTATACTTAATATTATTTAAATTTCTATTAACTTTATTTGTGGTGTTGGGAAAAGAGGGGGGTCAAATACCCTGTTTGCCCCTCTCCCCCTTGGGTGCACCACTGCTTACAGCAAAAGATATGTGTAAATATCTTAGCAATAAACCAATGACGTAGCGATAGAGTATTAATAGGAGATAATCTCCCCTCTGTTAGTCAGAGTTTACGTATCTAAATAGCTTCTGGAGCATAAATTCTCAAGTTGGGAGACTCATTTGTTTCTAAGCAGCATTGTGTGAGATAAGTTAGGAATCTAAGAAATAGTTTTAATTGCTACGTGAGTTGGACAATCCACCTGATTCCCTCTCACCAAGATCTGATGGATGCTTGATCCATGTACCATTTCATTTTAATCTTATTATTTTATTTTTTTTGCTTTAAGTATTGCTAACTGTGTGATTTTAATTACACTAGGCTAATTGAATAGAATCTGTCTCTCTTATGCATTCAGAAATGTACCCATACCACTCTTAGCCTCGACATTAATATTCACTCAAATTTATAACCATGTAGATAACATTACAATTTGAGGACCGCCTTTGTGGTCTAGTGGTCAGAGGTTTTGGCTACGAACCCAGAGGTCCCGGGTCTGATTCTCTGCACGTCCAGATTATCTGAGAAGCAGAACCACTTTTATATAGGCACACATCTTCAAATATATCCCTTGAAATAATCCCTTAACGTTCTTGGACAACGGTGGTTGAGGGTCCTCAGCCCCCAAATCTCCCCTGCAACTTTAGAGTACAGCATACGTATCATACCTATTAATTTTTCTCTGAATACGCCACTGATGCTTTTTTTTATTATTATTTAACTTGCAACTGAAGTCTACAATTTGCACTAGATCCTCTAGTTTTTTTAAAAAACTTTCAATACACTACTTTTTGCGACCACAAAATATAGTCTGTCTGGTATAAAAAAAGGTTATGTTGGTAAATATATGTTTAAAAAGTAGCTGTGAAAAAGTTTACAACTAAGTGGCTCTTAAACTTTCATTAGTCTTATATTTTTTTTAAGGGAGATGAAAAAAACATTTTGGAAGACCAGTTGTAGGCGGAAAGATAATCTTCATTGACAATAATTTAAGTTAGATTGTGTGTCAGGATTAAGTACCTAGGCCTGATTACTTAATGATGTAAATTAATTATTTCATACCATCTGTAATAAAAGTGACTGAATTGGATATTTCATTCAAGAACCACACTTATTTTACTGTCTGTCACGATGTGTGCAAACATTTTCTTGTAGTCAACTCTAAAATTAGTCAATTTTGTTAAATCAATTCAAGTTTTTAGGTGCTCTATTATTTAAGTTGGCATGCCTTTTATTCTTCCTCTTCTCCCGTTTCAAACCTGCCACTCCCACTTCGAGAAATAGACAGACGCGAACGGAACTAAATGTGTCAGGGATTTTGACAGACAAACATTTAAAGCCTATTTTGGCTACTTTTCAGTTTACAAACTAAATTTCATTGCTAATAGATCTTCTCCCATGTTAAAACACGTTAATTTTTCAAATATATAACTTTATTTAGTGCAAATCTGACAAAACTCAATCAATTCTGATGACTGCTTGTCAAATGTCAAAATATGTTTTCATAAACTTTTTCATAAACTCTTGTTGAAACACGAATCATTTTGAGTGGTTCAAGTTCAACTTCTAGCGCTCCTATCAACTTAATATGTTTGTTATTCGTCGTCAAGAGAAAAGGACGGTAAGGCTATGTTGATTGCCTTTTAATCTTAAGGAGCTCAATGGCGTTATGAAATGGATAGTAAAGTTGATTTGTAAGTTGTAACACTATGCACTGAGGGTGAGATTCTTTAATTTTTTTTAAATGTCTTATAATAATTTCAATTTCTTTTATTATAGTGTTGGCCAACAGTCGTAAGACCTATGACAGGCCAGCACTGAAAAGTACACAAGTACCTTACAAATATATATATTTACACGAAAAAATATGATAAACAAAAATGGCTAAATAATGTTATATGCTGATGAATAATTACGAAACAAGTAGTAATTAATAATGATAAGAATAAAAAATAGCATCAATAACTAATAGCTAGTGAGTGGTTAAAAGCAGTAATAATAATATTTTAACCATCTAAATACACACAACAAATGCAACTTCCCAATGAATACAAAATTAATATTGTCGAATTATTTGATATATTGTGGTAGTTAATTTTTTTCACAGAAAACTCACCTAATTTACATAAGAAGTTGAGGAGTTGATGTTAAAAAGAGATCATGTCACATGACAATCAATGGAGTTATTGATATATAGCATCACACAGTTTGGTCATTTAGCCAATATACACATCCTGTCCAAGCTGTGTAGCCAACAAAGTCTTGTCTCATTGTTATTAAATGGCAAAGATAGCAGTTTTTTATTTCAAACCAAATCATGTCCAGCACATAGATGCCTACCCATTAGTTTAAACCTAAATGTGGTGACAGTTACATGTTTAATAACAGTCTGCTTATTTTAATTTTGTCAATTCAGGTTGATACAGGTATTTTAGATGATGGGCTTGTAGCTGCTGGGTACTCCAAATGATGGCAGTAGGAAAAGAAAAATTCACCAGAGGAAAAATTATTATTATTAGCACCGCGTCTTACTACCCATTCGGGTTATACACACTTATGCTAATGTGTAATGGTAGGATGATTGTGAGGTGAAATGTAGGACCTACAGTTTAACGTGGGATTCGAACCACGGTGGAGGCCTGGCATTCCTCACATTCACAAGTTGTGATTAATACACATCTTGTCAGAGGTGAAGGAAGGGTTTGGTAATCAGATAAATCTGTGCCGGGTCCGAGGATTGAACCCCGGACCCCCAGCACAAAGGTCTGACACCTTACCCCTAGACCACCAGGTCACCCCTATGCCTGGAAGTACATTCACTAAGTTAGTATAAATAGGCTCTAGCATATAAATAACAGTAGTAAGAAATAAATAGGCTCTTAGCATATAAACTGAACAGGTAGTAAGAAAAAATAAATAGGCTCTCTATAACCAACTGTAGTAAGAAAATAAAAGCTCTAGCATAAAACGAACAGGTAGTAAGAAAAAATAAATAGGCTCTTAGCATATAAACCGAAACAGGTAGTAAGAAAAAATAAATAGGCTCTTAGCATATAAACCGAACAGGAAGTAAGAAAAAAAATAGGCTCTTTAATTTGTGTGTACACGACTCTAAAGGCCTATCATTTGTTAGATAAATATTTGAAAAGTTTTTATTTTTTCATTTTACCTTTAACAATTATTTGCACACACCTTTTAAAAATGCTTTGATGGCTTAGTTTGATAAAAATCAAAAACTTGTCCAACCAAATAAAAATAAATAATAATAGCAAATAAAAATAATTGCTTTTGTGTATTATTGAGACATTGATCATGCTTTGTTGTCCAACAATGTGTCAACTTACAACAGAGATTGTGAGCTATAATGTGGAGAATTACAATTGTTGTTTAGGGGAAACTGCGGTAGGGGATTATGCTACATTTTTGTAGAAGGAACTATTTATAAAAAAAATTGTTGGAAAAGTAACCTGGGAAAATGATCATGAGTACCATTACGATATGCTGCATTCAGTGTTGCCAACTTTCAAGTGTGTGTAAACAATTTAATGATGTAGGCAGGGGCATAGTACGAAATATATTTGGAGGTGGATATAGAGTGAATTTACCAACTCTAGGTATTCTGAAATGAATCTCCAGGTGACTAGGGAACAAGGGGAGACATCGAGAACACGGTCGGAGCGGGGTACACTGTATACGTTATTGAATCCAGGTTCTAGGCAATCTATATTTTTTAAAGTTGTTAGTGATTGATTTTTTTATGTTACAAGTGTTATTTGTTGTGACATTCATCATTGTGTGAAGGAAAACTACAAGTTCTAAGCTTCATCACGTGATCAACTTAAAACATTACCTTACCTTCTTAAGGCTACTGGTGTCTAGTGGTAGCAGCCTTAAAACAAGTAGGCAATGGCGCTAATATCTGACTTTATTAACTAAAGCTTACAGACTACTACAGAAGATATCGACTCTCCACGCCCTCTGCCCCTACCCCCCCCCCCCCCCGCCTTGCTCCTTGGTCCGCACTTTGCTATTATTTTATTTTGACTTAATTAAGGCACACCTCGTACAATTACTTTTTTAACGAGTTATTATTTGTTGTTGCATTGTTAGTGTGTTTTACACCACCTAAATTTCCCGTTAGTTAACGACTTCAAATAAATGGCATTTTAAGTAGGTCTATAAAAAAGAAGAATACTTCTGGGACCTGGTGCGAAAGAAGGGCCTAAGTGTGAATGAATCGATATACGGTTTCTTGCATGCTCATGTGTGTTTCCTGTCGTAAATCTCCCCCCCACCCCTCCTCCGGGGTGAGCCGATCATGACAGTTTTCCCTCTCTCGCGCTCTCTGGGCGGACATGCGCTCTCCTCCAGCGAATATCCGATATCTCCCTCCTCCAGGACAGATAAGTACATCTGTTCCCTCCATCCCTGCACGCCTCATACTGAGTAGAATGTGCTCTACCTTACTCCATCCACTCCATAACCTTCATTTCCATCCTCTGTCAAGACTGTGCTCTTATTTAATCAATACCTTTGGAGTGCTTTATGAACAAAGGAGTGCTTTATGAACAAAGGAGTGCCCCAGTGCAAACTTAGGAAGGAAAGAAGAAAATACTAAGAGCAGAAGGAGGAGGCAGAGGACAGGGATCATTGGCGGTCCAAGTTCACTGACAAAAGGAATGGACCTGTCGTAAGACAGAACACCTAATAACAATAACAAACATTAGTGTTTAATTTTCCTCACATGTTGAAATCAACATTTGTTGAATATCTGTCATGAGCATGTTGGCATTATCTAACAAATTTTTTAATTAAAAGAAAAAGTTGTCATTAAATCCCAGAACACCCTCGACAGGTATTGAAGAACTGTTGATATCATGTGAAGAAAATTAAACTCTAGGTTTGTACTGGAGCAATATTTTATTTATATTTGCCAGAAAACTGTTTTGCCATAAAAAGTGCAAAAAACACTGGTTTTTTTTTTCTCACATACCCTTCCATCCTAAGTTCACGATCGAACCCAGTAAACATGTCTGTAATGTTTAACATTGATTAGTCAAAAGCTCAAATCTGACGGAGAACCATTTTACTCAAATCTCACCAGGAAACATCAAGAGGAATGGTTCGTCCGAACGAACAAACCGACAACGTTCAATTCCATCCCGAATATAGACGAACGTGATAATAAATTCTATTTCGATGGAGGAAGAGTATATTGTTCCTTCGGGCACTGACGAGCTGGAAGCATTGGAGCGATATCTACGAATAGTGGTCAAGAGCGATGGGAACCTCTTCATGTTTGGTGACCCGACCACACCCATCACCTGCGATTGAGGTATCGACTTTGCTCGACCTCTGATACGTTCGAATACCTGATAGGTTTCGAGGACATCCTGTGGGGAAATGTACGGTGAGTATCCTACATCTGATGGTGTGTGAGTGCAGTCTTGCTAGTGGGACTTACGTAAGGGGAGAACCCAGTCATGCACTACAATAGTTCAGTATGACCGTTACTCCAGACAAATAATGTCATTTCATTTCTGGTAGCGAAACTAGTCATAGAGTCTGTCTTGGTACGACTACTTGACGAATGAGGAGAAACAATAATCTTTTGTAACAAGAGTATATCGTTACAATTATATCTGAAACGATGGGACTCATACTAGACAAAACAAGATGACGCCCTCATTCTCGATACATCGAGAGAAGATCTCTGATAGCGCTTACATCTATCAATAAACTATATTTACGATGCTTGGGTTACTCGCTACAGAAATAATAGATGGAGATACATTGAACATTGGAGAGCTGGCTACAATATATCAACATATATCTGCTTTGAGCAGTTTCCGATATCATACCCACGCTTCGTGTATTCCAGGACCTTAAAGCTAACTGGAATGAGTGTAGGAAATCTATCCAGAAGGAGAGATTATACACCTTACAACACTTTCACATCTGCATCTAGAGCAAGCTTGCTGTTAGATGAGGGGTGCTTCGAGATATTGTCATAACGGTATACTTCATTTATCTTATCTAGAATCGCCTATGAGACTAACGGAGTAGAGATCGATCAATCGAGAGATGTAGATATATCGACTCAGCTCAATAACTATCTATCTATTCGGAAAGGGTACCTTGAAAACGCAGAATGGAAACTCTACGGAGTCCAAGTAGATGCTGCAACGGGTATTGCGATAAACCGGCGTTCCTCGTAAATAAAAAAAAAATCTTAATACATAAATAAAATAAACATAAAAAAATATCCCACAGGCCTATATAAATAATTCACCTAAAATATCTCCCCTTCGCCGTCACTGCGAGGAGCTATCAAACCTTGCGCTGAAAAACAAACTCACTAAATACCCAAATCTAAAGGTCGGTACACACAGAACGCTAAGCTAAACAATGGTCCCTGTTTCCCCTCCTGAATTCATTGTTGTTTCTTTCTGGTCTGCTCCAGTCAAGTTTAGTTATAATGGAGTTCTCCATAATGTATTGTTTGAGCTCATATGATAGTACTGATAGTTATAGCAGCTGTTTTAGAAGATGAAGAAAATTTAGGAGGTGGAGGTTTGACTTTTTTTAATTAACGCTTCCATTTTAAAATAAGAACCTTTATTAAATATAAAACCTAAATAGAATATTACTTAAAACACACGCGAAACAAACTGAAAACAAAACTTACACTTCTTTGATTATTTTCACCAAACCGCGCCTGTTCAACACGGAGCCCAAGCTGCGCTTACGCACGCGCAACATAAGATGGCTCAAGATGGGAGATGAAAAAATTACCCGGCCAGCAATTGGAAAAAACATAGCGCGGCATAACTTAGCTTTCTGTGTGTACCGGCCGGCTAATATATTCCCGGTTAGTCAGTCGTTAAAAACAAGACCACTGGAACTAGGTTGGACACCCTTAAAACAAATGATGGAAATGAACTCCCAAAATACCCCTTTCTTACCTGTGTCCTACTCTCAGCCTACTGCGGTATGATGAAGAAAGGTACTCTATGGTCTATGAATAATAGAACAAAGAGAACAATATTCAAAGGCTAGGAGCAAGATAATGTGGAACAATGTTTTTACAATGCACACTACTTTGTAAATAAATAATAAAAACTATGTGTTTTATATCAATTAAAGTACCTAGTTAATTTCAACATGTTCCGTGCCTATAGACGTGTCAGTTGGATACAGGATAAAACTTGAAAACATAATTATCAACAATGATGACATTTAATGAACACTACTTGTTAATATTAGATTAATTAATAATTTACTATTTAAACAGTTTTATAGGTGAAGATTAGAACTTTCTCAATGTTCTCATCGTTACTACGGTCTAAATTTTCTTTATTTTTCATGTTAAAATATCTCTTACAATTTCTCTTTGAATGTTAAATTGATATTTTTCCTTGTTATTCTTTTAGACAGAAAACAAAATTAATTGATACACTGCTCAAAAGTAAACATACATCAGCTTCACAGAGAATAATTATTGTTGTTCACGATACTAAAAACTTCATTCTTGCAATATATGTCAAAAAAAAACACGGTATGCCCTAGGTAATCTATTAATTGCTTAGAATTATAAATTCAAATCACTTGAGGTGAGCTATTGTGTGACCGCCATATTGAAATGGATAGCCAGATTTTAAATCTATGTGTGGACGTCGTTTAATTTAGGTTCAAAGAATATCTCTGACGAATTTAATTAAAATTGGTCCACTAATTTGACAGTAATCGTGGAGCAAAAATCTGGATGGCTAAACAGACGGACAGACGAAATGCCAATTGCCATTGTTCGGTCAATAATGTGTTTTAATATAACAACAAATAAAATCTATCAAGACGTATCTTAATTGGTCATTATTGATACATATCTTAGTTACAATATTTTGACAGTATATTTTTTTTTAATATATATTTTTCGAACCATTAATTGTTAAAATTGGTTACTGTGATGGGTAAAGTGAAGAAGACGGAGTTTTTGCTCGGTGAGCGTGAATTTACATTCTACCCTCGAACAAACGCGGTAAGACATACCGCAACACATTAGAAATAGTTATGTATGTTTTGTTTCGCCCCCTTGCGGGCTCTATGCTAGCGGAATAGGAACGAGGAAGGTAGAGAAAGGTACACGCATTTGCGTGAAGTGAGCGTAGTAAAAGCACCTTCGGGAGACTGGTGGAATTCGAACCCCGACCTCCCCGTTACCGGCAAACTAGACATTCAATGCCGGTAACTGGTGTTATTCCTCGCGGTGGTAGTGTGGCTACCAATAAATGGCCGTCTTGTTTGATACAAGATAACATAGTTCCAGGGTTAATATGGTCGCTAAAAATAGCAGTGATAAGGTACGTTTTGTAAAGTAAAGTATTGTTTCTGCTATTAAATCAAGTCGCTGTCTCCTTGTCTAAGAAGTGAGATTTCCTTGCATAGTCTCACCCAACCCTCGAGACTTTCTTGGTTATATTATCTCATTAGCACTCATCATAAGTTGATGGGTGATGCAATCCAATCGCCTATTTATCTTAATTCGGCATGTTTTCGTTGAATGATCGTCTCGCGTTGTAAATAGCGACGTCACAGAGCGTCGTCAGATAAGATACTGCTTGCGGCGTTTCTGACATTTAGTTATCAGTCTCCAGCAGACTAGTGTGACTGCAGAGGAGCTTGTAGTGGTCCACAAGGGTGTCATCTTGCTTGAACTCGACTCCGAACATGGATTTTCTTCTAAACAGGGTGAGGTGTAGCCTATGTTACTATTTCTGTTGTCAACATTCCTTTGTATCAACTAATACAGCGATGAATGAGGTATCAGTGGAGAGGAGTTTTGTACGACTTCTGTCATACCATACTCACTTTACGTTAAAACACATGTTTGTTTAAAATGTAAGTTACTATATACAATATGTGAAAGCCCTGACTGACTGACTGACTGACTGACTGACTGACTGACTGACTCAGTCACTCACTCACTCACTCACTCACTTCCCACGAAGCTAGAGGGCTGAAATATGGCACAGGTGTTCTTTATAAGCTATTTAGGAAAAGTAAAGCTGTTTCATTCCGATGTTTTGTGATTAAGGGGGTGAAATCAGGGTAACTACCCTGATCAACATTATTGCTTTATAAACTCTTTTTTTAAAGCGTTTAGAGGGTAATAATCCGATAAGTTTGTTCTAATAATGCCTTCGAAAAAATATAGCAATTATTTTTTAACCCCGTAGATGCTTCTAAGGGGTGTAAAAACTCCCCACGAGAAAAGATACATGGTCACCTCCTCGCGTCAAACCAAAATTAACTCATTTTCATCGAAAAGTAAATAATAACACAATGTCCCGTGCGAAGAGCGGGGTTCAGCTAGTTTAATAATATATAATAATAATAATAATAATAATAATAATAACTAGAGGTGGTTCGAGAAGCGTGGTTGTAGAAGTTCACAGTCGATACCAAGATATGTGTGATGGTTCATTCTGTTTATTCTTGACACATCCAAACAACATTAGTGTGCAAAACATTGTATATTAATAGTTTTAAAACTAGACATACACACACATGTAGGCACATGTGGGGAGGGAAAGGGGTTGATCCACCCTCAAGACTATTATTGTTAATTCCTTCTCACTGCCTAAACTAGTAACTCATTGGATTCTTAAACATCCTTTACTCTTTATGGTAATATTCATATACATTTAGTCAGGAGTGATGCAATATTGAAGTTAAGAACGATATAAATAATAACTTGTTGCTTTGCATTATTGCTCCAAAGAAAGTAAACAAATCATATATTTAATAATATCCACAGTTATTATGAAAATGACATAACAATAGACAAAAAGCATAAATATGGGCAAAATAAATTATGGTTTTTTTATAGACAAATTGATGAGATATTAACCCTCGGGCGGAAAGGTGGATTGCCATAACGCAAGTAGAAAGGTGGATTGGCATAACGCAAGTAGAAAGGTGGATTGGCATAACGCAATTAGAAAGCTGGATGGGCATAACGCAAGTAGAACGGTGGATTGGCATAACGCAAGTAGAAAGGTGGATTGGCATAACGCAATTAGAAAGCTGGATGGGCATAACGCAAGTAGAACGGTGGATTGGCATAACGCAAGTAGAAAGGTGGATTGGCATAACGCAAGTAGAAAGGTGGATTGGCATAACGCAATTAGAAAGCTGGATGGGCATAACGCAAGTAGAACGGTGGATTGGCATAACGCAAGTAGAAAGGTGGATTGGCATAACGCAAGTAGAAAGGTGGATTGGCACATAACGCAAGTAGAAAGGTGGATTGGCATAACGCAAGTAGAAAGCTGGATTGGCTTAACGCAAGTAGAACGGTGGATTGGCATAACGCAAGTAGAAAGGTGGATTGGCATAACGCAAGTAGAAAGGTGGATTGGCATAACACAAGTAGAAAGGTGGATTGGCATAACGCAAGTAGAAAGGTGGATTGGCACATAACGCAAGTAGAAAGGTGGATTGGCATAACACAAGTAGAAAGGTGGATTGCCATAACCCAAGTAGAAAGGTGGATTGGCATAACGCAAGTAGAAAGGTGGATTGGCATAACACAAGTAGAAAGGTGGATTGCCATAACCCAAGTAGAAAGGTGGATTGCCATAGCACAAGTAGAAAGGTGGATTGGCATAACGCAAGTAGAAAGGTGGATTGGCATAACGCCATAACATAGTGTATTTCGATTGAAAAAAGATGTAAAATGATAAATATAAATATATTTATCAAAATTAGTCAGATTCCTTTTTTATAGTTGTAAAATTAAATAATTTTACAAAACATTAGTCTCGCTTTATGTAAAAGTGTCACTTATTGGTGATAATCTTTTAACATGCATTTCTTTGCTTTATATCAGAGAGTTTCAAGTAAAAATATATCAGCAATAAAAGAAAGGTTCAAACATATTACTAAAAATAAACTTATATTACTTGACAACAAATGAATAATGAAAGATTATTTCAACAATTACGGATTGTTAAATTAAGTGGTTTTTTGGAAGTAATAGGCACAAACTACATTTTGTTTTCTAATCTTACTTTCTGACTCAAAATGTACATCTTCCCCGCCGGTTGCCGTCGGATGTTTGAGGCTGGGAAACTCTCAGTTGAGAACATGAACTGTTTCCAGTAGAAGAACCCGAGGCAATCCCCCTTGTCATACGTGGTTCTGACAAGTCGAATGTCAACTTTTTGAGGGAAGTAGTGATCCCCTCCACTCAGTAATAATAAGACATATAGCTCTTGATAACATACAAAATACATCATTGGCCAACGTCTGGTTGCTCTTTTGGTGGATTGAGTCCTGCACAGTTTTTCAAAAACGTCAGTCCGACTCTTTGCGAAGCTGTAGAACTCCCATTTCAGGCTTCTTCGTATCTTGAGTTATTTCCCCACGACCATGCGTAGTTGAAATCAGAACTACATTTTTTTTTTAAATTGAATGATACCAACATTTTGTCTGGTTGGTATAAAAAACGAGAAGTAATTAGAGGCACAATTTTTATGGAAATTAAAGCAGGAGTGATCTCTCTTTTATTTTCACGAAGTGTATCAACCATTGTCAATTTATTTTCGGCAAACTGTTCTGAAAGTTCGTATGATGAGAAACAGTTATCCAGGTTCTAGCATACAGTTGTATGATGAGAAACAGTTATCAAGGTTCTAGCATACAGTTGTATGATGAGCAACAGTTATCCAGGTTCTAGCATACAGTTGTATGATGAGCAACAGTTATCCAGGTTCTAGCATACAGTTGTATGATGAGCAACAGTTATCCAGGTTCTAACATACAGTTGTATGATGAGCAACAGTTATCCAGGTTCTAGCATACAGTTGTATGATGAGCAACAGTTATCCAGGTTCTAGCATACAGTTGTATGATGAGCAACAGTTATCCAGGTTCTAGCATACAGTTGTATGATGAGAAACAGTTATCAAGGTTCTAGCATACAGTTGTATGATGAGCAACAGTTATCCAGGTTCTAGCATACAGTTGTATGATGAGCAACAGTTATCCAGGTTCTAGCATACAGTTGTATGATGAGCAACAGTTATCCAGGTTCTAGCATACAGTTGTATGATGAGCAACAGTTATCCAGGTTCTAACATACAGTTGTATGATGAGCAACAGTTATCAAGGTTCTAGCATACAGTTGTATGATGAGCAACAGTTATCAAGGTTCTAACATACAGTTGCTGTATGATGAGAAACAGTTATCCAGGTTCTAACATACAGTTGCTGTATGATGAGAAACAGTTATCCAGGTTCTAGCATACAGTTGTATGATGAGCAACAGTTATCCAGGTTCTAGCATACAGTTGTATGATGAGCAACAGTTATCCAGGTTCTAACATACAGTTGTATGATGAGCAACAGTTATCAAGGTTCTAACATACAGTTGCTGTATGATGAGAAACAGTTATCCAGGTTCTAACATACAGTTGCTGTATGATGAGCAACAGTTATCCAGGTTCTAGCATACAGTTGTATGATGAGCAACAGTTATCCAGGTTCTAGCATACAGTTGCCGTATGATGAGAAACAGTTATCCAGGTTCTAGCATACAGTTGTATGATGAGCAACAGTTATCCAGGTTCTAGCATACAGTTGTATGATGAGCAACAGTTATCCAGGTTCTAGCATACAGTTGTATGATGAGAAACAGTTATCCAGGTTCTAGCATACAGTTGCCGTATGATGAGCAACAGTTATCCAGGTTCTAGCATACAGTTGCCGTATGATGAGAAACAGTTATCCAGGTTCTAGCATACAGTTGCTGTATGATGAGCAACAGTTATTCAGGTTCTAACATACAGTTGCCGTATGATGAGAAACAGTTATCCAGGTTCTAGCATACAGTTGCCGTATGATGAACAACAGTTATCCAGGTTCTAGCATACAGTTGCCGTATGATGAGAAACAGTTATCCAGGTTCTAGCATACAGTTGCTGTATGATGAGCAACAGTTATTCAGGTTCTAACATACAGTTGCCGTATGATGAGAAACAGTTATCCAGGTTCTAGCATACAGTTGCCATATGATGAGCAACAGTTATCCAGGTTCTAGCATACAGTTGTATGATGAGAAACAGTTATCCAGGTTCTAGCATACAGTTGCCGTATGATGAGAAACAGTTATCCAGGTTCTAGCATACAGTTGCCGTATGATGAGAAACAGTTATCCAGGTTCTAGCATACAGTTGTATGAATAGCAACAGTTATCCAGGTTCTAACATACAGTTGTATGATGAGCAACAGTTATCCAGGTTCTAGCATACAGTTGCCGTATGATGAGAAACAGTTATCCTGGTTCTAGCATACAGTTGCCATATGATGAGAAACAGTTATCCAGGTTCTAGCATACAGTTGCCATATGATGAGAAACAGTTATCCAGGTTCTAGCATACAGTTGCCATATGATGAGCAACAGTTATCCAGGTTCTAGCATACAGTTGTATGATGAGCAACAGTTATCCAGGTTCTAGCATACAGTTGCCGTATGATGAGAAACAGTTATCCAGGTTCTAGCATACAGTTGCCGTATGATGAACAACAGTTATCCAGGTTCTAGCATACAGTTGCCGTATGATGAGAAACAGTTATCCAGGTTCTAGCATACAGTTGCCATATGATGAGCAACAGTTATCCAGGTTCTAGCATACAGTTGTATGATGAGCAACAGTTATCCAGGTTCTAGCATACAGTTGCCGTATGATGAGAAACAGTTATCCAGGTTCTAGCATACAGTTGCCGTATGATGAACAACAGTTATCCAGGTTCTAGCATACAGTTGCCGTATGATGAGAAACAGTTATCCAGGTTCTAGCATACAGTTGCTGTATGATGAGCAACAGTTATTCAGGTTCTAACATACAGTTGCCGTAATGATGAGAAACAGTTATCCAGGTTCTAGCATACAGTTGTATGATGAGCAACAGTAATCCAGGTTCTAGCATACAGTTGCCTTGTGCTAGTCTACTCTAACTCGTATTTCTATCAATAAAAACGTTCACAGGGTTTAAAGGTTATCCGATTGTACTTTGGTCCTGCCCTGTCAAGTAGATCTAAATGTTTATAATCTGGTATAAAGGACGTAAGCTGTAAATGATTACGTGATCATTCAAGTGAGCCATCTTTTTGCAGCTTATTCTAGATGTAGACAGCCCTCTAGAGGGGGCATCCCAACCCTCTTTCAGCCAACAAGTTAAAACAAGCATAGACGCATTTAACCGGATGTAAGTATAAGGAAGTTAGTTACACATATGAGCTACATATTCATCGGGGTATAGTTCCCTTGTATTTCAATGAACATCACCATAAACAAGGCAGTTTGTTTGTCAAATCTCGAGGGGGAATGGGAGTTTGAATCCCACCTAAAAAAAAAACCTTGGCTACGGCCTTGCACCTCTTCAATTAAATTTTCGTCCTCTTCTACTAAGAAATCTTGGACCATTTTCAAAACCAACCCAATCAAACACAAAACTAAATAAAACTCTACTAAAACACACGCCTGCTCAGTGATGTTCTCGGAGCAGTGTAGAGACGCTGGACGCGCACTCCGGCCGCCAGTCGCAGTCGCCACATAACAAACTATGGTAACCAGTCGCAGTCGCCACATAACAAACTATGGAAACCAGTCGCAGTCGCCACATAATAAACAATGGTAACCAGTCGCAGTCGCCACATAACAAACAATGGAAACCAGTCGCAGTCGCCACATAACAAACTATGGTAACCAGTCGCAGTCGCCACATAACAAACAATGGAAACCAGTCGCAGTCACCACATAACAAACTATGGAAACCAGTCGCAGTCGCCACATAACAAACTATGGAAACCAGTCGCAGTCGCCACATAACAAACTATGGAAACCAGTTGCAGTCGCCACATAACAAACAATGGTAACCAGTCGCAGTCACCACATAACAAACTATGGAAACCAGTCGCAGTCGCCACATAACAAACAATGGTAACCAGTCGCAGTCGCCACATAACAAACTATGGAAACCAGTCGCAGTCGCCACATAATAAACAATGGTAACCAGTCGCAGTCACCACATAACAAACTATGGAAACCAGTCGCAGTCGCCACATAACAAACTATGGAAACCAGTTGCAGTCGCCACATAACAAACAATGGTAACCAGTCGCAGTCGCCACATAACAAACTATGTAAACAGACGCGAGGCGCGCAGAAGGAACCCTCTAACTAATACTAGAATGACGCGATACACAGAATGGCCAACTATGGAAGTTCATATTCTGGCAACAATTTGCGATTGTTCTTTGGCAGACAAAAAACATGCATAGAAATAGAAAATCACTTTTAAAGGAAGTGGTTTGTACCAGGGTTGTAGTTATAGATATCTGGAACCAATGACTTATATCACCAGTTGTAGTTTGTAGATTATAAATAAACCGTACCACCTGCGGGACGAAAGTTGATCATATGTTGCCAACATACCGGGAGGAAATTAATAAAACAAATAAAACATAAATGGTGGAAAGCCCCCTCTAATATTTTCGGAATTGTCGGTGATTCGCCGACAAAGCGACCTCGAATGTCATCAAACCATAAAAGTGATACTGTCGCTAACCAATTTTTTTTTTTGTAAACCAAACAATATTAGATAATAATATTAATTATATTAGATAAAATAATTAGATGTTATTTCTAAGCTTAGAAATAATTATTGGCTTATCTAATTTAAATATTGATATTTAAAACAATAAAAAATGACATTAAATTGTGATGCCCCTGGGAGTGTTTGGTTCCCAGACGACCCCATAGAGTTCGTCCTGGCTGATCACTCGAAAGAATCTGAACAGGAATATCAGCTGTTATATTATATTAGTTTAATGAGGTAATGGCGAGTTGCTTGTAGAAGATACATTCAAATTGGCGACATGATACCATTGTTGTATATGTTAACTGCTATTCCCCCCACCGCACCTAAAGAGCGCTTATCCCCAGCCTGTGTGGTGTATTAATATCCTCAGTGTGTCCGTGTCGGCCGTCATGGGGGGTGAAGAAACACTGGCTCCACCCAAGGTGAGGAGGGACATTTCAGGGACCGTTACAACAAAATGGAATCTTTTAAGTGTTTAAAAATATAATCATTTAAATAAACACTAGTATTTGAATATTTTATATAATATTAAGAATTTATTAAAAATATGTTACTAACGACATAATCACTTTTATGGTTTCATGACATTCGAGGTCGCTTAGTTATTTAATTGAAAGCTTCCGAAAATATTAAGAGGAAAGGACAGATACTATTGTTGCACATATTGCTCTATGGGACAAGGATTTCGGTTGTGGTCGCCACTTATTTTCTAGTTATTTATGTATTTTTTATTTTATGTATTGTTTGGTATTTTGCCACCTTGTTATTACTATTATTATTTCGTCACGCAGAGGGTGCAGTTTATTTATAATATACAGAATACAGCAAAGGTGTATTAAACCCTAGCGCTAACCCTTGGAACAACGGCTATAGTACGTTTCGTGTGAATGTTAATTTCACTTATTAAGAAGTGCGTTGTATTTAATAAGGGTTTGTGAAGAGTCTCAATATCGGACTGGAGCAATATTTGATTTATTTTGGTAAAAAAAACTGCAAAAAACACTCGCCTTTTGTCGCGTTGCTTCCATCCCACCTTAATAATGTATTTAAAAAGGTTTTGTTTAGTGTGAAATCATTAGAACACTTCTACGTTCCAGAACTTATCGAACAATTTAATCTCTTAGCTCTGGTTATAAGGTAAAATGTTATTCATTTTGGCCGCAAAAAAAAGTTCTGTGGTTCCAAGAAGTTTATTTCTATGAATGTGGTCATTGTTGTCTTTTCTTGGGCAAGTGACGTCACAGGTGCTGGGTTTTTCTGATCTCTATCTACAGAATCATTAATATCTTTACACCATGTATATTTTATTGCACAATATTAACAAGTGTATAATGAATGAGTCCATTAACTTTTAAGAATCAAAATTTATTTAACTAGAGAAAAAAAAGGAGGGCATTGAAAAAAAAACTTTTGTTTGATATCTATAAAATATTGAATTTATTGTAAATGTTTTTTATTTAATTGTTTTATTTGTCAGTAGTTATTTGTACCCTCAATTATTCTCGAGTGATGAGCGAGTGATCATGTGACCATCGGTGCGGGTTTTTTTTAATTTGGGCTCAAGTTGGCCCACAATATTAAATTTTCTCCAAAAACTCTAATTTTACAGCCTAAATATTAATTTTAGGGCACAAATAAGAACAAATAAATAGAGCACAATCAAATAAAATATGTCTTACGCATTACGTGACCGAGAGGTTCTAAATGTGTGTTGTCGACCTTGGTGACGTGTGACTGTGTGTCAGCGTGACGCGTGTGAAGGCCAACAGCTTGGCACACAATATGTGTGACGTTAGCCGTGTCCACAGACAAGTGATAAACAGACTCAACCTTATGGGCGTTATGCTGCGTGCCAGTTTGAGTCCTTCACCACTGGGCTTCGCTAGTGTCACTTGCTGGGTGATGATAGGACTAACCGCAGCGATCCTAGCGGCGAAGGACTCAAGCTGGTGCGCAACCATATTAACCCGAAGGTTGAGTGTCTGGGTATATTATTTGTGTGTGGCCGTGTCTCACTTCAACAAGTGTGAGAGTGTGATCGTTCATCTGGGAACAACAGCTCTAGCTTTAGGAGATTCCAAACCCCACCATTTGTTGGTAAACTCGAGCAACTGTTGGGTGCACTGAGGCTAGTTTCCCACCTTCACTCCGGGTGAATGCTAGCGACTTTTCTTACATTTCAACCTACATATTTATCTCGAGAGTTATAAGTGGCTGCACTAGGACCTACTCAACCTCTCTTCGAAATGAACTTGTGGTGATGAAATGAGGAATAGAACCCTGATCTTGTGTCGTGGTTCGTCCAACTGAGCTATCCAGGTTCTCGCTCTGGGCAGTGTCATTAAACTATCTTGGCCTCCATCATATATAAATAATAATAGTTGGTAATCATTCCCAAAGCAAATCCTGAATTTCTCGAATTCTTACATATGATTTTCTTTTGAATCTCGAATCCAAATTCGAAACCTAGAATCTTTAAAAATGTACAATTTTAGTTAAAGGAAAATATTTTAAATTTAATTAATAGAAAAAAAGTCTATGTCTTTGTTGCTACCGACAAATTAATGATATCTTGTTTGTCGTGTCTATTATATCATAAACAACAAAGGAACAACTTTTTATTGAAATAATACAAATTTGTCCTTTTTTGGGATTCTTTTACTCTTCCAACTGCACGAATCAATTTAATTCATTTTAACCCAATAATTGCTTAAAATTGTTATATCATGTCCTCATAAATTGTATTCGAGATACTTTTTTTGAGTTTTGTTTACAAAATTTATTGAAAATTTTAGAATTCGAGCGTTCCATCTCTAGTAAAATACGTAATTAAATTTAAAAGTTTGCTTTACATTGTTGTTTGGTTATTATTTACATATCCTTCTCCACTAAGTTTACTTGTCTTGATGGGAATTTTGGATAGATTCGTAGGAATAAAACTCGACCTTGATGAATCTGCTGGACATTTCTAATAAAGTGAATACTCATAGGATCCGCACAGGTGCACACGCGGGTTATACGTAGGGCTCGTAGCCTGGTTTGCAAACTCAGAGAATGAATACCAGCTGGGTGTACACCAGGTGTTTCCCTGGATGGGTTTCCACTCTCCCTCCATTCATATGCTAGCACACTTCCTATAAATTATACCTACCTCATATCTACACCATCTGGGTGACTAAAATACAAGTATCCTGAAATAGTCGTGCAAAAAACAAACAAAAATACTTTAATATTGTTTTAGTTCATTTTTATTTATTTTTTATATTACAATTGACCAAATACGGCTTGCAAGTGGCATAGTAGTTTATTATCTTTGATTGTCTACTGTATGAATGTGTGTTCACAATCGCACACACTGTATAGTGCAGTGCACAGTTTGGAACTAAATTTTCAAAAATAGGATTTCCATAAACAAACCTAGAGTCATTTTCCACCTAAAAAACAAACACATTATCTTGTTAAACATGCTTCATATACAAACAAAAACAAAACTATCCAAATAGTTAAAAATTTGTAAAATCCTCCAATGTCATTTTTAATTTATAAAAATAAAAATATTAGGCTATTTACTATGAAAAACAATTCCAACACATTCATTTTGGCTTAAATTTTCATGACCGTTTAAAAAAATATGAATATATTCTAAAATAATGAGTCATATGCTAACTACCATTGAATTAATTTTTTTTAACTTGCACATTATTATTTATCCTGCAAGACCCCATAATCCCCATATACCAATTTTGAACAAAATCGTTGCATCTGTTTTTTTAAAACAAGTCAATTTTGTTAAAAGCACTTAGCAATAAACTACTATTCAGAGTGTTAAAAAAAAGAGTTCAGAACTTTAGGATGTTGTAGCACTCATTGAAATGAGTGAAAAAGTACTGGCAATTACAAGGCTGTCGTCAGGGGAATGTTTGGGGGTCCAACCCCCCCCTCCCCAAATTTTATGAACAAAATATATATGGCTTTATTTATGGTTCACACAATATCAAAATTAAGGTACAAGTACAAATTAGGGGGGGCTGTGTTATCATAAAAAGCACTTTGAACAGAGAACTTTTGAAGGCGGTTAGTTTCTATAATTTTTTTCTAGCCGTCGGCAGTTATGGTGTTATGTTGCCATAAATAAACACTTCATATAACTTCTAGAGGTGTTTAGTATTTATAATTTTTTCTAGACTCCGGTAATTGGTGGATGTGCCCCCCCCCCCCCCCCCCCCGAAATTATTGTCCGACTACAACCTTGCTTGCAAACCAACTTACACAGAGACACAGTCAATTATATCTTCGGGTAGTGAAATAAATTGTATAAACAATCTAATGTTATTTGGGTTCACATAGCACACATTTATTACCCCATCCCCACTAAAGAGGTTCGAGATATTTTCCTTCCATTTCCTTACAAATTTCACATCTTGGTATCGGAGTGTTAGAAGAATCCCTGCCTTCAATCGAATCGTCTTCAACTCGCTGTTGTAAGTCTGATAAATCACTTATTGGAGACCAGCACACTAAACTCTTGTGTCCCCAGTCACAGGGGACCGGGACCCCTTGAATTCGACATATCCATCTTCTCTTAAATGTCTCATTGAGGTTAAGTCTGACAATCATCGAAAAATGCACACGCCACATTCATTATATTTCTCTAAGGGATACGTACATCTTCCAATAAATTTGGTAAAACATTCGCGAGAAAATGATGGTAGACTGCACCATTTAATCTGTTTGGCCAAATGAGTGGGCCTACCGGACAGGCCTTTTTGTCTCCCAAAGTGGCCGGCCTGTTGAAGTTTGTGTGCCAAATGTACGGCGAGAAAAATACCCGATAACGTAAATAAACTTAATCATAATTTGTACTGCTCTAAAGGAGGCATTATTCGCCCTCCTTGCCGTTCAACACTACGCCTGCATGTAAGTAGAGCCATTTACTATGCCACTATATTGCGAAGATCTTTGACATGCTTTCAGATGGCTCCCACACCACACAAGCATGGTTGGTGTGATAACAGCGATCACATTACTATCATACTAACATGACTGACGCTAAGTAGTATTATATATGAAATGTGCCTAAGAAACAAAGTAAAGTGAAAATGTTGTCGTTTACTGCTTGACAAACATTTACACTCTCCTCTCTGGTGGACTACAATGGCCATATACCTCTTGGTGTATACGGGAAGTAACCACACCCCCCTTCACCCCCGGTTAAAGCGCCGTTGGTTGTATCGTGGACCCGGACATACCGCCATTTGTCCCCTTGTCTTTGAAAGGTTAAGGTAATGCACTTAAGTTTCGCTAAGAAATATGATTAAAAAAAATATTCTCCCATTAAAAATATATTAATGACTTTTTTTAAAAAAAAGAAGTGATCAAATAAATTTGTTGGGTATTTTTATGTTGAGTTATATAATATTTGGTTCGTTCCGTCAGTTTCCCTGTAACCTGCTCGTGTTTATCGAGATAAGTAGTTTAATGTTACAAAGGTTTTTGGTCTCTTAGATAGTCGCTGTTTTAATAAATGGTTGAGTGTAGGACTACAGCGTGGGTCGGGTCTCTACACCCCCTCGGGCCTGTCATTGGCAAGGAGATATAGGTAGTACAATAAGATGGAGGGACAGAGAGTAGTACAATAAGATGGAGGGTCAGGGCCGGTTCCTAACACCACCACCCACTCACAGCAATGAAAATATTAAACGATCAATAACATTAAACCTATTCATCTATAATTCAACGGTACCTGCAGCAAATATGTTGTTACAAAATCAAGGTTTGAACATAAACAAACATGTTGTAATCTGTAGAGCGAGGATTGATCAATAACAGTATAAAACAATCCTTGAAGAACATCACTGGCCAGTGTGCCCACACCCTAAGTGGGTGCTCCGCGTGTTGGACTGAATACCGGTGATAGATCGGGGGTCGAGTATAATGAGGGAGTTGTTTCCTAAATAGTTCCCCAATCTCCCGCCACGAAAATAGGGCACACTTCCTCTAAACTCAACCTTACTCATTCCTAGCCCATTAGCGTAGTTAATACCTAATGGATGGTTCAATTGGATGGTGAGGCACGGTGCTAACATACTGATGTATAGTCCAATTGAATGGTGAGGCACGGTGCTAACATACTGATGTATAGTCTAATTGGATGGTGAGGCACTGTGCTAACATACTGATGTATAGCCCTAATTGGATGGTGAGGCACTGTGCTAGCATACTGATGGACAGTCTAATTGGACGGTGAGGCACGGTGCTAGCATACTGATGGATAATCCAATTGGCCGGTGAGGCACGGTGCTAGCATACTGATGGATAATCCAATTGGACGGTGAGGCACGGTGCTAGCATACTGATGGATAATCCAATTGGACGGTGAGGCACGGTGCTAACATACTGATGTATAGCCCTAATTGGATGGTGAGGCACTGTGCTAACATACTGATGATAGCCCTAATTGGACGGTGAGGCACGGTGCTAACATACTGATGGATAGCCCAATTGGATGGTGAGGCACGGTGCTAACATACTGATGGATAATCCAATTGGACGGTGAGGCACGGTGCTAGCATACTGATGGATAATCCAATTGGACGGTGAGGCACGGTGCTAACATACTGATGGATAGCCCTAATTGGATGGTGAGGCACGGTGCTAACATAGTGATGTATAGCCCAATTGGACGGTGAGGCACGGTGCTAACATACTGATGGATAATCCAATTGGACGGTGAGGCACGGTGCTAGCATACTGATGGATAATCCAATTGGACGGTGAGGCACGGTGCTAACATACTGATGGATAGCCCTAATTGGATGGTGAGGCACGGTGCTAACATAGTGATGTATAGCCCAATTGGACGGTGAGGCACGGTGCTAACATACTGATGGATAGCCCAATTGGACGGTGAGGCACGGTGCTAACATACTGATGGATAGCCCAATTGGATGGTGAGGCACGGTGATAACATACTGATGTATAGCCCAATTGGATGGTGAGGCACGGTGCTAACATACTGATGTATAGCCCTAATTGGACGGTGAGGCACGGTGCTAACATACTGATGGATAGCCCAATTGGATGGTGAGGCACGGTGCTAACATCCTGATGGATAGTCCAATTGGACGGTGAGGCACGGTGCTAACATACTGATGGATAGCCCTAATTGAATGGTGAGGCACTGTGCTAACATACTGATGGATAGTCCAATTGGATGGTGAGGCACGGTGCTAACATACTGATGGATAGCCCTAATTGGATGGTGAGGCACGGTGCTAACATACTGATGTATAGCCCAATTGAATGGTGAGGCACGGTGCTAACATACTGATGTATAGCCCAATTGAATGGTGAGGTACGGTGCTAACATACTGATGGATAGCCCTAATTGGATGGTGAGGCACTGTGCTAACATACTGATGGATAGTCCAATTGGATGGTGAGGCACGGTGCTAACATACTGATGGATAGTCCAATTAGATGGTGAGGCACGGTGCTAACATACTGATGGATAGCCTTAATTGGATGGTGAGGCACGGTGCTAGCATACTGATGGATAGTCCAATTGGATGGTGAGGCACGGTGCTAAAGTGATGTATAGCCCAATTGGACGGTGAGGCACGGTGCTAACATACTGATGGATAGCCCTAATTGGATGGTGAGGCACGGTGCTAACATACTGATGGATAGCCCTAATTGAATGGTGAGGCACGGTGCTAACATACTGATGGATAGCCCTAATTGGATGGTGAGGCACTGTGCTAACACACTGATGGATAGTCCAATTGGATGGTGAGGCACGGTGCTAACATACTGATGGATAGTCCAATTGGATGGTGAGGCACGGTGCTAAAGTGATGTATAGCCCAATTGGACGGTGAGGCACGGTGCTAACATACTGATGGATAGTCCAATTGGACGGTGAGGCACGGTGCTAACATACTGATGGATAGTCCAATTGGACGGTGAGGCACGGTGCTAGCATACTGATGGATAGCCCTAATTGGTCAGATAGCGCTTGGTCATCGCATGTAACAAAGCCACGTCACGATTGCACATTATTGCAATCTACACAAGGCCAAACTACTTGATAAAAACACATCACCATTCATTGTTATGACCTTGACTACTTACCAAGTCCTATGTCAACAACTTTTTTTGGTCGCTCCTATTAAAACAAGTTTTATTTTTACACGTGGGAGTCTGTTGATTGTTATTTGAGTGTGATGCACTTGTAAAAATATTACGCCATGTGTCTACCTATGGCGTAAGTTTTGTTTTAAATACTAACAACCTGAAACTTTATCTTGTTTCCTTGTTTGAAATCATCACTAGGTGATAGTCTATTTATATATTTAAAACACTAACTTTTAATATTATATATTTGTAATATTTGTTTACAAGTCATCCCTGATAGGTGTATTATAAACACCAGTGTAAAGTTTGTTTGTAATGTTTGTGTAATATTTATCACTCGTTACAGTAAGCAAAATGTAAGCACTGCAGCATTATTGACGGTTGTGGAGCCATTTTCATTATACATTAAAAAATGAGTTTAAAAAAAATTGCATACACGCAAGAGAATTTGTATACATATCCTCTCTAACCTTCTTATTAAAATTCTATAAATTAAAAAAAAAAATCCGCTATCCCTCCACTCAAATGTGGGTACACTTCCTCTAAATTCAAACTCTTTCATCCCTAATTCGTTAGTGTAATTAGTACATGTGTGTATAACCTAAACCAGTTGTAAGACGCGGTGCTAATAAAAAAAATCTTCTACGACAAGAAGACGGGCAGGTTTTCTGGATTGAACTGGTTTGAATGTTGTAATTGTAGTTGGCCAGGATCCTTTACCCTTTATCAATGGTACAAAGGCATCCATCTATGACAAAGCACGGACAGCTGAATACTACCAATCATAGCAAGCGTTTGCGCGCATTGAAATGAAAGAACCAATGACATTATCATAGCAATTACACTAACTAGCTCATGTTTTAAATGTATTATCTGTGACGGCACTTAACAACATACCTTTCAAATGTAGCCTACCTTGGACGTTTTATCAAAATATGTTGTGTGGTTACTTAAGTTAATAATTGTTCAGCTGTGATATCTTCTTCTTCTTCACATTATGACTTTTGCTTGCTCCTAGCTGTCGAAAATTTTATTTCGAAGAGTTCAATTGGAAGTTGTTTCTAACTTTCTCATTGGTTGCCACGGTCACGTGATTACGGATAAGGACTTTGTAGACGTGATTTCCATTAATTTCCAAAGGACTTAAGAACCATAAGGATGCGGAGCTTGAAAACTCTGTAGATGGTGCTTAACGGTTTTAAATCTACCTTCAGGCTAAAAATACGACGTTACATTCAGCGCGAGAGAAATGTTTACTCCACCTGTATAGATATAAGAGTGAACACCTCAATAACGGCGGTACTAGGATATTGTAACAAAACAGCAGGTTCTCATTCTTGCAGAACTTACTCCAACCAGTGTTGCGGTTTCACACCAGTCCTACCTTGTATACCTGCAAGTGCAACACTGGTATGACTGGGGTGGACTAACAAGATTAATGTGTTGGTTCCCGTGAGTTCCTGCACCTCCCGAATTATTAAAACTAGTGCTCCGTGGTTACAAAACACAAACACCACTGTGAACGCCGGAAAGTAGGACTGCGATGTAATCCACTGTGTCTCATGTGACAATGACTGTCTTAATGAAAACATTACAGCAGTTTTTGACTTTGAAGATGACATCATTGAGACCATAGAGAAATGTATGTGGTATCCCTTTCTCTATGATGAGACGATCAATAACTGCCTGTGAAGAAAGAATATCATGCATACATGCTTCAACCGAGTGTTTTTATTTCGGTTTATTTTCTGTTAATAAATAACTCAAAACGTTATTTTCTTGTAGTTTTTGTTTAGTTTAAACCACTCGCTATGACCGCACCAGACCCACAATGACGGTGTTCATGACGTTATCTGTGACGTTATACCTCCAGGGTTGGCCGAATCAAAACAATAGTTATGATCAAAACTGTAGATAGTTAGATGCTTAACAATGTTTATTTGAAATTTTATTTTGTAAAAAAAAAAAAAGAGGCCACAAACCTAGTTTTGACCGCCATTTTCCAATATGGTGGATTGAAAATCACCTATTTTTTTTAGAGGAATTTATAGAATTTCATTCAGAATGCTAGAGAGAACATGTCTACAGACTACCTTGCTTGTATGATTTTTTGTTTCTCTGAAATATCTAAAATGACTCGTCTATAAGTACTTATTCTTGAAGTACATTTCCGGCCCTTTTAGTTTTATCGACCTTCTTTTCTCAAGTATTGTCAAAAAACTGAGCGTAGAGCAATTCAGACGTAGTTTTATCTTTTTCAAAGAACTCTCTCCGTTTTGTGACTGGTAACAACAAATACTAAGCCAATATTAAACTGGTGTGGACAGCAACTGGAATGGCTATTGCTCCAGTGGCTTCCCTTCACTCGACTCGTGTGAACCAGCTTAAGACGTCACTCTCGCAGGAGACTGGGCTGCGGATTATGGGTAGAGCGAGGTTTGAATCCTGGTTTGGTGTACCGAGGGTGGTTTTACACGTTTTATCCACGTAAATGCGGGTACACGAACTCTAAATGTAACCTTCCTCATCCCTAGCCTGTTTAATACATAAGAGTATAATACCAAACGGGTAGTAAGACGCGGTGCTAAAAGAAAAATCAAAAGTTTTACTAGATTAGTTCGACATTTTTAAGGATACAAGGAAAAAAATGAACATTTTAGAGACATAAATACAAAAACAAACTTGTATTTGGACACAGTTTGAAACATTCATTTGTGTGTTTCGGTAGATTGAGCAAGAAATGTAGATCTAACTTGTTGGAAACAATAGTCAGTGTAAGAGGAATGTCTGTAGGTACCTGCAAGAAACTATAAATATCCATCCTGAGCTACTGTTAGGCCGCTCCTAGCGGGGTGAAGGCCATTTCCAGCAGTCGTGTGTAGGTCACTTCTAGGTCATAGAGAGCATCTCTCCCGCGTTTGGCCGATAGGTGTCTTCTAGGATGGGGAGGGGGGCGTCACCCTAAGCTGAGAACTAATGTAAACAAAGCCGCGTGGAAATCTCTGCTCTTATTTGCCTCTAAACGGACTTCAATGGATCCCTTCACTAAATAGTCCCTCCTTTGGTTTTTTGCAAGCGCTCTACGAATACCAACAAACTCCTGACTCAACGTTGAGTACGCTATGACAGTCCTTATCACATGTGACGTAGTCACGCGGTCATCGACGTTCATCTCACGTTGTAAAGTGGGTGCTTCCGTCTATTTATGGTTGCGAGTCTGGCCTGAGTGTAATATAAACAAGATTAAAAGTATTAAAAATAAAAATTCGTAGTGACCTAACTTTGCCATGAATAATGACTATACATGGTTGGCCCTTTAAAATATTGCACTGGTGTTCCACCAATCATGTATGTCCTTAGCGTAGTGATGGGATTGTTTGTTTACTTCCGGTCTCAGTTTAGGATGAACCAATAATAGCTGGTTTATAATGTACGGCCATTTCGTTGGTAGTGTTTTTCGAGTGTGGGTTGAATTTTCACCCTCGCGTCTATGTTTGTAGTTAATAATTTAATTAACCAAAGTATTATAGCCATAATTATTAATAAAGTTGATCAAATTACCGTGTATTATTAACCCAAATAGTGTTCCGAAACTATCATCTGTTTAATTCTGGTTCACGTATACAAAAACTATCATGTTACAAGTTCCATGCGCATTCTTTCGGTAATAACCACAACACAACATGTATCCCTGGTTTTAAAACATATGTTTATTGTGAACGCACCTTGAGATGCTTCGCTTCCTGGAACTTTGACGTCCTTGTGTTTGAGGGGAAGGAGGGGAGGTAGGTAGTAACAAGCAAGCGCGCCGGTCGGGTGTTTAGACAGTCGACTAGTGTTACTCCATTTGACAGCGCGCAACTGTTCTGTAGACACGAGTGTTATCAAGGTCTGTCGGTTCAAGATCGTGCTTTTATTCTGGGGTATTCTTTACTTTTCTTGGGGAGGTGGGCAGTCAAAAACATGTACTGTGCCTGGCATTATTTCATACTACCTTCCACATTGTTAGAGGTGTACATAAGTTAGGGTATTTTAGTGTGACAAGGGTGTAAATAAGTTAGGGTATTTTAGTGTGGCAAGAGTGTAAACAAGTTAGGGTATTTTAGTGTGACAAGGGTGTAAACAAGTCAGGGTATTTTAGTGTGACAAGGGTGTAAACAAGTTAGGGTATTTTAGTGTGACAAGGGTGTAAACAAGTTAGGGTATTTTAGTGTGACAAGGGTGTAAACAAGTTAGGGTATTTTAGTTTGACAAGGGTGTACATAAGTTAGGGTATTTTAGTGTGACAAGGGTGTACACAAGTTAAGGTATTTTAGTGTGACAAGGGTGTATACAAGTTAGGGTATTTTGGTTTGACAAGGGTGTACATATTGTGATCAGACGATGCCACGTGATCTTATCAAACATTATAAAGAGACGATATCGTGTTGTTGATTGTGCCGATTGTTTATCTTGAGTACCAGGTTTTTGATTTTTTTTTACTAACACGCTCTATTAGCAGATGCTTGAAAAACCCATTGCAAGTTCACCCGGACTTACTAATCTCTAAAATCATTAATCTAATTAGTACATAAAATTTTAAAAAAAAGATAAACGTATAATTATGTAAACAATATAGTCAAAAACAGGGGAGTAACCAGTATTTTTTTTGTTTGGAGGTGGGGGGGCTCCAAGGTGCCTATACTGTATGTAATACTCTTCATATAATTACTGGAGGGTGGGAATTTCACCTTATAATGTGGTATTTAATGTTTTATATATACATAACACAAAATTTCCTTTTATATAGGCCTACATATAATATATTAAAAAATGTCATAGTTATATAAAATTTTATTTCATGCTAGAAGGTTTTTAAAATTAAGATAGAGGATTAAAAATTAGATTTTAGTGTGAATAAAAAAAGTTTGTGTTCGATGGATCAATTAAAAATACCGGTATTGACCTTGTATTTTAATTTTAAAACGACACTACTTTCAAATACTTTGCCATAGCAACTATAACTGTAACTCACTTTCTGTACAGGAATTAAGAAAGAGGTTAAAATTAATAATACCAATATTGATTAAACTGCTTTCAATAACACTTAACTAAACTAATATTGCTACAATGACGTTTCATTTTTCATCCTTGAATATAAATTTGAAGAAATAAAAGTTGTATTTAAAAAAGCAGTTTACTATTTCCAGTTATTTCTGTCACATCCATTACATCTTTCACAATTAACTTTACAGTGTAATGGATCAACGTAAGTTTCAGTACAATTTTCCACTCTCCATTTTGTTTAAAAGAAAAGTCTTTATTCTTTCAAGAGATGATAAAGACCTTTTATTTAGCAAACATAGCAAGTAGGTAATTCGCTCTTGTAACATCCGTACAAAATTGCCACGATTATGTTGGGCTTCTCTTTTTCTTCCCCGTCTTGCCACTTTTTACATCAGAACACATTTTCAGATTCAATGGCTGATTCTGATGCTTTGTCGTTATAACTTATGGCCTCTATTTTTTCATGAATAACGTTTTTCAGAAGTAAAATATCAAGAGATTCTAAGATGTCCCTGTTTTTCCAAAACCGATGAACTACTCCTGAAGTAATGCGGTTCTAGCAAGGAATGGATTATTCTTCAGGGGAGTTATGAGAGCAATTATTTTCACCCTTTGTTTGTTTGGCCGCTTTGACAGGGAACGTCAGTTGTACTGTTGAAAGCGTCCTATGCAATCACCCTTTGTTTGGCCGCTTTGACGGGGAACGTCAGTTGTACTGTTGAAAGCGTCCTATGCAATCACCCTTTGTTTGGCCGCTTTGACGGGGAACGTCAGTTGTACTGTTGAAAGCGTCCTATGCAATCACCCTTTGTTTGGCCGCTTTGACTGGGAACATCAGTTGGAGTTGGAGGTTTAGCCTACCGACTTCACAGCCCTGGTTGAGACACTCGAGTACTATCAGGTCGAATAGAAGACAGAGATGCAGCTTGTTCTACATAGGTGTACCCCCTGTAGGCTATGTATATATCGTCCGTTGGTCAACTCGCTGTATTGTGAACTTGTTTAGCAGGTGTGAACTCGCTGTATTGTGAACTTGTTTAGCAGGTGTAAACTCGGTCAACTCGCTGTATTGTGAATGTGTCAAGTCGTGGTTAAGTGTAGAGTATTGTATTTGACTGGGGGTTACAATGGTACTTGGAGCTGTGAATGGGGATGGTGTACCCCAAAACAGTGCCCCCTCTAATGGCGCAGTGAAAAGTTGGTCAGCAGTCAATGTGGACGAGAGAAAGATCACCGTTAATCCATCATTAGCAAAGGTATGCTATGTCCACCATTGTTGTTTATTTATCAATTTTAGGGGAGAGACACGTCTTCATTAATAATGTTTGACAATTATTTATTTTACAAATACATCCTTATGATTTTATTAATTTAATTTAATTTAATTATAAATAAAACTAGAAATGTGACTGTATAAATAATACAAATACTACCTAGCCTAACTAAACATTCATATTGTAACTCTATAATATAATACAATAAACAAACTAACAACAGTTTCCTAAAATAGAGCAGTGTTCCTTGTAAATCATTAGCATTTTCTATGAATTGTCAAGTGTTGTGGACGGAGGATTGAAAATAGAAAACTGAGATAAATTAAGTTGTTGATTTGTAAAATGGACTGTCTTAAGGTGAGATGGAAGGGGGGGGGGGGTCGGCGAGGAAAAGTCAGTGTTTTTGCAGTTTTTGGTCAAAACAAATAAAATATTGCTCCAGTACAAACGTAGAGTTTAATTTTCTTCACATGTTGATATCACAATTTCTTGAATATCTTCCAGGTATATTCTGGAATTTAATGGCAACTTTTTCTCGTCATTTAAAAAGTTTGTTAGATGCCGCTATGTAAATGACAGATATTAAGGAACTGTTGATATCAACATGTGAAGAAAATTAAATTCTCTGTTTCTAATGGAGCACTATTTGGATTTATTTTGGTTGGAAAAATTGTTTTACCATAAAAACTGCAGAAACACTGTCCTTTCCTCGTGTCCCCTTCCATCTCACGTTAAACAACCAACAGGTCGGAATACTAAAGTTTGTTGACACATTCTCGGCATCAAGTATTCTCAATGTGCTCACGTTGTTTTACTGTGATTTTACAAGTTTGGGTGTAGAATGCGTGTCTCCAGTCCATCCCAGTTCTCTGTTTTTAGCAAGTCTCTTCCATCAGGTTCTGTTGTGTGTGTTATAATTTTTCAAACTTCTCTTCTTGATAGCTTCTTAGATATTATCTCTTCAGCTCTCTTTCCTCGGTATCTCCATTTCCATCTTCCTATGTCTCACATACTATTCATCTCATCTCGTGTCTCCTGTACCTCCTAGTGTGTCTTCTGTACCTCCTAGTGTGTCTTCTGTACCTCCTAGTGTGTCTTCTGTACCTCCTAGTGTGTCTCCTGTACCTCCTAGTGTGTCTCCTGTACCTCCTAGTGTGTCTCCTGTACCTCCTAGTGTGTCTTCTGTACCTCCTCGTGTGTCTCCTGTACCTCCTCGTGTGTCTCCTGTACCTCCTCGTGTGTCTTCTGTACCTCCTCGTGTGTCTTCTGTACCTCCTCGTGTGTCTCCTGTACCTCCTATTGTGTCTCCTGTACCTCCTCGTGTGTCTTCTGTACCTCCTAGTGTGTCTCCTGTACCTCCTAGTGTGTCTCCTGTACCTCCTAGTGTGTCTCCTGTACCTCCTAGTGTGTCTCCTGTACCTCCTAGTGTGTCTCCTGTACCTCCTCGTTCCAACGAGCCCTCAGGATCTGTAAACTATTTTGGTTTTCCATCGTATGACTAATTTAAACCACAGTGGATTAAAATCCTCGCCATCAGAATCCGTGAAAACAAGAATGCGAGCGATCCAAGATCGATGTTTATAAAGATAAGACAGGCTGTGCACTGGATCATCCCATTAGATCTAGGGGGGGGACCTATACAATATTTCCTTCTTTGTCTTTTAATTTTATTTAGTTGTAAACATTTAAATCGGTAAATTGAAGACTTGGCCTTACTACCGGTTTGCGTGAATTAAATTAAAAAATATACTGACACAGATTCAGATAATAAATGATTGGTTATAGAGATAAAAGGAATAATGGTTTCTAAACCAATAAATACTCCTAATCAAGAGTTAGATGAAATAGGGTTAAAAAGTTCCTCTTATCATGGTAGTTAAAAAATAATTTTTATATTGTTTATTGAATTATAAAAAGGGTATTATTTAACTCCAGATATTATTGGGTATTTTGGTGTTCTAAGAATTAGTTTAGTCCTATTAAATTAATGAAGGTAAGTTTTATTTTAACCCTGACCAAGCTCACTACAGTATCACCATCCAGCAGATGTGGCTGCATTTCCTCCTAATAACCCTCATCAGTCAGTTGACATGTTCTACAGTGTTGTTGATGTTGCGTGCAGGTGAAGGGTCATCAAAGAGCACCCTCTGGATCGCGGGAGTTCAAGGAACTAACCAAGCGAGATGCACTTAACCAGTTGAACCATGAGCTGGATCGGTTACTTTCGAGTGTGCCCGAGTCTAGAAAACCTTCAGTCCGCAGGGAGCTCGATGGCTTCTCCCGGCTCTTCAACAGGTTCCTCCAAGAAGAGGGGCCCTCTGTCCAATGGGAGAACATCGAGAAACTCCCGGAGAATGCGGTGAGTTTCATCTCTTGGCTGATACCTGTAGGTACATTCACATTTTAGCAGGAAGGACTTTTTTTTATTACCAGAATCCCTCCCTATATAGTAGGATTTTTGTAGAAGATAAATCCTTTCAGAAGGCCCATGTTACCAAAATTCTACATTAGTTGTTTCATACATAATCAGGGTTAGAAAAAAACTAACCCACCAGTTTTAGTGTTTGTTTTTTAAACTATTAAACTTTTATTTCCACATATATGCTTGTATCTAAATCAATCATTTAACATTTGTGCAAAGAGCTAGGTTTAAATTAAAAAGTTAATTTGTAAACGGTATTAATAACGTAACTAGTATGTTGCACATTGTATATGTTATTGCCAACTGTAATTAAACTGTAATCAAACTTCTTTCATAAAATTATCAAACAAAACGAGGTTATACATTATATTATTTAATGTTGTAACTTATTGAGTTATACACACACACTTGTTTTTAATTTCAGACTACAATTAGAAATCAGTATAAAAAAACACAATTTTTGTATTTTTGAAAGAAATTGCTATTTTTGAAAACTGTTACGCCGACTGATGGATACATATTCTGATTAAATCAGTGGACTAATTTTTTCTAAGCACCGTGTCTTACTACTCATTCGAGTAATACGCTTATGTACTAATTACGCTTATGTGCTAGGAATGAGTAAGGTTGAATTTAGAGTAAATTTACCTGCATTTGCGTGGGGAGAGTGAGAAACCATTTAGAAAAAAACCACTTTCAGTACACCCAACTGGGTTCGAACCTCGATCTCTCCATCATCAGCAGTTTTAGTCTATTGCGAGAGTAGCGCCATAGACCATGCGGTCACCGAAGTGAGTCAGACTATATTAATGTATTAGAGAAACTTTAGGTATGTTTTTTACAAGAAGCTCACAGTAAATTGTAAACTAATATTAAAAAGCTGTTAATAAAATAACAAGAACATTATCACATTGTGCTTCTTGTCATCTTTAAAATAATTTATTGAAAAAAAAAACTGACATGATTACATAAACACTGAGGACTTCTGTGCTGAGGGTCCGGGGTTCAATCCTCGGTCCCGGCACAGATTTATCTGATTGCCAAACCCTTCCTTCACCTCTGACAAGACGTGTATTAATTACAACTTGTGAATGTATGGAATGCCAGGCCTCCACCGTGGTTCGGATCCCATGTTAAACTGTAGGTCCTCCATTTCATCTCACAATCACCCTACCATTATACATTAGCGTATGTGAGTATAACCCGAACGGGTAGTAAGACGCGGTGCTAATAGTAATACATCACAAACACTGAACATACATTATAACCACAGATAGACAAATAAAACCTCACACATGAAGAATTCAGTCAATCTGAACTTGTCACTACACTGAGGTTTGGGAGTTTGTTAGATGATAAGAGCTCTATAAATGTGATCACGTACCAATGCTGCAAGACTAAATTACTTTTTAAATTAGTTCCAAGAAGTTTTATGTTTGAACTATGTATTTCAAATGTTTCCATTTTAAAATGTGTCGATTACAGGTGCGTGACTATAGCACCTTGACAAAACCCACCACGGATCAGCTCCACGAGATGCTCAACAAGTTGGTGGTGATAAAGCTGAATGGTGGTCTGGGTACCTCTATGGGGTGTCATGGACCCAAGTCGGTTATCCCTGTCAGAAGTGACCTCACCTTCCTGGATCTCACCGTGCAGCAGATAGAGGTACCAACAGTTGAACTTTTAATAGTGTATGTGTCAACATCAGCGTTGATATTAAAAAAAAAAGTAGTTTCACAGTATTATAATACGAGGTTAGTTGTGGACATGTTTGTTTAAAAGATTTGAACAAGTTTTGAAGATTGAACAAGAACAAGTTTTGAACATTGGAAGCTTCTAGAAACTATTAAAAGGGAGTTTTCATGGTAATTGGGGGGGGAAGGGAATAATAATTGCTATACATTTGTTAGTGAATTGTTCATTTTGCTTAAAAAATATAATTAAAAATACATATTGATTATAAAATTAAAAGCGGTACAAATTCAATACCGGTATGGTTAAAAAATAAATCAGATGTTTGTAAACCAGGGACCCCCTGTTTCTGAATACAACATACATTCTATAAATGGATAAATAACACCTCATATGACCGACCACCTCTGTGGTGTAGTGGTCACAGTACCTGGATACAAATACAGAAGTCCTGGGTTCGATCCCCAACACTTTCAGATCTTCTGTAGGTCTGGGGTGAGGTCAATGGCATTGTGGGGACAGATGAGAAGCTAGCAGCTCCGGTCCAGAAAACTGAGATTATTATTGGCCGGAGGGCTCGTGCTGACCATATGACATGCTCTATCCGTAGAAGTTGGTACTATCCTCGCCAACAGACAGAAGCTGCTCAGTCGCTATGCCTTGATTGTGGGTTGCCTCCATGGAGTTTTTTTAAATAATATATCAAATCGAAAATCATCATAAAAATGACACTTGGACATAGATTTGTTCCCTGGGGTCATCTTGGTTTACATGACGACCACTCAGTTTGTCATTTAACCATACTATACTCAGAGTGTACTGATGTAGCTAAGAAGTACCACCACTCTCTATAAGAGCGCGCTGCATTACAGCAATAACCCCAAACTACAGAGTTATCTTCATCAGCTCACAGTAGGACAAACACTTCCTTTCAGATGACATTCTGTTAGAGATCGTGTGAATACATTATTCTCACACTCACTTCAGCAAAACATCAACTGTAAAGTAGTATTTGTTTAAATATATCAACAAGGTTTATAAATCAGGTCTTTGATAATTTAATTTATATTGTGTGTACACAAATGCCAGGTAAAAGTTCCTAATAATGGCGCACAATGAACGCACAGATTAGGGCAGGTCAGTGTGAGGAAAGGTGTAATCTAGTTTAGTAAACAGACAACAGGCTCACCTGTCGCACACCAACCTTGCAATATGTATCTGTAAAACAGTGTTGTTATTTAGAAACTTAGAGTAGACCTCTCTGGTGCCAGAGTGGCGGGGCTGGGGGGTGTAAATAAAAATAAATGGGGGGAAGGGGTACCCGTGTAAGTTTAAGGATATTTTGGTAATCCTTGCCACCACCTATGGCTGAATTGTAGCTTTGATCTCAAGATGAACGCCATCTTCTGTTTGGATACTGTTTCGATTCCAGGTGGTTTTACAATAATGTGATATTTTATGAGTTTTATTCTAGATCAGGGATGGGGAACCTGCGTTCTTTTATCTCTTAGTTTGTCCATCATGTATCTTAATCATTTATAAATTAAACATTCACAACAATTTCTATTTTAATTAAATAAAAATGAGTTTTTTAAAGCGTAATATTAAAAAATTAATCATTCTTATCGATTATATCTTTGTTTGGTTGGTACAATACTATGATATTAATAATTTGTTACTAAAAACGACAACGAGTGCTCGGCACAACGTCAGATTGATTCGAAAACATCGATTTGGTTTCGCACGTGTGCATTGTCATTTTATAATGAGCTTAACGAGGAGAAGTTTTTGTTTTATTTCATTCACTTTTTTTAATTGATTATTTAAACCTGCCAAATACAGAGAATAATCAAGGAGAAGAACAGAGTATTCAATAAGAATGGGAGCCGCAGTGTAACATAATTGGTTTGTGGACAAAACATGGACAAAAAAAAAATTACACCCATAAACCATTCACTCGTTTATGGGTTCTTAAAAATACATTAATATAAATTTAGGTAAATACCTGTAAAATTTTGGCAAAATTCTGCTCTACAGTAAGCGTGCAGCCCTATGACATGCGGCTTTCCAAGCCCAAGGTTCCCCACCCCTGGCGTAGATGTTAACATTCCCGGTGTAGGAATGTAAATTTAGAATCAAGAGTTTGTTCATCAAGTGAGCAAAGCTAGTAATAGTTTCATTTTGTGGTAATGTGAAGTGTTCTATCCTCTGCAGCACTTGAACAGGACGTACAAGGCCAACGTGCCTCTTGTTCTGATGAACTCATTCAACACGGACGAGGACACTCAGAAGATTATCCGCAAGTACAAGGGTCTTCAGGTCGAGATTTACACCTTCAACCAAAGTTGCTTTCCTCGCATCAATCGGGACTCTTTGTTGCCAGTTGCCAAGAACTGTGACATAGAGGCTGACATAGAGGCGTGAGTTGCCCTTTCATCTCGATAAACTTATATTATTGATCATATTATGAAAATTGACACCTGGACACAGGAATCGAGCCTGGGACCTTCGGCTTAGTACGCCAATGCTCTAACCACTTAGCTATCCAAGAATAGTCCCGTTCCCAGGGTCATTCTTCACTCATTTTAAGGCAACAAAAAGCCCACTACCGAGTCGAAGGTGGCTGCGTTATCTGATAGCTCGTGATCTTAATAAAATCACACATTTGTATCAGACGATTTCCGCACGTCCATCATAGACTGCCTTAAAATGTGAGTGAAGAATGACCCTGGGCGCGGGACGATTCCTGAATAGCTCATTGTAAGAGCATTGTCGCACAAAGCCAAAGGTCCTGGGTTCGATTCCCATGTGCAGGTGTCATTTTTCAATTTATTTTATTTGTAATCAAGATACGACTCATGTCTGTAATTATAATCATTCATATATACTTAATTGTATAGTGTTGTTCTCTTCCATATTGAGTAGAGATGTCAGTTCACAGGTAATCTATTTTCAGATGGTACCCACCTGGTCACGGTGATTTCTATGCGAGCTTCCAGAGCTCTGGTCTCCTTAAAAAGTTTATTGAACAGGTGAGTTTAACTGAGCATTGTAATTAATCACCCTGTCAGCATTAAACATGATCAACATTACCTACTTTTGAAAGCCATTATAAGTGTTCATACTCAAACGCTAAGTCTTATTATTATTATTTAGCACCGCGTCTTACTACCCGTTCGGGTTATACGCTTAAGTACTAATTATTACACTAAAGGATTAGGAATTGGGAAGGTTAAATTTAGAGGAAGTGAACCCACATTTGCATGGAGGGAGAGTGAAAAACCATTTAGGAAAAACCACCCCCAGTACACCCGACCGAGATTCGAACCTCGATCTCCCCGTCCTCGTTGGTCTAGCTCAACACGACTGGCGCGTTAGCCAACTACGCCACCGAGGTGGGTCAAACGCTACATCAAGTACATCCATAGATATTGATGGGTTTTCCAAAGAGGTGTGCTATCCGCAAGAATACTATCCGCCAGAATCAGCCTAAATGATATAATAACTAGACTAAATGAATAGAGAAATTTTCAAGCTGTTTTTGGCTAAAGATCCTAAGTTAATTGGCAACACTGATCACTGAGGTGTATACATGTTGAAAATAGGGACGGGAATACTGCTTCATCTCCAACATCGACAACTTGGGCGCAACAGTGGACCTCAGCATTCTTAACCTGCTTCTCCATCCGACAGACAAGACGCCAGAGTTTGTCATGGAGGTCACAGACAAGACCAAGGCTGACGTAAAGGTCAGTCTCACTTATACCAACATGTCAATCATGATGAACGTATGAAAAGTAAACTGTGAAAATTGTGAAAACTTAACAATAATTTAAGAAAATTAATTGTTACCACCTAATTGATACCTATTGGTGTAATTTATATTAGCGACTTAAACCATATAATCTAAGGATATAAGATAAGGTGCTGTTAAATATAATGTAACAGCATTCACCAGGAAGGAAGGCAACTTCCATTCTTGTGGTGTTCTATTCACTATGTTAACCTTGCTAGTGATGTTCCAGGGGGGTACACTCATACAATACGAGAACAAGCTACGTCTACTCGAAATAGCCCAGGTTCCAAAGGAACATGTGGATGATTTCAAATCCATCAAGACCTTCAAGTTCTTCAACACCAACAACCTCTGGGTCAAACTGGACGGTGAGTGGCTTGAAACTTTCTAGCTCAGGGTCGGTCAAAACTGTTGCAACTTAACATTTATTAATTTACAAATAGCCACATTTTATGTGCCAATGTTGGTACTCATGAGGATCACTATAATGTATTTGTTCATTCCTGTTATGATTCCTTTTTTGTGACGTCCATATTCATTTTCATTTATTAAATTGTTTGAATCCGGTAAGGTTGTAATGTTCATTAAACACAGCGACTATGTTACACATTCCATGTACCTGCGATAGTACTTTTCACGTTATTGGTCCAGCTGGTTTTAACTAAACAAACATTCCTAATTACTATCATCGGCGTGCATTGGGATTCTACCTAAACTTTAATCTCCAGAAGATTTATCCTCGAAGATATTAGTCCCCATGACCGATGAAGATATCCTCAAAGATATTAGTCACCATGACCGATGAAGATATCCTCGAAGATGACCGTTATATTATTTGATTGTTCACATTTTAACACCTGGGAGTTGAAAATGAAAACGCTGCTTGATGAACTCATTAATGGAAGTAGTCCAAAGTGATTACCAAATGAAAGTAATTTTCAACTAAGCTGATAGTGACAACATTCTTGAATGTGTCGTGGATAAAGCATCTGCATTTGAAATATGCCCTTCCCTTATGAACACCTACACAATAAAATTACTTTTACGGAAAATTAATTTATTGAACAAGTTTGACCCATTGAGTGAAACTGTGGAGTTACATTTTAATCGATTTAATAAATTTGTTCGTGAATGTCGATCGACAGACTCTACATTATAAGAATTAAATATTGTCTGCCATATTTTAATTACTTTGCCGAGCAAATTCAATTTAGTCATTATTACTGCTCTCGAGACTCTGGCCGACAAATTGACACTTAGCTTTGTAAAAAATAGTTTATTGGATGAGGAACAGAAACTGTTTTCGGAAGGTATAACTGCGGGAGTTATAAACTTGTATTCCCTTGTGATGCAAGCAAATAGAAAGGCTACATAGGGCTATAAGAAACAGGCTCAATCTGTTTATCAACAAACTAGGCCTAACAACACAGTCAGTAAGTCAACTTCAGTATCACTTTTGTTTAAAATTTGGGTGATGATTTTTTAAGCCAAATTGTCACAGGCAACGAAACATGGGTGGCTCATGTTACGCCGGAATCGAAACAACAATCCATGGAATGGCGGCATTCAACATCACCCAAGAAAATGAAGTTCGAGCAAACAATTTCAGCCCGAAAAATCATGAGCTTGGACATTTTTTAATTTAAAATAACTATTTGCACACATCTGATAAAAATTTGTTCTGCTAAAAACATGTGTCCACTTATTGAGAACTAATCAGCCTAACCAGCGTTAACCTTGTTCACAATGTACCGTGTTTGAGATAGTTCCATCAGCTCGAATATAACTTAATGTAAATGTTGTAACGATATTGATGTGGACCGCTCTCATATATTTAAAAAGTCATGGATGAAGGTATTTTTCTATATAGTATCGTATGTAAATTATCCTTTTAAGACTTCATCCATGGAGAATCACGCGCTTTTCAAGAATAGTCTAGAAGGATTGCACCATTAAAACTTATTTTTTATTTCAAAATTTAACTCCGTAGTATTTACCAAACAAGCAAGAGACACCAGCTCCCTATACCCAATACGAAGCTAGCCTTCAAGACACCTGTCGCAGGGACGCTTTTGATTGGTTGGTTTTGACACTGGTCATGAGAGGTCCAAGGGGCAAGGGGCAAGTCATATATAAGCTGTGTGTGCATATGGATATATAGAGTAGTCACATACATCCAGAGAGTGCCGGCGACATAAACCTAGAGTACGTGTAATATCACGACAATACTACTAACTTAAATACATAATTTGTATTTCAAGTAAAATTGTATAAGAAGATAAAATCACTCCAATAAATCGTGTGCAACATTAATAGTTGTATTTATTTAAATAAAACAAACAGTAACGTAATAATTGGCGCTCGATCACGGGGCTCTAAAAACCAATTATATCTCAATAATTCCTTATCATCATAATGTTCACTGCCTTCAGTATGTATTTCATTGTTCCAGCTATTGAGCGTGTCCTTGAGGAGAATACACTAAATATGGAGATAATTGTGAACAACAAGTCACTGCCCAACGGACTGAATGTTATCCAGTTGGAAACTGCTGTTGGAGCGGCCATGAAGACCTTCGAAGGAGGACTTGGTGAGCAAAAAAAGACAAAATATTGTACCAGTCGATGCAAGCAACACTACCAATACAGTAGGGAGGAAGAAGATAGATTTTTATACAAAATATATCACCTGGAGGGAGGGTGGAAATATTTTAGAGGAAACCACCCCCAACCTGTCATTGGCAAACCAGACTAGATAAACATTATGTTTAGTCTGCTTGCTTAATACAATAGGTCATACAATTAATGTTATCATTAAAATAAAACTTAAAAGCTCATTTTTTACCATTTCTGACTTTTATTTAGAAAAATTGCTATAAATAATTCTGAATGTATCAGCTAACACATTAAATTTGATAATGACATCTGAAATCTTGTTAAAAAACGAAAAAATAGTGCAGTAGTGTAGGCCTATTTAATTAATCGAGGAACTTAACGAAGAACTGGTCAAGTTTTCTGAATTGAGGTGAACTCTTTTTAATAGTTTTAATCAAAATTTACTGTTAGTTAACATAATAAACACACAATTAATGTTAAATCACTTTGACGCATTATGAAATTAAAGATTTTTACAAATATACTCTTATAATTGCATCATGACCTATGCCATTTTTTTACAACATAAAATTAATGACAAAATATTTAAGTATATTTTGAAAGTTCTTTCATAAATTGCCAAATAAGTAATTACGGAATTTCTCCCACAACCGCCATTTTAAGTGACCTGTTGATCGGCCTATTCTGGCTAAAACTGACGAGTCTTGGTTAAATCGTCAAATTTCATATTAGAAAGAATCATTAGGGATTACCGGCCAAAAAGTACAGGTATACCCCCCCCCCCCTCTATTTTAACCTGTATATGTCCATACTTGAGGGTATGTTTACAAACAAAGAACCAATTCTGATCCTTTTCATCAACACACCGCTTTGGGGGACGCATGGTCTAAGGCATCACTGACGACCGATGACAAGGAGATAAAGATTTGAATACCAGTTAAATGTCCTGAGGGTGGTCTTCCATAAATGGGTTTCCATAAATGGGTTTCCACTCTCCCTCCACACAAATGTGGGTGCGCTTCCTCTAAATTCATCCTTCCTCATTCCTAACACATTAATGTACACGCGTACAACCCGAATGGGTAGTAAGATGTGGCACTAAATAAAGTTTCATCAATGGCAGCTTAATGATTCTGTCCCGAGTTCAATTCTCGGCATGGTCGAAAAATTATCATTGGTTAAATATGGGTTTACCCTTTCACAGTGTTGAATTAATGGCCAGGGGACTGGATGTTGTGTCTCTTTTGATTGTGAAAACCTCAAATGCGATTGAAGCAAATCTCAATCCTATAACACGATACAAACATATATTTTAAAAAATCACATGCTGAAAGCAATAATCCAGATTTCAATTAGTGTACACTACCTTTAACCCTGACTGCCTAATTTTTTCTTCTCAGATTTAATAAAAAAAAAATGTGATGATAATTTCAGAGTTACGACGCTTACAAGTGGTTTACCCCTACATCATTAAAGGACTAACCAAACAACCAGATCCCACACCATCACTTATTGAGACTAAATCTTTTTTTAAAATTTCAATTGAAGTAACATATCCGCCATGTTGTGTGCTAGGTATCAATGTTCCTCGCAGTCGGTTCTTGCCAGTCAAGAAGACATCAGACTTACTGCTAGTCATGAGTAACTTGTACAGTCTCAAAAATGGCTCCTTGGTAATGAGCCCTCAACGAATGTTCCCTACAACGCCACTTGTCAAATTGGGCGACAACCACTTCTCCAAGGTAAACACAAACAATCGGTCAATTGCTTATCATTAATGTATGATCATGATAGGAACATAGTTGGATAGACTCAACAATAATACCCCTCCTCGTTTGGGGCTGGCGGATATGTAACCATCTTCTGAGGTTGAAGCACCTTGTAGGTGTGACTTCTTTGCTTCATTGAGATGATGATTATGATTATGATTAGAGGTGCACCGATTTGGTAAAACCGATTACCGATTGTTTAAATTAATTGTTCATGCTACAATTATTCACACTGATTAATCCCGATTAGCCATTATTTATTAATAACTATTGGTAAATTACTTGCGAATGATAACAGTAATTAATGTAATTAATACAAAAAGATTTTATGCATAGCAGGCGAAAGTTGGAACTAGATTGTTAGTTTTATCAACGGTATGAACTTATATTTCTTTATCTGGTTATGTAATCTTTGCATAGCCTGCAACCCAGATGAAGTGTGAATATAAGTGTTTTTTTTTGCGATTCTGATCACTAAACTTCTACCTAGAAAATTTTGATTTTAAAAAACACAATTAATCGACATAATAATCACCGATTATGATTAATTGCCGATGCACTAATAATCGATTCATCGGTATCCGCATCGGTACACCCCTAATGATGATGATGATTATGTGGCACCAGTAGACATTTTGAGCCTAGCTCCTAACTAGACCATGGCGATCATAGGAACAACTCACCTTCAGGAAAAATACCTATGATACCACTGGGAATTGAACCTTGGACTTTTAGATTAGTAGTCAGGAGTACTGACCACTATTCCAAGAGGCCAGAAACATCTTTAATAATTTGTACAGTGAAAAAAAACCTTCTATTCTTCATACTTGACTGTCACTAGACAAATATTAAGAAAATGGTTCATAAATGTCTTCCATCATATAAATTGTAAATAATAAATTTGATAGGACCCAATATAAGGACAAAGAATAATATACTATTAGTTTGTTTGGTTCCTTTTTCCCTTTACTTTTTACTGTAACTTATTTTCCTGAAAAGTTAAAAGAGGCTTTCAGATATTTTTTTTCCCCTATTGTTGTATTGAATTGATTGATAAAATCCCAAGGTATAATGTATTGAATCTCACCTTTCTTTTTAGCACTCGTTTGGGTTACTAATCATACTAACGGTTTTTAGGGATTAGTAAGGTTATATTTAGATCTAGTATACCCGCATTTTTTTTCGAGGGAGAGTGGAAAACGATCTAGGAAAAACCAACCTCAGTACACCTGGCCGAGATCAACTTTCATTCCTATACCAGCCGTAGAAGTGAAAATATTGGATTGTGAATATAAAATTGTCTACAGACTACTTGTGATTACAATTTTTGGCGCACATACCCTGTTTGTAACTGTGGCCATCACCATAATCATTATTCACATCATCAATATCATGTGACATTACTCTGAAAGAATAACATCATTATTTGGAATTGTGGCATAGGAATGTACTAGGATCTCATTAAACTTTAGGAAATATATATATATATTATATATATATATATATATATATTATCAAATATTATATATATATATATATATATATATATATTATCAAATATATGTTGAAATATTATACCTGGATACAGGAATTGAACCATAGACCTTTGACTAAACGTGCCAATGCGTGAATATTTGAAATATATTTCTATGGGTATATAATTCATACTAAATGCTACTTTCAAACTATGAATTTATTTTTTACAGCTACCTTATTTCATTTTTGTCACTACAGTCCATTTCAATGGAATTAATGCCTCGTATTAAAAAAAAGAAAAGTAGGAAATGGACATTGGCGGCAGCCATTACCTCTTTGTCCAGTGGCAGCAATGTAAAGTGTGAACTGTGTTATTTCCATTGTAACAGCCATATTGTGTTTTCTGGATGTTCTATGTTTTCACCCCTCTCCCCCTGTACCTCCTTCCTTGTACAACAAAAAGTGCGGAGGTTTCCTCTAAAGAGAGATATTACCGTCGCTCTTAACATAAGCATGTTCCCAATCATATTTGGTTGTGTAACTACATGTGCGGATTATTACCAGGTAAAAGAGTTCCTGTCTAGGTTTGAGAATATTCCGGACTTGATCGAACTGGACCATTTAACTGTCTCTGGGGATGTTACATTTGGACGAGGAGTTGCCCTCAAGGTAATCACAATTTGTAAAATTAACTCATACTATTCATCCTTGCCCCTACCATGTCTATGTATCTGTTCTTACAGGTGAAAAGATCTGGCTGGATAAGATTATTTTCTCTTCCTAAAAAAAATCAATAAAAAAAAATCGTGTTTTCTCTCTCATCAAATATTTGTTTGCTTCGACTTTTGATTCGAAAGTAAAATTCTATATTCAACAATTACAAAGTATTGGAAAAAAAAAACCAAAAAAATACACATTTATGTTTATTTTATCATTTTCTGAAGTTATTTCCATCACGATTAATTAATGTTTCCATAAAAAAAAAATACTTTGACTACATTTTGTGATAGCAACGTAATTGATCACTTTAAGATAGGCCTATGCAAGTACTAGGATTTTGAGCTTCGAGCCGAGCTTCCTCCTGATGTATAGGTCAATCAATCATTTGGTAGCTTAACAAATTGTTAAAATAAAAATAAAATTTCACTTTAATAACATAATATAGCTCTTACAAACTACTTTTGACCAGTAAACTTATTCAATATTGTCATTCATTTTGAATGATCATCATCAATTGAAGTTGCATTGCTATGACAAAACAATGAAAAAAAGAAATAGCTAGATATATTACAAGTTATTCTCTATTTATTAATCCCATTGGTTATATTTTCAGGGCACAGTCATAATCATAGCCAATCACGGCGACAGGATTGACATTCCATCCGGAGCAAACCTAGAGAACAAGATAGTGTCCGGCAACATGAGAATCTTGGACCACTAACGTGGACAGTCCTATGGATAGTACTGAATGTTTTCATATGTAAATAGCTGTCAAGTGTGCGTTCTTACGTTGATAACTAGATAGATTATATTAGTGCCATTACTTTTCACACCAATATGTGGTTTTAAACAAATTGTACAAATAAATATAAGAATGTATATGTGTTAAAGATTAGTAAAGTAATTTGTGATTTTAATTGCACAGCAATATTGTGTTATTGGTATATTAAGGGTTTTAATCGGTATATATCTTTTAGCTTAAAAAAAATGCTTTTTCTATTTTCATGGTATAGCTTTTATTCATTGTTTAGTTTGTTAAGATTGTATTTACATGTATTATGTATAACAAAGAGGTTCACCCTCCTCTACCCCCAAAAAAGGCTCTACAATAAAGTCACATCCTTTCTATTACATATCCTGTTGTTTTTATTTATATATGTGCCTTTATCTTTGTGAACATCATCATTATTATTACTATCATACTTTTGTATCTCTTATGGGTTTTGGTTTTCTCTTTTGGAATTTGGGTTGCATACTTCATACTCTCTCCAGGGACCATAGTTTTGAAACTTGCGAGTAGCGAGTAGCTAGCGGATTACTCGATATTCGGTTGTAATCTTGCAAAGACCTTAAATATCTTGGCTGTGAAACCTGAAGTGACAACTGGTGGTTAGCGAGAATATTTCACTCGCCAGCCAAACATCATGTTAGACAGGTCTTGTGAGAATATTTCACTCAGCCAAACATCATGTTAGACAGGTCTTGTGAGAATATTTCACTCACCAGCCAAACATCATGTTAGACAGGTCTGTGAGAATATTTCACTCAGCAAACATCATGTTGGACAGGCCTTGTGAGAATATTTCACTCAGCCAAACATCATGTTAGACAGGTCTTATCAAGTAGAGAGAGCAACATAAGATTATTTTAGATGAACATTGCAGTTCTGCTGTAAACTATCTGAGGAAAATGGTTGGTTTGTATGGAAGAAAAGACACTGACTTAATTAACACTATTAAATTAATATTTGTAATCTTAGCTCAGTCGCTAGCACGACTTTTAAATCTAAGAATCTAGAGGCCACAGGTTCATTCCTCATCGTGTGTAACTATTGTTTCAAAGCTCATCTTATTGAAAAAAAAAATAACTTTTTAATTCACAAATTGTATTAATTTAAGGTAAATTCTATTTTAATCTTATCAAAAAACATATTTGGTACTTGAGCCTATGAATATTTACCCAATATTTTTATTAAAGTATTTACAAAGAACCCAAATTAAAAGCTGTACATTGTCTTAAAAAAATGTTGTATGTAGGTGATTATTTAAACACAATATTATTGCATTTTAAAACATAAAACAATATTCTTGTTTAAAAAGGACTATGCAATCTAAATAATATTGGGATGGCCAACCTTTTATAAGCCTACCTACCATATTTATGTTTTTTTTAAATGTTTCTGAATAAAAAATAAAACTATTGATACTATAACAGAATTGACAAGTAATTTTTATTCATAATTTTTTTTAATTGTCCAATGATTTATTTTGGAATCTCTAACTCTGAAGACAAACCCAATATCACCTAAGCTACATTAGCCGAGTTTGAATGAAAACATTTTGATTTATAACATTTAGTTAATACTAGGGGTGGCCGGGATGCCAAACTCTTTTGGGGAATTTATGCATTCCCAAGAGTCGGGCGGGAAATAAATCCTTCTATTCATATCTTTTGGGGCAGAGAAATTAAAAGGAGGAGGAAGTAGCTTGACAAGGGTAAAACTATTTATGAGCATCAGCCTGTCTGTCGTTAGTGAGTAGAGATTACAGGGGTGTTAAACATAGAACCTTTAATGGGTGTCAAACATAGAGAACGTTAAAGAGGCTTTAACCCGCCATAGGTCGCATGTCATCAGAGAGAGGGCTTAGCAACCTAGTTGCCCACCATTTTGGTTGCTAAGGGTTGAGTGCGGTCCATCTCCTAGTATCTTCTTGGCTCCCTTCCCTCCGCCGGGCAGTTGAGTCGGAGCCATGATGCAGTTAATACCAAGGTCATAGCAGTAGCAATAATCTCTTGGATGACTTGCGCCCAATTGTGTGCCTATGAATGAGTCTCGTGTAGTATACAAGCTTTAAGTATATCATAGTTGTTATTTAGTACCTAGGATTTTTTTAAATATTTGTAATGTAGCAAGATTTTCTTGAAATAAAAAATTGATAAAAAAAAAGTAAGAACAAATACTATTTGTGCTGTTTTTCATGTGGTCATCTGGCATCTACGGTTTGGGTTATACACTTAAGTACTAATTACCGCTAATGGGTTAGGAGTCAGGAAGGTTGAATATAGATGAAGTAAACTCGCATTTGCTGGAGGGAGAGTGGAAAACCATTTAGGAAAAACTACATCCAGTTCACCCGAGCGAGATTCGAACCTCGATCTTCCAGTTGTCGGCATTCTAGCTCTACACGAAACTAGCGCGTTAGCTAACTGCGCCATCGAGGCGGTTAGTTGCAAGGAAAATAGCCATACCATACTGGTAAAAATCTAGTCTAAAAGTAAAACTCGTGCAGGAGTATGGGCGTGGGTTTGGAGGATGGAGGTTGTAAAATGTTGGAATTTTCAAAAATGTAGTCACTAGCCTAAAAATTACAAGAAAAGATTTCACAAGAAACTAAAACTACATGGTTTCTTACAAGACTGTTGTTATAAATTTAAGCACAGTTGCTGGATGAAAAATTAATTAGCCAATATTTTAATTTAATTCCGGATTTCCCATTATTTAAAAAAGAGCTAGTTGGAACTTAAAAGTGATAAATTGATAAAGCGTTTTGTAAGGGGGTAGAGGTTAAACAACCATTCTTTCCACCAAGTAGTTACCTCTTTTACCAGAAGATGTCAGCACCTTGTAGAAATTAGCTACTCATGGAATCTATGTAGCTTGATAGATGGCACCGCCTTACATTCATTCAGATAAGGAGCTACTTTAACGTGACAATTTTTTTTAATGATTTGCATTTCTAGATCTCATTATACCTGTTTTTCTCGAGTAATATGACCTGTAACACAATATTACATGAGCTTTGTGTTTGAGAGTATATTGAGTCTTTCTATTTATTATTTTCTTTTCTTTGTGGTTCTAAGAGATGGGTTTGAACCAAATTATCTTAGTGTCTTTTTATTTTCTTATGTTGGCAAGAAATTATTGGTTAATTTGTGGGTGTGGAGTTATTCTGTCCACGTTGGTATTTAAAATTTTCAAACATAACCTTTAAATGGCTTGATTTTAAAGTTGAAAATTTGAAATATTATTTTCTATGGATATCAAAGACTTTAAGATTGCCAAGGTAGGAAATTTAACACTTTGTGCCTATTTATTGTTTATGATTTCCATTTATTTTTTTGAGGTATTTACCGCGCACTTTATGAACTGACTGATTCATCACACGAGAATTTATATGATTGAGGACGAAAGGGCCTACCAATACTTAAGTGGAGTAAAACAAACTAATAATGCAATACAACTCGTTACCCGCTTCGATGACTGTATGGTCTAAGGCGTCACTTTCGCAGTAAACTAGACTGATTTCGAATCTCGGTCGGGTGTACTTACGGTGGGTTTCCCCCCCCCGAAATTGTTTTCCACTCTGCCTCTAGTAGAATGCTGGTAACTTACGCTTCCTCTAAATAACTATCCTTTCCTCATCCTTAAAACTATTAGCAAAGTTAGTACATTATCATATAACTTGAACAGATAGTAAGATGCGGTGCTAAAAAAATTAGCCCTTTAAAAAAATATTTTACGTGTTTATATTAAGTAGGTTAAAGTGTTTTTCTACAACCGGACTTCCTTTAGATATTTACAGTCCTAAACTTAATTTTTTTTTTCAAAATATATGTGTCATTTTATTGAAATTTGCTATTACCCATAGACTTTTGGCCCCTTTCCCCTACATTTTGAAAACACTTCCAGCGTAAACATTTACAGTCAGAGCCTGTTTGATGAGTCACTGCAAGGAGCCTCTTTTTAACATCACGGATTGTGCCGGTTATTCTAAGTTTCTTCGTTGTTTTTGGTCTATTACGGTCCTGTTCACTGCTCACCAATGCCATTGTTTGTCCATTTTATAAAGAAACCACAGAATACTCACAACAGGAACACAAGATCTCGCCAACCAACTCAAAAAATATATGAAAAGTGAAAGTTAAACACACAAGTGTTGCCGGAGTGATGTTCCCCCTTATTTTGTTGTCCCACATTTACATTCCTCAATTTCCCCTTGTTGCCTATATTTTAAAACCTCAATAAAACCTTGATCATACCCTTCTTGAAATGTAACCTAGCTTGGAAGTATATGACAGCGTGCCAACCTCAAAAAAAAAGTCACTCCTCCCTTTTCCTCGTTGACCCTTCACTTGTCATTCTCACTAAATGTACAAGAAATACTGAATTTATTTTTTCCCTTTAAATATAAATATTTATTTAAATTCAATGTTATACTGCGACCATTTATAACCTTGTATTGGTTTTAATCCTCAATTGTTTTCCAGTTTCGACTCATTTTGACGTCTGGACACGCCAGACAACCTTTAATGAGATTGGTTTGTTGACGTGCTTATCTACGCTTGTTTTTATTTAATATATTTTCTAACTCGTGCTATAACTGCACACATATGATCATTTAATGAGTTACGATCAATTGTGGGTGAATAGGGCGCTTTTTTTTTGGGCTCTCTCAGTTTGCAAGGGATTTTTTTACCACTTGAATATATTTACTTGAACGCTATATTAGGACCATTTATTACAGTTAAAATAGTAATTTAGGCACTTGATATAGTAAACCCACTTCACACCACCAACATTGATTGAAAGTAGCTAAAACTTGGTATTATGCAAATATGTATTATTTGGTTTATTAACTGTATAGTTAATATAAAATTAATCAAAATCTTCCAATAATACTTCCATATGGATTACTGTATAGTTTCTCTTTACACTATCATTAATTAAAAGAGCTAATAATGAAAATACAATCGTCATACACCATATGGCGACATCAGTTTTCACTTTTCAGATACCTAACTGTCTTTCTATGAAAATTAGACTGTAGAAAGACAAATATTATTAGAAAACAAGACACGTTATTTAAACATTTGTCACTCAAGGGGGTACTTCCTGCCCCCCATAGTTTCACATCCATGAGATATACAGTCCTATAATTGAGCTGGTTTTGTTCCTCAACTAGCAAATGTCAACCAAACATTATTACATTTGTCCCTTTGTCTGATTAGATAGCTCTTAAGAAATAAACATTAAGCTACTATCATACATTAGGCCTACATAGGCTATTTACAGTAGCCCCATGGCTTCTTTGGTGCTGAATGACAGCTCACAGCTGACGGCTTTGAAAAGTTACCAGACCAAATTATATATCCCTACGCCGAACCATATGATCTGTAAAAACATGTGTTTATCAGCTGTCACTTCTGACAGTCAAGATTTAGGTATATACCTAAATGTTGACTGTCAGAAGTCAGCTGTGAGCTGTCAGTCAGCACCAAAGAAGCCATGGGGCAACTGTAGAATAAATAAAAATGGGCATGACTATGTTTAATGTTTGTGTAGACACCCCCAACTGTGTTCTACGTACCCGAGTTTATTACCGAGGAAGAAGAGAAACGACTCATTGAGCAAGTCACCTCGGCCCCAAAACCAAAATGGACGCAGTTAGCCCACCGTCGGCTTCAGAACTGGGGCGGCATACCCCACCCCAAGGGGATGATTGCAGAGAAAATACCAGATGTAAGCTATTCACACAATTGTAATGATCAAGAATGAAATTAGTTATATTTTGAATGTTAGATACAGGGACGAGGTTGAATGATGGGGAAACTGGCAATGTGGAGATAGGGAGGAGATCAACAGTGAGAAGTCAAAAGTGATGGGGATTAAAAAAAATGAAGAGTCAGGGAACCAGGAGTTGTAAAACATAGAGAAGTTAAAGTACCTGGGAAGTCTGCTGACAAAGGATGACTGCTGTATCAAGGAAATTAGATCTAGGATCACCATTGCCAAGGAAGCTTTCAACAAGAAGAGGTTACTGCTGACCAGCAAGTTGAGTTGGAGAGCTTTGAAATATGGTCCTGGAGAAGACTTGAGAAGATCAGGTGGACAAATGAAGTCCTAAGAAGAATGGATGAGAAGAGAACCATTTTGGATGTGATTCTTCGGTACAAAGCAAACTGGATCAGACATTTCTTTAGGAGGAACCATCTTCTGCACGATGTCATAGAAGGAAAGGTTGAGGGAAAGAGGAGCTTAGGATAAAGGAGGGGGCAAAGAACAGGGTGCATTGGGAGTCTAATTTCACTGACATAAGGAATGTACCTGTCAAAAGACAGACCACCTAATAATAAGATACAGGACCATACAAAAGGAAGGGGTTTTGGGGGTTAAATCCTACTCCCCACGCCTCAAGAGGGTTATTGATAATATGTATCTGTATTCCTGTCATCATATAAAGTTCATAACACCAGCCATGTTTAAAACACTTTAATTGCTTCAGAAGAGATTCAATGTTAACAAAATTCCTTGACATCTCAGGTAGAACCCCTCTGATAATTGACTCTAGTCTTTTCAGTTTCTCAAATAAACTTATCTATCCAATTTCTTTAACATGTTTCAAATAATTTATTCCTTTACCTAGACATAATTTTCCAACATTTTTACATTGATCAGAACCTAGATAAAAGTCCAAAACCATAAACTTTTAAGAAATCATTTACACAAACTAAATATATTTTTGCTCTACAGTCAAGAAGGTTTCAAACAAAATATCTCTGCTTGAAAAGAAATGTAAAACTATTTGTTTTATATCAGAAGTAGGTCTACTGTAGCAGTTAACCTGAAGCATCCTTAGCTTCACGAGAACATCGGATGTCCAACAAGGTAAGGAGCACAATTCTTCAGGTCTTGACCAAATCACAAACATTGAAACCAACTTGGGAGAACATTTTTAATCAATGAGAGTTTGTAATCTTATTGTATTTATTTACATACATGATACAGAGCTGTGATTGGAGGGTTTGGATCTCCTATTTTATGATATTTTAGTTGCATTAATACACACTGGAGCATCAATTAACCAAACTAGTACCATAAAATAAAGAAAATTGCCGCAACGATTTAAACACGTAAACTCAACATTCAGCATTTTTATTAAATTCTGTCTGTTGAAGAATATATAAACTAGAGAGAGGCTTGTGGTGCCATCTGGTAATTGTATTTATCACTAAAATACAAGTTTTGTTTCATGTCGATGGATTGGCCGTGAGTTTTCTTGACTTTACTTGCCTTGTCATTCTATTGGCGCACTGAGGGTGTTCCTGTTAAAAAAATCTTGGACCTTTTCCCCTACCAAATTCTTACAATATAGGCTAGTAGCATTTTGGTAGGGAAAAAGTCCATTTCTACTAAAATCAAAGTATAGTGTCTATGAGCATCCCATGATACAAAATTATGTGCTTATTTTGTTTGTTTTTGTTGTTTTTATAAAATAGAACTTGCTAAAATAAAAACTAACAGTGCCACATATTATCTAGGCCTAGCGCTAGTAATATTTATTGTCTATACTGATACAAGCTCAGCATTGCTCATTTTTATCTTCTCTTTGCTTTCGATGTAACAATGTATATTTACATCCCTTGTATCTGTGTTGCTGACTAAACGATTCTTTCATAATTAGACTTAATAATCGCTTTCATACCGTTTTAATTGAACAGAACTAATTCATAACTTTAATGTTTTATAGTGGCTCTTGAAGTACACCCACAGAATTGAAACTCTTGGGCTCTTTGAAGGAAAAGCTCCTAATCACGTTTTAATAAATGAGTATTTGCCAGGACAAGGAATTTTGGTAAGCTTTATTTTGTTTGATTAAAATAAAAAGAGTAACTAAAATATGTCTTTGGTTTAAATTCTTTTAAATTATACTATCTCACTTTTTATAAGCCTGCAAATTAGGGCATATGATACTTTACATGCAATTAAATATTCTATATTCTTTAAAAATGCAGTAAATTTTTTATTGTATTTGAAATGCAATTGACACGATGTGGTTGCTGGTTTAATTAAATTGCGTCATCAATTTTTCAACTTCATTTATAACGATAGGTACGGCTTTTACAATTTTCACAAACATACAATATTGGCGAGATGTTTTTCAAGAAACACCTTTCAAGAGTTTCATAGTAACAGAGTTATTAAAGGATTACATTAGGGATTCGTTTGTTTATGACATCTTAAATTTTCTTCTTCCTTTAATTTTTCTAGGCATTTTTTCAGTCTGTAGACTCTTACTTACTTGCCTCTGCAGATGATTGCTACATTATACATGATTATATCAAAGAAAACAATCCAAAGGGATTGTGACGCTGTTTCTGTCCCACAAGGGGCTATCGAGCATCGGGCATGAAATGAGGATGTTGGAGTACATGAGATAGTAGAGGAACCAAGACTGAGATGGTGGTCATGTAATGAGGATGTTGGAGTATATGAGATAGTAGAGGAAGCAATACTGAGATGGTATGGACATGTGATGAGGATGTTGGAGTACATGAGATAGTAGAGGAAGCAAGACTGAGATGGTTATGGACATGTAATGAGGATGTTGGAGTACATGAGATAGTAGAGGAAGCAAGACTGAGATGGTATGGACATGTAATGAGGATGTTGGAGTACATGAGATAGTAGAGGAAGCAAGACTGAGATGGTATGGACATGTAATGAGGATGTTGGAGTACATGAGATAGTAGAGGAAGCAAGACTGAGATGGTATGGACATGTAATGAGGATGTTGGAGTACATGAGATAGTAGAGGAAGCAAGACTGAGATGGTATGGACATGTAATGAGGATGTTGGAGTACATGAGATAGTAGAGGAAGCAAGACTGAGATGGTATGGACATGTAATGAGGATGTTGGAGTACATGAGATAGTAGAGGAAGCAAGACTGAGATGGTATGGACATGTAATGAGGATGTTGGAGTACATGAGATAGTAGAGGAAGCAAGACTGAGATGGTATGGGCATGTAATGAGGATGTTGGAGTACATGAGATAGTAGAGGAAGTAAGACTGAGATGGTATGGACATGTAATGAGGATGTTGGAGTACATGAGATAGTAGAGGAAGCAAGACTGAGATGGTATGGACATGTAATGAGATTGTTGGAGTACATGAGATAGTAGAGGAAGCAAGACTGAGATGGTATGGACATGTAATGAGGATGTTGGAGTACATGAGATAGTAGAGGAAGCAAGACTGAGATGGTATGGGCATGTAATGAGGATGTTGGAGTACATGAGATAGTAGAGGAAGCAAGACTGAGATGGTATGGGCATGTAATGAGGATGTTGGAGTACATGAGATAGTGGAGGAAGCTAGACTGAGATGATATGGACATGTAATGAGGATGTTGGAGTACATGAGATAGTAGAGGAAGCAAGGCTTAGATGGTATGGGCATGTAATGAGGATGTTGGAGTACATGAGATAGTAGAGGAAGCAAGACTGAGATGGTATAGACATGTAATGAGGATGTTGGAGTACATGAGATAGTAGAGGAAGCAAGACTGAGATGGTATGGGCATGTAATGAGGATGTTGGAGTACATGAGATAGTAGAGGAAGCTAGACTGAGATGGTATGGGCATGTAATGAGGATGTTGGAGTACATGAGATAGTGGAGGAAGCTAGACTGAGATGATATGGACATGTAATGAGGATGTTGGAGTACATGAGATAGTAGAGGAAGCAAGGTTTAGATGGTATGGGCATGTAATGAGGATGTTGGAGTACATGAGATAGTAGAGGAAGCAAGACTGAGATGGTATGGGCATGTAATGAGGATGTTGGAGTACATGAGATAGTAGAGGAAGCAAGACTGAGATGGTATAGACATGTAATGAGGATGTTGGAGTACATGAGATAGTAGAGGAAGCAAGACTGAGATGGTATGGGCATGTAATGAGGATGTTGGAGTACATGAGATAGTAGAGGAAGCTAGACTGAGATGGTATGGGCATGTAATGAGGATGTTGGAGTACATGAGATAGTAGAGGAAGCAAGACTGAGATGGTATGGGCATGTAATGAGGATGTTGGAGTACATGAGATAGTGGAGGAAGCTAGACTGAGATGATATGGACATGTAATGAGGATGTTGGAGTACATGAGATAGTAGAGGAAGCAAGGTTTAGATGGTATGGGCATGTAATGAGGATGTTGGAGTACATGAGATAGTAGAGGAAGCAAGGTTTAGATGGTATGGGCATGTAATGAGGATGTTGGAGTACATGAGATAGTAGAGGAAGCAAGACTGAGATGGTATGGGCATGTAATGAGGATGTTGGAGTACATGAGATAGTAGAGGAAGCAAGACTGAGATGGTATGGGCATGTAATGAGGATGTTGGAGTACATGAGATAGTGGAGGAAGCTAGACTGAGATGATATGGACATGTAATGAGGATGTTGGAGTACATGAGATAGTAGAGGAAGCAAGGTTTAGATGGTATGGGCATGTAATGAGGATGTTGGAGTACATGAGATAGTAGAGGAAGCAAGGTTTAGATGGTATGGGCATGTAATGAGGATGTTGGAGTACATGAGATAGTAGAGGAAGCAAGACTGAGATGGTATAGACATGTAATGAGGATGTTGGAGTATATGAGATAGTAGAGGAAGCAAGGTTTAGATGGTATGGGCATGTAATGAGGATGTTGGAGTACATGAGATAGTAGAGGAAGCAAGACTGAGATGGTATGGGCATGTAATGAGGATGTTGGAGTACATGAGATAGTAGAGGAAGCAAGACTGAGATGGTAATGGACATGTAATGAGATGTTGGAGTACAGAGATAGTAGAGGAAGCAAGACTGAGATGGTATAGACATGTAATGAGGATGTTTGGAGTACATAAGATAGTAGAGGAAGCAAGACTGAGATGGTATGGGCATGTAATGAGGATGTTGGAGTACATGAGATAGTAGAGGAAGCTAGACTGAGATGGTATGGGCATGTAATGAGGATGTTGGAGTACATGAGATAGTAGAGGAAGCAAGACTGAGATGGTATGGGCATGTAATGAGGATGTTGGAGTACATGAGATAGTGGAGGAAGCTAGACTGAGATGATATGGACATGTAATGAGGATGTTGGAGTACATGAGATAGTAGAGGAAGCAAGGTTTAGATGGTATGGGCATGTAATGAGGATGTTGGAGTACATGAGATAGTAGAGGAAGCAAGGTTTAGATGGTATGGGCATGTAATGAGGATGTTGGAGTACATGAGATAGTAGAGGAAGCAAGACTGAGATGGTATGGGCATGTAATGAGGATGTTGGAGTACATGAGATAGTAGAGGAAGCAAGACTGAGATGGTATGGACATGTAATGAGGATGTTGGAGTACATGAGATAGTAGAGGAAGCAAGACTGAGATGGTATGGGCATGTAATGAGGATGTTGGAGTACATGAGATAGTGGAGGAAGCTAGGTTTAGATTGTATGGGCATGTAATGAGGATGTTGGAGTACATGAGATAGTGGAGGAAGCTAGACTGAGATGGTATGGACATGTAATGAGGATGTTGGAGTACATGAGATAGTAGAGGAAGCAAGGTTTAGATGGTATGGGCATGTAATGAGGATGTTGGAGTACATGAGATAGTAGAGGAAGCAAGACTGAGATGGTATAGACATGTAATGAGGATGTTGGAGTACATGAGATAGTGGAGGAAGCAAGACTGAGATGGTATGGGCATGTAATGAGGATGTTGGAGTACATGAGATAGTAGAGGAAGCAAGACTGAGATGGTATGGACATGTAATGAGGATGTTGGAGTACATGAGATAGTAGAGGAAGTAAGACTGAGATGGTATGGTCATGTAATGAGGATGTAGGAGTACATGAGATAGTAGAGGAAGCAAGGTTTAGATGGTATGGGCATGTAATGAGGATGTTGGAGTACATGAGATAGTAGAGGAAGCAAGACTGAGATGGTATGGGCATGTAATGAGGATGTTGGAGTACATGAGATAGTAGAGGAAGCAAGACTGAGATGGTATGGACATGTAATGAGGATGTTGGAGTACATGAGATAGTAGAGGAAGCAAGACTGAGATGGTATGGGCATGTAATGAGGATGTTGGAGTACATGAGATAGTGGAGGAAGCTAGACTGAGATGATATGGACATGTAATGAGGATGTTGGAGTACATGAGATAGTAGAGGAAGCAAGGTTTAGATGGTATGGGCATGTAATGAGGATGTTGGAGTACATGAGATAGTAGAGGAAGCAAGACTGAGATGGTATGGGCATGTAATGAGGATGTTGGAGTACATGAGATAGTAGAGGAAGCAAGGTTTAGATGGTATGGGCATGTAATGAGGATGTTGGAGTACATGAGATAGTAGAGGAAGCAAGACTGAGATGGTATAGACATGTAATGAGGATGTTGGAGTACATGAGATAGTAGAGGAAGCAAGGTTTAGATGGTATGGGCATGTAATGAGGATGTTGGAGTACATGAGATAGTAGAGGAAGCAAGACTGAGATGGTATAGACATGTAATGAGGATGTTGGAGTACATGAGATAGTAGAGGAAGCAAGACTGAGATGGTATGGTCATGTAATGAGGATGTTGGAGTACATGAGATAGTGGAGGAAGCAAGGTTTAGATTGTATGGGCATGTAATGAGGATGTTGGAGTACATGAGATAGTGGAGGAAGCTAGACTGAGATGGTATGGACATGTAATGAGGATGTTGGAGTACATGAGATAGTAGAGGAAGCAAGGTTTAGATGGTATGGGCATGTAATGAGGATGTTGGAGTACATGAGATAGTAGAGGAAGCAAGACTGAGATGGTATAGACATGTAATGAGGATGTTGGAGTACATGAGATAGTGGAGGAAGCAAGACTGAGATGGTATGGGCATGTAATGAGGATGTTGGAGTACATGAGATAGTAGAGGAAGCAAGACTGAGATGGTATGGACATGTAATGAGGATGTTGGAGTACATGAGATAGTAGAGGAAGTAAGACTGAGATGGTATGGTCATGTAATGAGGATGTAGGAGTACATGAGATAGTAGAGGAAGCAAGACTGAGATGGTATGTCAACCTGGCCCCCCTCCCCCCGCCCACCATCTTCCAGTGCAGCACTAACGACAAATTCTAATGCAATCGTTAGTGCTATTTAACCAGAAAAATTGTTTGTACTACATTGGTGATGAAGTTACAGTCCATAAGAATGTTTGAGGTTAGCACTATCGACACGTCAGAAGAGCGAGGTTTACACAAGATGCAACCTGCATTACACCCATTTAACCCAAGGTTAATCATATTACCAAGTTTTCTCAACGGACATGAGTGATAACAATCTTATTCGTATATAATATTAAAAGTATTAATACACTGATAAGACTTTACTTATTACATTTAGAATAAAATCAACTTTATAATTTTTTTAAATATCTATAATGATGACCAATAAGTTTGGGATTTTAACGGTGTAATAAAAAGGAAATTAAAATTTTTGAAAAGTAATATCTTTTGCTGTTGTTTTACATTTTCATTTATAACTATTTTTTTTACTAAAATAAACAAACAGTGAAATCTTTGTAAATTATAGTTATGTATAAAGTATTATAACATTGTGAGTGAGATAGATCACTTTACTTCCAGACTGTCATTTAAAACCTCCATTAAGGCTTGAAGGTTTCTTTGGAAATAGAACAAGAATGTGCAACATTCTTACAGCGGCAGAGCATTGCCGTGCAAAGCCAAAGGTCCTGGGTTCTATTCACATGTCCAGGTTGTCTTAACTGAGTAAATATTTGTTTTTCAATCAAATAATCACTAATTAGTTGTAGGGCATGCAGGAGCTGGAACTGATGATAATAATGAGGTGAAGATTGACCATGTGTGGTCTCGTTGTAAATACTGATGCATATCGTCAGTCAGAAGACTTACAACCATAAACTACCCTTAAATTAATTTATTTTAGCAAATTCTTCCCCACATACCAATTTCAAACTAAATAATAATTATTTTTAAAAATCACTCATTTGTAAAGAACCTTTTTATTATTCTTTTAAAAGTAAAACCAATATGTAAAAATTTACCTTTTTTTTATATTAACATAGTGATAGTGCTGCTCTCTAGTAAATATGTAGTGAGTTAAGTAGAATCTTTGCTGTTGCTGCCATCTATCAGACTTTTGGCACAACTATTTAATGGCTACAAATCAGAACGGATACAATCCATCTTCCCCTGTTTTTTCAGCCACATTTGGACGGCAGTCTGTTCTACCCGACAGTCACCACAATCAGTTGTGGGTCCCACACGGTCCTAGAGTTCCACCACCCTCCTCACACTGACGTGGTTTCTGATCAGGTATGACATCATGTTTGTGGGTTGTATGTCAGTAGGAATATGATGAAAGTGAAGGACAAATACAATTAAAACATATACAGTCAAATTAGACCGGCTCTATGGTCTAGTGGCCAGAGTTCCTAGATACAGAGGTCCCAGGTTCGATCCCCGACACTTCCAAAATATATCTGGAACGAGGTCAAACTCAGCCTCATGAGGACCTACTTGGATAAATAACCCCCAGTAACGGTTGGAGGAATTGTTGTGCTGAAGACATGACACCCTCTCTACACAAATGTTGGCACTATTATCGGCAGTCTATTGGTCGGTAGAGCTCGCTTTAGGTCTCACCCCATGGAGTTTTGTTTACAGTCAACTTAGGTTATAATGAGCATGGATATTATGAGATTACAGGTGTAGTGAATAAAAAGCCATGATGATTTTAATTTATGGGTTTTTCTAAAATTACTCACTTTTATAACGAGCGTACAAAATTGATATACTGTACAAATGTTGGTAACTATGAAAACAGGTTGCCCATATTGTTGGAAATACCAAAATCTCCGAGTAGACAACAATAAAGAGGGTGACCTAGCGTTTATGAACACTTGTATCAGAATACGGGCAGGTCATGAATCTGTTTCTAATCTGCTGCAGGTTGTCCCAACAACTTCTTGAGGATTTAACTTATCACTGATATATTGAGTAGTGGTTATAACAAGGAATATTTGTCTGTCCTTTGGTGCTCTTATTACCAAGTTCGACTATCCACATCTTTGTGATAGGCAGGCACACTGTTTACCCTGAAAAATAACAAGCTTACCATCCTGTTTCTTAAAACTAGTGCAGGATAGTACCTTGAACTAGGTTCACAGCAAGTAATATATTTCTCTAGTAATTTAATTGAACCGTGTTATCTTTCAGGGTGAAGTGTCCTCTGACCACAACTTGCTAAGTCTCTTGGTGGAACCTCGCAGTCTGCTAGTCCTACAGGACGACCTGTACCACAAGTATCTACATTCCATAGCCGAGGTTACGCAAGACACTATAACAGACAGGATCGTCAACTTGGAGAGTTGCCACGGTCGCTATACGATAGGGCAGTGCTTGCAGAGACAAACACGTCTATCACTCACGATAAGACATGTTCCGAGGACATCCAAGTTACAGATCAAACTCGGCCGATGATTGTTCATTTTTGTTATATGATATATTTATACTTGTTATAGTTTCATGTAAACAAACCTGTTTAGTTTGAATTATGTGAAAAATAACATTTTGACTCAATAATAATAATCATCATCAACTGTTTCCACCCTGTGGCCAATAATACTTGTGATGACATTTTGTTTTGCAGCACTTTACAACACTGACACAACCACATCAGTTGATGATGATGATGACGACTTATGTTGTAAAAATGTACCACTCTAGATAGCATGGATCACTCGCCGCAATCTTTGTCTTCAACGGACATTTATACATTTTTAATCTTTTTTCATATTTTTTTAAAAATGAACATGAATTTATAATAGAAATTAAGATTACTATGGTCAGGAAAACCTAAATTGTATTTTTTATTATTATAATTTTCAGTTGTCACATGAGATTTATAATTAATTCAGAATTCTGACAGGCAAGACATTTTGTAAACATCTGATATTAGTAAACAACATTTATATTTTCTTTAAATCAAACTGTTGTCTAAGTTAATTCGTATTATTAATCACCCCCTTATTTCTAATGTTGTTACCATGATATTGTCGACAGATCTGGGAGGTCCACGGTAGCGTCCAAGTTGAGTCAAGTGCGGACAGTATTCAAAGTAAAGTTCGGGGAAAAGAGGGTTTCCTTCCAATATTTTTAAATCCGAGGACGGGGAGATCGAGGTTTGAATCTCGGTTGGGTGAACTGGGAGGTTTTTTCCCCTAAATGGTTTTCCACTCTCCCTCCACGCAAATGCGGGTTCACTTCCTTTAAATTCAAACTTTCCAGTTCCTAATCCATTAGTCGTGTAATTAGTACTTAAGCGTATAACCCGAACGGGTAGTAAGACGCGGTGCTAAAAAAAAAATTAAATTCTTGTGTTATAGTCGGAGGAAAGTGGAAAACCATTTAGGAAAAAAAAAAACCCCTCGATCTCCCGTCCTCGGTGGTCTGGCTCAACACGACTGTTTTATATTAAAAACCGAGAGCCCATTTTGGCCATGTGGATGTGTCGATGATATATATAGCAACATGTTAAAAATGTGTACTCACAACACTTCAGTTTATAAGAAATACTTGTGGAGAGCCTTAAAAGACAGTAAAATGCATAGAACTGAAATAATTATTTATAACCTCATCACAAAAAACTAGCTCTTGTTGTTGATGTTTTTCAATAAAAACTATAACAAAAAAAAATCTCGATACATGGGCTATATTTTTATCGCACGAATTCAGCAATTCATACCAACCAAAATCAAAGTTCAAGAAGTGTCTAAGATGATTGACAATCACTCCACCTCCATTTGAGTTGTGTTGTTCGCTGTCGCTGTTTGAGACTCCTCCGGTTCGTTCTCGTCTTCAAAAGCATCGTAAAGGGCCACCTCTAAAATATCTTCTGTTTCGTTGCTGTCTAACATTGCCTGGAGTTGATGGATGGACGCAACTAACACATGGAACTGTTTGCGTCGCATGTCCAGCTTTTTCTCCAGCTGTTCTCGAGTTTCCTGGAAACAATTTTTGTGGTCCAAATTGATGACTCTGAGCATATACTACTTATTATTATTTTAGCACCGTCTTCTACCGTTGGGTTATACGCAATATTACTACAACCAACCAACATAAAATTATTGGCTTTTCCACACAATTGTGACAAGACTTATGACATTTGAAAAATCTTAACATAGTGTCTCAGTTTTAAGTTTAATATTTTGTAAAATAGAGGGATTTAAAATTTTATTTGGTTGTTTATACTGCTTTCAATAGATGCGTTAGTTAATGATATATAATATAGCATGTTTCTTACAAAATGATTAGAAAAAGAACACCACTAATGAGTTAGAAAGAGATGCTAAGTGTCCATGGAAGCTTGTATTGAGTAGAACGGTCTAGAACAGGGTGAAGGAAGGTTTACAATCTCCAGAACACTCTGGTCACATGTTCCCGATGCCTGTCCAGATGTATCAGTCTAGTTTTACAAGTGTTTGCAATAATTACTCTCTAAATAATTCATGTATTAATTCCAAATATTGCCACTAGATGACACTAGCTAACATTATAATGCTTTACTTGAATGAAACTAGATAGAAAAATATTCAGCTTAACACTGGAACTGTGTTTATAATGTGTACATTTACTAAGAATTTTACAAGGAGGTGAGTGCTTACCTTAAAATATAGCTTTTACAATGTTGTCCTAAAATAATAAGTGCCAAATAGTAAATTGGGGTGTTATTAATATAGATATGAAGAATTCAAATATTTTCATCTCAAATGAGAAATCATTCCGTTAAACAATATAAGCATTTTCTCATTCATTTAATGAACAAATTTGCACCTTAAAAGTATCTCGCATAAAAAAAAAGCACCCTGATTACTTTAGGCAGATTAAGCAGTTTCCAGGATAAGCAGAATTTGTTTAAACTGCAACTGAGAGGGTATGGATATTCAATAACTAGCTTAATTCATTCATGGGACCAGAATGACATTGGTGAATTTAAATAAATTGTACCTGTGAATGTTGTTTTACCAAGTTACTGGTATATCACGAGTAGAGTGAATATATTATTGATCAACATGTGAATTGTATTCCAGCATTACTTGATGTCAATGTAATAATATTAGGTCTTGCAAAGAGTAGCATTTACGGTTGAAACAGCTTTTATAGTTGCAAGTGTTTTAAAGGGCTTTTTTTCTTAAAGTTTGGCATGTATGTCTTACCACTCGTCCAGGAGACATTATATATACACTAAAGTGGTAGGAATGAATATGGTGCAATTTAGAGGAAATATACCTGTATATTTGCTGAGGGAGATTGGAAAACCACCCCAATATACTTAGCTGAGACTTGAACCCTGACCTCTTAATCACTGGCAAATCAGAATAGAATAGAGTGGTCAAACCCAACTCACCTCTAATGAACCCAGTTCCTTGCGAAGTTGAGCAAGTTTTTCATTTGTTGCTTTGCGGTCAGGTTGTTCGTTGATAACTTTAGCCATGACATCATATTCAATACGGTTCTTTCGAACAGTCTTAGCTTCTTGAAAGTCCAGCTTGGTACTTTCTATGCTTCTCTTCGCACTCTCGATCCCAGATTCAATTTGCCGAGAAAGGTTTTCATAGTTTTGTAACTCTGCAGCACTCATAGCTGCCGACAAACGTGATTTTGACAGCGCAAACTCACATTGTGCTAATTGTGCCAGCATTCTATCGTGCGTGATTTTGCTAAAAAAAACAAGTATGGTAAAAATATAAATGATTTTATGCGCTATGTACCTGCTGGATATACAAAATAACACAATATTTTTAACTTTTAGTACTTTAATAAGTATAGAAAAACTAGAGTTTTGAAAGTTAAAAGCATTTTAAGCTAATTCTCTATCAAATAAGATTAAACAGCATATAAAATATATCAACAAACTTTCTAATATTATTATATAATATTGTAAAGTTGGTGCAGCATAAATTTTATACTATTTATATTGATTGTTAATTTATGTTAAGCACCTTAAAATTTATTAACCTAGGTCAGTTTTCAATGATAGATATAGAATAAAGCTTTCCCTAAATATTAAATATAAAGAAAAGTTTTATTTAGTACCGCGTCTTACTACCCATTCAGGTTATACACGTGAGTACTAATTACACTAATGGGTTAGGAATTGGGAAGGTTGAACTTAGAGGAAGTGAGCCCGCATTTGTGTGGAGGGAGAGTGGAAAACCATTTTAGGTAAAAACCACCCCCAGTTCACCCAACCGAGATTTGAACTTCGATCTCCCCATCCTCGGCAGTCGAGCTCAACATGACTAGCGCGTTAGCCAACTACACCATCAAGGCGGGTCAAAGAAAAGTGACCCAATGGTTTATACATTTTTATAGGCTATCAAAATTGTCAAAAGTTGTTCTTGAATAATTAAGTTGTTGCCTTAGGTAAAGTAGACTGCCTGTTTCTATAAAATATACCAAACTTGTATGAATGCACCTTTCTTCGTGTGTTTCATTTGTAGAATTGCACCATTTGATAAATGATTTTAAGAGAACATTTAGTCTGCGGTCATCGCCAGTCCCGTCACCATCAATTAGAAGTCTTCTTCGAATAACATCCTCTGAAAGCATACAAACTATAAGTCTACAATGACGCTCACACAAACGATAAGTCTATGACGGTTACACAAACAGTAAGTCTATAACGATGGTTACACAAACGGTAAGTCTAATAACGTTTAGAGCATTCCAAACACAATATGTAATAATCATCATTGCAACATATGATGACTCTAACAAAATAATATTTTTTAGGTTTTACTCGTAACAGTTCAAAAATGAGGTGTGTCAAACTTATTTGTTACTTAAGGTCACGTCGAACGTTTTAAATACCAAGAGGAATGCATTTCAACAAATTAAATATGTTCTGAAAATTGAAAAATGACACCTGGACACGGGAATCGAACCTGGGACCTCTGGCTTAGTACGCCAATGCTCTAACCACTGAGCTATCCAGGATTCGTACCGTGCCCTGGGTCATTCTTCACTCATATTTTAAGGCAGAGTCTATGATGGACTTAGCAGAAATCGTCGGCTACAAATATGTGATTATATTAATATCACGAGCCATCGGATAACGCAGCCATCTGCGACTCGGTAGTTGGCATTATGCTGCCATTTGCACAATTATTAAATTGTACGGGATCGCACATATTAAGAATTAATAGCCAGAGCTATTATTTATGCTTATTAGCGGGGATTACTCCACCTAGATATCATATTCTGAAAATTGAAAAATGACACCTGGACACGGGAATCAAACCCGGGACCTCTGGCTTAGTACGCCAATGCTCTAACCACTGAGCTATCCAGGATTCGTCCCGTGCCCTGGGTCATTCTTCACTCATATTTTAAGGCAGAGTCTATGATGGACTTAGCAGAAATCGTCGGCTACAAATATGTGATTATATTAATATCACGAGCCATCGGATAACGCAGCCATCTGCGACTCGGTAGTTGGCATTATGCTGCCATTTGCACAATTATTAAATTGTACGGGATCGCACATATTAAGAATTAATAGCCAGAGCTATTATTTATGCTTATTAGTGGGGATTACTCCACCTAGATATCATATTCTAAAAATTGAAAAATGACACCTGGACACGGGAATCGAACCCGGGACCTCTGGCTTAAGGCATAAGCATCAGAATATGATATCTAGGAATCCCCACTAATAAGCATAAATAATAGCTCTGGCTATTAATTCTTAAATTAAATATGGTCGGTAACTCAATTAAAGAGAATTCCAGCTTGGTAGGAACCTTAATATTACAAAAAAGAATGTACATATTTATAAACAATAAGATTCAACATACATATTTTATCAATAGTCGTATCATAGTTTGGTGCAGTCTTCGTTATGAACTGCGCGAGAAGTGTAAAAAATCATCAAGTCTAAAATCCAAGGGTCCGACTAGGGAGCCTTAAGGCCCCGACAGACGCCATATTCGTAGGTCCATAGCCTGCACTCCGTGTTCCTGGTTCATAAGAAATTCTATTCGCGATTACAGAGTCAATATCCGTAATCATGTGACCGTTTTAACCAATGAGATAGTAAGAGACTTCGTCCAATCAAAAAGTTTGAAAGAAAATCGTCTATAGCAAGAAGCGAGCGCCAGCAGTCACCTGATCATAATATAATTAAAGAAACCAAAAACAACTTTGTTGAGAAAACTTCCAGTATGCACTAAAATGTAGGTAAAGTACAATCACAAGAAATTATTTATAACTTGATTTTAACTATTAAACTTAAAATAAATAAGTGTTTGCAATAACCTGAAAATGAAAAACGAATGTACTATTATTTTGGATGAAAACAAAACAAGCATTTTTAATATTTTTAATAAAAGGGGTGTTGACCCTACAAAAACAAAGCCAATATTTCTGAGATCTTGATATTTCTCAGAAAACATTTTCCTAGAAGTCGCTCTTCCCGGGTTGTTTAGATTTTTAGAAAAATGTTTCTGAAATAGTTCCACATGTAGCTATCCTATCATTTTGCATATGTTTCCATAGCGACGGATCCTCTCGCTGCCATTCGTTCTTTTATTTGATTGCGCATGAGCAAATTTACTCGGCTATGATTAGTAGTCCGCAGAAAGTTAAAGTTGAGCAACTTCTACGGAGTATGGACTTGCGGATAAGGACTATGTGGTCAGAGCAATCTGATACTGTGGCATCGATTTCTTACGGACCACGGACATACGGAGTCTGTGTTGGGCCTTTAAACAATTTGGATACAGCCTTAGTATATGGATGACTAACAGGTGTACTGTGTAACCTATTATGTAGCTAATATTAACGCTTCAAGGTTTTTTTAATTTTATTTTTTCAAAAGGAACCATTAACGTTCTTGCTTGATATTAGTTTCAGGTCAATATTTTATTTTTACATTGATATGCCAAAATATCCTATTTGTGCAATCGGTAATATTTTTCTATTGTACAGTACACAAACAAACATTATAAGCTTGATTAAAATTAATCATATGATCAAATATTACATTTTAAAAATAATCTTAGTTTAAATTTCAAATGTAACCTACCATCAGCCATTTCTAACAATTGTTCTTTTAAAAAGACTTTTCATTAATTAACTAATTTTTATAGTTGTTTACATTAAAAAAAACATAATCAACCAGAAATAATAAGACTGAGGTTCTCCACAATTTAATACACACACTCATTGATAGCCAATACTGTAAAATCAAATATAACTAACAAATTTAATAACGAAGCACTAGCGCTGAAATCGACTTGACGTGATAGCTAGCTTTTTAGCATCCGAACTGAGTAGCTACACACCAAACATTATTATCCCTGGCACAGTACTTATAATAATAGATAAAAAGATACAATTTAATTAACTTTTATTTCAAATTAACTCTTTATTGAAGTATTTTTAGAGACATTATCTAGTAGTAAAAAAAAGTTACTCAATTTTTTAAGAATAAAATACAATAGATTTTAGTAAGACTTTATACACTGTGTTTGATGTATTTCCTTATTTAATTCTGCACTGTATGCTTTACTCTATTAGTTATTCGTTATGCGTTATGCATAAATATAAGCGAGATTAACAATATCAATGATATATAAATGGTCAACTGTCAATAATGGTTTTCGTGAATGTGGCCTCAAAAGATTTTATTTTATTTCAATAATCTATGACTCTTCCGTTTCCGGCTTGTTATCGTCAAGATGAAGGCTAAAGGAGAGGTATGATTATTTAAAGTTTTCATAATTATATTTATTTTCTTTGACCCAAATCACAGTATTCATATTCACTTGCAGAAATTTATTAATTTACATCTTTGTTTATGTAGTTGTACATTTCAAACGGCTAAAATTGCCATCAACCTGATCGGCCATGTGGCCTCACACAAATAAAAAACCCAACCAAAATATATAATGATAAAATTATACTAATTAAGATAAAGTAAATTAGAAAGCATATTAGATAGTGAGAAACATAAGATATTAATCACGTACACTTTTATATAAACTAGTATAATTGTACGTCCTTAAAATAACATTTTGCACCATAGTTCTTTAATCTGTGTCTGTTCACATTGCTGCCATTCAGACTTCGGAGAATATAAATATTCCAAACAGTTTTTGATTTAAATCTTGCGTAGTCTACATATTGCTTATCAATCCTAAAAAAATATAAAAAAGTCTTTTAAATACACCCACATAAATGCTAACCTATTTTGTAAATATTTCTTCTCTACTTATTGATGCCATGACATAAGAAACTCGAAAGTTCATTGCTACACTTACAAAAGTACGCTACCTTACCTTATCTCGATCTAGTTCTATCCAATCCATCTCATTACACCCTATCTTTTTCATATCCATTCTAATGTTATCCTCCCATCTGAGCTTATGTCGTCACAACTGTCTTTTCCCCATTGGGTTTCCCAGTCATTGCCCTTAACGAGTTTCTGGGGCTGTATCCGAATAGTCTACTTCATGGGCTGACGACCCATGACGTTCACTCGATAGTTACATTGGCAATCGCGTGATCAAGTGTAGAACTGTCTGAATAGTCATGAAGTGTGTTGATGCACTCCTCACAAGCCCTTGAGACCAAGGGTAATGGCATGCTACCCTTGACACGCTATCGATGCGGAGTTTGACTGGCAACTGTTTAATTTTTTTGTCTGCTAGAGTAATGTGATCTGTTATCTGTGATAAAAGTATTTTAACTACACCGGTACTGCTTTTGTTGTAGTGTTTTTGTGTTGTGTTGGAAATTTCTAGTGAAAAGCGAGAATGGATATTAAAACTTATTCGTTTTCATTCCCTGCTGATGGGGTTTAAAATAATTTCTCAGATCACTGGTAGGAAGCAGCACTGCGGACTCAAGGGCGTGTAAAGGCTAGTTTGCCGTTCGAAAAGTCTGTTGCAGTCTTCGATCTCAAGTGCATGTAAAGTGTAAATTTATCAAGTCTGTATCAAGTCAAGTGTACATGACTATTCGGATACAGCCCATATTATCCCGTTCACGCTGCATGGCGTTCCTACTGTAATCTACGAGACTTGATTATCCTAGCAAAGAGTTGTGATGAGTAGGCTATTGGGTATGTACCTCATCATTATGTAAACTCCACTCCCAGTAGCCTCATATCTTTCTGGACGAAATATCTTAATGAGCACCTTGTTTTTGATTCCTTTAAATTTGTTTTCGACATGTAAGGTAAGAGACCACATTTCACAACCATAGATAGCAACTGTTAGGATTGTTGCTTTGTACAGGGTTCTTACACGTCCTTGAAAACATGGAATTTTGAAATATTTCTTCCAGGCCTGGAAATGTTATGGAATGTCTCATGTTTCCAATCTTTTCCTGAATTTTCTAGGTTGTCCTGGAATTTCCTTTTTCCATTTTTTAAATACATAGCCCTATACACACATAATCACGCCGTTCCCTTACGGGGTAGGCAAGAAACTGCGTATATAGCTCAAAAAACAACTCTGTACTTAATCCATTCTTACTAAGTTGACAATCATTTCCTGAATCGTCATTATCAAAAACCAATGCCTTATCTCTGGAGACATTTATCCATTCTGCCTTGATACACATTCAAAGGATTTCATGCATTCTGCAAGTCACTTTCCTTCTCAGCCAATAATACGCCATCATCTGCATATAACAGCACTCTCACAGTCACATTGTCCAATTCTACACCAAATGTGGAAAGTGCGTCTCCTTGTTTCAACCCACTATATATCTCGAAAGTATACGCCATTCACGACCTAAGTTTACTTGGATGACAGCTCAAAAAGTAACTAAAAAATAGTCCCTAAAATATCACTACGCCAACAGCTGATATCTGCCACTGTCACTTGGACAGCTGTTATGAAAACATATGGTTATGTAGAGTAATGTGATAGTTTACCACAGTAATTTAGACCAATATTATGCCTCAAAGAGTTTTGAAATTGAAATTTTTGAATGACTTGGTGATCTGTAACTTCTCTTCTTTTTTTCTACTGGGAACTCATTAGCAAAAAAACACACACAAATCTATCCACAAATAAAAATAACCCCTTATAAAATTTTGTGAGATTAAAGTTAGATTAAACTTATATTTAAGTTTGATAAAAGATAAAAGTTTAAAGTTAGATTAAAGTTAGATTAAAGTAAGATTAAAATTAACCAAATTAGGCCTAATATGTATTCGAACTAAAGAGAAAATATCTGTATACACAAAGTTATTCTTAAAATAATTAGTAATATGATCTAGGATTAAGTTTTTTTACGTTAATACAGAAGCCCTATAATTAAAATAAAAGGTAATTTAACTTAGTTATAAATTATTATAAGTTAGAGTAAGGCGTGGACCTAACAAACTAGAGACTTAATTTAAAGTTAAATATAATAAACGCGCACAGTAATAAATTCTATGAAATATATTTAAATTAAACAAAGTCTTAATATTTATTTGAGGTTGTCCACAAAGCTTATTTATCCTTCTATTCAAGTTAAAATAATTATTATTCCGAGCACTTTCACAAAAGTTCTAACAAATATGGCGACCAATGAATATTAGCCATGTGGTTGATGATGACGCGGACAAGTTGTTTAAAATGGTGTATCCTCGCAGCAGACGATTATATTTTATTCAGTTAAATATTTCTAAAAACAATAAACTAATAATAAAATAGTTAATCATATATAAAATAAATTACAAATATTTTATCTTTACCACGTAAATACGATGCCTTTATTAAAAGGTATTAATGCATGCACTATACTACACATCATAGATAACATTCCAAAACAAAGAATAGGTACTTTTAATATATGTTTAAAATATTGTTTCGAATTGGGTAAAAAGAAATTGTTAAAAGTAATGAAATAATGTGAGAAAACTTAAGTTTAAGTTATTTTAAATGTAAAATATAACATGTAATTAAAAAACTTAACATTCATAACAAAACAGTGTTCTTTTATAAGTGTTGGTAACCTAAAACCTAAACATATGATTTTTGAACTGTCATCCAGGTAAAGACCTATCGTGAATGAATTATATCTGATAGTAACATCCCACCCTTACCATGCCACGCCTAACAGTCATCCATACCTCACTTAGCTTGACGAGTTTTTTTGGGTATCCCAAACTTAACTATGTCATATTTATTTCTTTTAACTGAATCATAAGTTTAAAAAAAATCCTTGTTTAGTTAATTGATGAACCATGATGTTCTATTTGCACTTTTTTTCTATGGGCATAGGTCTATTTTCTGAATAGTAAAAATCTGATTCGTTGTGGATCAAATTCGTCGAGATCCACACTGATCCCCGATTATTTCCTCTGCATATGGAGTAAATCTCATTATACTTTATTTTTTAGCACCGCGTCTTGCTTCTCTTTTTGGGTTATACTCCTATCTACTAACTACACGAATGGGTTCGGAATTAGGAAGGCTTGATTTAGAGGAAATACACCCACATTTGCGTGGAAGGAAAGTGGAAAACCATTTAGGGTAAACCATTTGGGGAAAACTATCGGTGCACCCGACCAGGATTGAACCCTGACCTCCCTTCTAATGGCATTCTAGTCCAACACGAGAGTAGCTCGTTAGCTCATGCAATCACCAAAGCCGGTCTCGTTATACTAATGTTTGATAATATCCTAAAACATGTTGGTAGAAGTGAGATACCTCTATATTCACTACACTCTATTTAATCACCTTTTTAAAAACGAGTAGTATATTAAATGTAACTTCTTGTCTACAGGAACATTAGATGTTTGGTGTTTAACCAACTTAAAACAAGGTGGTGATACTTTAGCAGTCTCCAGAGCCCACACCTACGTCTAATACGCCTATTCTTGCTGTCAGAATATATTTTGTTTGTACGCTTTCCGATAGGTATTAAGTTCTGGGCCCAATCCTACAATGTCACGGTCAAGTCCTCGGAACCTCACTTGAATAATAACAATTGGCATAAAACAATACGACGGAAACCTCCTTCGGTGGCCTCGTGGTCACTTTGCTATAGACTGGACTGCCGATGACAGGGAGATTGAGGTTTGAGTCCCCGTTGGGTGTACTGAAGGTTATTTCCTAAATGGTTTTTCCACTCTCCCCCATAAAAATGCAGATACACTTCTTCTAGATTCAACTTTCCTCATCCCTAACACATTACAATAATTGGTAGACCTATATATGTGTATAACCTGAACATGTAGTAAGACGTGGTGATGATAAAACATCTTAGCCCTCTTGTACACAAATACAAATATAGTATTCTTTAAAATATTTACAGTCTACGTCCACCCTAATTCTTTTACAACTGGTTATAATATCTGAGAGTTATGTAAAGTTAATAGATATATATTCATATGTAAAACCATGTGATTATAGATGACACAAGGTAGTTATTGAAAATACACCGTCAATAAAATAGCACTAACAATGTTAACCATGAAAAAGTGTTGTTTTTTTATTTTCTAAAAGGAGCTTCAAATTCATAATAAAATTAGGATAATTCCTTATTTTAACACATTATTATTATTACCACCACGTCTTACTACCCGCTCAGGTTATACACACTTACACTAATGTGTAATGGTAGGGTGATTGTGAGATGAAATGGAGGACCTACAGTTTAACGTGGGATCCGAACCACGGTGGAGGCCTGGCATTTTACACATTCACAAGTTGTGATTAATACACGTCTTGTCAGAGGTGAAGGAAGGGTTTGGCAATCAGATAAATCTGTGCCGGGATTTAACACTATTACCCACCCTAACCTAACCTTCTCTTGGTTAACGCATGGAATGTTGGGTGAGAATTGGCAGTTTATAATTAAATAAGACAGGTTGAATGCACTCTCTAACAAATCTGAATTGTGAATTAGAATCATTTTACTTAACAATCTCAAATCTTGGACAAAATTATTACATTTGAGTAGGCCCGAATATAAATATAATATAATAAAAATAAAAATATATAAATGTTACACTAATCATAACATTCATAATATTCAGTGAAGTGTTAAATTAACGTTTCGGGGTCTGGTTGTTAATTTTGTTTTGTAATTGTGTTAGGCTGAACCAACAAGAAAAAGCTACAAATTATAGTTTCTTAAGTACAACTTAAAATTTGAAATATTAAAAAAAAAACTTGAATCTTATATTTTCTCAAATAAACCTAACTTAGGCCTACTTGAATTTCAATGTTTTGAAGATAAATCTGAACCAGACCAAAATAAGAGATTCACAGGGATTCAGACCTGAACAAGACTGTGAGGGAGGAGTTCACTTTAGTAAAATGCCTCCATATTCCTGTATCCTTCCACCATTCTTCTCCTCTCACCTGCACACTTCCTGTTATCCACACCTCCCATCTCTCTTGGCCTCCATTGTGATATTTGTAAACATATTACATGCGAGTGGGTGTATTTTCTCCACAACCTTAACTTCCTCGTTTCAACTCAATTAGCATCTGTAATATGTACGTATAGCTCGTATGGTACTAAAACAAGGTGGAAACATGGTCTGTCTCCAGCTTAAGGAGTTTGAGGTGATTGGGAGGAAACTCCCCACAGAAAAGGAGAAGGACACCCCCCTCTACAAGATGAGGATATTCGCTCCTGATCCTATCGTCGCCAAGTCCAGGTTTTGGTATTTTCTTCGGCAATTGAAGAAGTTCAAGAAGACGACAGGAGAGATAGTTTCTTTGAAACAGGTGAGGCGATTTATTTGGGATAAATAACCGGGAACACACACATTGGTGCATTAGGCCCCGGTTTCAACTCCCATTGAAGTCTACAGATAGCGTGTTGACCGATCAGGACATTTAAACAGTTTAGTCACTGTGGCTATTGACACTGAAATCAAATTGAAGATTAATTAAATGTTTATCATAAATTCTGATTGAAATTCAGAAAACGACTGATGTTTTAACAGTTAAAAAGTGTTAAAGGTTTTGAAAGCTATCACACTGAAACCATTATTTAAAAAAGGAAAGCACCAAAGCTCTCTTGCTTAACAAATATGTGAAGCATGATATATTTGTGTTTCTCTTTATGTTTATTCTTTTTTCCCGAATTTTCCTTATATATATTTATGCTTTGGGGGAAAATGCTGTGAAGAAATACCGACATTGGTTGTTGGATGAGGTTTAATTTGTAACTATCACAAAATAAGTTATGTGTAGGCAACTTACTGTATTATATCATTATAATACTGTTTGTACTGCCAAAGTGACTGTTTCTACTCCAGCTCAGTATTTAAAAATTAATGTAACTGCGTAATTATGTTTTTTTTAACTTGCAAACTTTCAATGTCGTTTCAGATAACTGTGACACGAATTGCTTGTAAACCCATCAATATAAAAATAGTCATTGTTAGTAATATTATTTGTAAATAATAATAATTGAGGCATAACCTTTTTAACAATTTGTTAGATGAACTGTGTTTGTTGGTTCCTATAAAGTTATAAAAATGTACTTCAACGCTTTGGCTGACTCTTCAATTGTGTATTTATTTAAAATTTAAGAACATCTTGTTTTTTTGATGGCAATATTGTTTTATTATCTCTGTTAAAATTAGTGCTGTTAAATATTTGCTCTGGTTGTAGATTCCTGAAAAATCTCCCACAAAAATCAAGAATTTTGGCATCTGGTTGCGGTACGACTCTCGTTCTGGTACTCACAACATGTACCGTGAGTACCGGGACCTAGGTGTGTCTGGGGCTGTTACTCAGTGCTATCGAGACATGGGCGCTCGGCACCGCGCTCGAGCCCACTCGATACAGATTATCAAGGTGGAGCAGGTCAAGGCCGCAAACTGTCGACGACCTCTGGTGAAACAGTTCCACGATTCCAAGATCAAGTTCCCGCTTCCCAAGCGCATCCAACAAAGGAACCAACTGCCGCGCTTCTCTGTTCGAAAGCCGCGCACTTTCTACATGTAAACTGGGAGACTTTATTTTTGGTGTATTTTAAAATATTTGAACTAATAAATGTATATCCAAAGGAATAAAATGCACACAATTTATATTTATTTGAAATTATTTCTTGTGAATCAAATAGCCAGCCTTTTAAGTTGCTATGTACGGTTATAATAACATGAATAATTGCCTAATGGCTTGTAAATGTATAGCAAGACAGTGTAGGAACACTGTACAGTGATGTAAAGTGGTAGTGAAGGAAGCCAACCTGAAAGGAGAGGAAAACACACTTCTCTCTTCATGTCTTCTCTTCTCAAACTGTCGCACTCTATTACACTCCACACATTGCTGAATTTCTTGAGATGTTCCTTTATCATTAGAAGATACACATTGAAATCACACACAGATAGGCTATGGAACTACATGTTTCTAGAATGATTTGAAATTGTAACTGAAAACTTGCAGTGTTGCCAAATCGATATAACTAAATATGGTTTGAAAAGAAAAAAAGCTTGCACTACGAGAGGATGGGTCACGATACTAACAATACCAATGATTCCGTCAGGCCTGCCCTTACAGTGTCGATGCATACAATTTCCTACTAAGGTTTCCTATTGCGATGACCGTCAACACAAACCCTAAATGTGGCAGGGATTGATCTCCTCTGCAAGTATTTCTCTCGTTGATAACTATATGTGGTGTGTTCCCATGACAGTGTACATTCAGACTGGGCGAGCGAGCGACTAAATAACGGCCAGACTCAGACTGGAGCGCTCGAGCCGGTACAGTCTAGTTTACAGGCGCTGGGCAATATTATTGTATGTTGGTTCATTTTTTTTTTTTTAGCACCGCGTCTTACTACCCGTTCGGGTTATACGCTTAAGAACTAATTACACTAATGGATTAGGAATTGGGAATGTTGAATTTAGAGGAAGTGAACCCGCATTTGCGTGTAGGGAGAGTGGAAAAAAACATTTAGGAAAACCACCCCTAGTTCACCCGACCGAGATTCGAACCTCGATATACCTGTCTTCTGCAGTCTAGCTCAACATGAAACAAACGCGTTAGCTAATTACACCGCCGAGGTGGGTTTAATGTAATTGGTAAAACCATAAACTATATATATATATGTAGACCCGATATGTTAGTACTTTGATATTATAATCAAAGTTGGCCTTTACAAATAAGAATCACCATTAGCGTGGAGAGAGGATGAGAAAACCACAACAATAAATCACTTGTCAAAAACCACCCTCAGTTCACTGATCCAAGATTCGAACCTTTGCCTCCCTGTCAACAACTATCAAGAGCTATCTGCTAATTACTCGCACGCTCGCTCGCTTGTCAGTTTGGCCGAACACATAGTTCCAGAAGGAACCTGTAACTCACCCCTCCTGATATAAAACATAAATAATTACACTGAATTGAATTATTTTGATTCTGAAGATACATCTTTTATCGACTCCAAAGTTTCAATCGCGGTAATCTCTACATAATACGTTGTGTGATTTCTTCTCTGTACGATAAATTAAATACTGTGGGATTAAAAACGTTATTGTTTAGTACCAACCAGGATTCGAGCCCCGATATCCCCTCCATCAACAGGCCGAGATAACACTACTGTTCGACCACACAAGTGAGAACTTTTATAATAAGTTACTAAATAATAATATACCAATCCTAAACCACCTCACCCAAATAACATTCTAATTAGATTTGGTATAATTATTATAGGCTTAAATACGTAATATTGGCAATACAAACACCAATACAAATAAAATTATTAATATTATACTCCCTATGTATATAGTCTTACTAAAGAAGAAATAATTAACGTAATTAATTATTACAGTTTAAAAAGATTTAAAATCATCTATTTTCCCTCAATGAAATAGATCATACTGCACAACTCCAAACCGTGTAAATCACGGACTTTATATGTTGACGCTACTTAAATTTGTTCAAATTATTTTTTTAATAAATCTAGGTCATATGATACTTGATGTTAGGATCAAGGTGAATGGGGTTGGGTTGCGTACATTGTGGTCCCCTATTGGAAAGACTCCCTACAACTCTTGGAGACTATCAAATTATTCTACAAATATCGAGAAAGAAGATCAGAAGACTGCAAACAGATGCTATGTAAAATGGAGCCAACCTGCTTCTTCTAGGCCTGTCTTTCCTCGTATTACTTCATCTGTGATTCGAAGAATTTGGAATAATATTTCAAAGCGCCCCTGTTCCCCTCTGCTTGAAGGATCGAGGGTGGGAATTAATGGGTCATGTAGAGTCACCCCTATCCTGTCACCCCCTCCTTGAAGGATCGAGGGTGGGAATTAATGGGTCATGTAGAGTCACCCCTATCCTGTCACCCCCTCCTTGAAGGATCGAGGGTGGGAATTAATGGCTCATGTAGAGTCACCCCTATCCTGTCACCCCCTCCTTGAAGGATCGAGGGTGGGAATTAATGGCTCATGTAGAGTCACCCCTATCCTGTCACCCCCTCCTTGAAGGATCGAGGGTGGGAATTAATGGCTCATGTAGAGTCACCCCTATCCTGTCACCCCCTCCTTGAAGGATCGAGGGTGGGAATTAATGGCTCATGTAGAGTCACCCTATCCTGTCACCCCCTCCTTGAATCTTAGATATAGCCTTAATGTTCTTAAAGCACAACTTGTTTCTCACTTTTCTCCGCAATTTACTGTTTACTTGTGAGGAATTACTGGTTGATTAATGACATATTCTTAAAATAGATGTTTTGTTGTTGCAGCAACACACTAATGTTGCTCTGATGCTGAGATAAACATACATAATGTTGACTAAAACATCTACGGAAACATGACAAACATTACGAGCATTTAATATAATATATACAATAGACATAAAGTAATGATAAGAATAAAGTAGTAAAATATTATAAATGTTGATAAAAAACAGTTCCTTGCTACTAGGATCCTACCATAGCATTTATCCACCCAAATAATATGATCCTAAAAAAGATGATGTTTTAAAAAATACCTCGTTTAATGTCGACAAACCACAAGTAGGAACATCCCTCAATTTTGAATTATTTTTAAAACGTTAAAAGTTATTTTTATGTAATTTATAAAATATTTTATGAACATTGATGAGATGTCGAGAAACAATCTAACCACAGGACAGAGGGTGTGCTAGTCCAAGAGACAGACCAGAAACAATCCAACCACAGGACAGAGGGTGTGCTAGTCCAAGGAACAGACCAGAAACAATCTAACCACAGGACAGAGGGTGTGCTAGTCCAAGAGACAGACCAGAAACAATCCAACCACAGGAAAGAGGGTGTGCTAGTCCAAGGAACAGACCAGAAACAATCCAACCACAGGACAGAGGGTGTGCTAGTCCAAGGAACAGACCAGAAACAATCTAACCACAGGACAGAGGGTGTGCTAGTCCAAGGAACAGACCAGAAACAATCCAACCACAGGACAGAGGGTGTGCTAGTCCAAGGAACAGACCAGAAACAATCTAACCACAGGACAGAGGGTGTGCTAGTCCAAGGAACAGACCAGAAACAATCCAACCACAGGACAGAGGGTGTGCTAGTCCAAGGAACAGACCAGAAACAATCTAACCACAGGACAGAGGGTGTGCTAGTCCAAGGAACAGACCAGAAACAATCCAACCACAGGAAAGAGGGTGTGCTAGTCCAAGGAACAGACCAGAAACAATCCAACCACAGGACAGAGGGTGTGCTAGTCCAAGGAACAGACCAGAAACAATCTAACCACAGGACAGAGGGTGTGCTAGTCCAAGGAACAGACCAGAAACAATCTAACCACAGGACAGAGGGTGTGCTAGTCCAAGGAACAGACCAGAAACAATCCAACCACAGGACAGAGGGTGTGCTAGTCCAAGAAACAGACCAGAAACAATCCAACCACAGGACAGAGGGTGTGCTAGTCCAAGGAACAGACCAGAAACAATCCAACCACAGGACAGAGGGTGTGCTAGTCCAAGGAACAGACCAGAAACAATCCAACCACAGGACAGAGGGTGTGCTAGTCCAAGGAACAGACCAGAAACAATCCAACCACAGGACAGAGGGTGTGCTAGTCCAAGGAACAGACCAGAAACAATCCAACCACAGGACAGAGGGTGTGCTAGTCCAAGGAACAGACCAGAAACAATCCAACCACTATCCCACCCAGGGTAGCGACACTATGTTAGATGAAGTGAGGATTGGTAAGTTTGTACCCCACCTTGAGAATCTCCACATCCTCCAGACAACATAACAACCAGCTTACACTGTATGTAACCTTTGATGTAAGTGATCTGTAGCGACTGGAGCTCATTGACATCAAGGAGTCTGTAGATGTACAAACAGAGAAACATCGAAGGCAAAGATACTACAATTCTTCGAACTAATTGTGAATAAAATACAAGATGGAAGATATGAGTTGCACTTACCACAGAAAGAAACTCAAGAGGCAGCATTGGTAGCATTGTAAAGTGGGAACTGAGTTTATATTGGGTGACCTGGTGGTCTAGGGGTAAGGTATCAGACTTCTGTGCTGGGGGTCCGGGGCTCAATCCTCGGTCCCGGCACAGATTTATCTGATTGCCAAACCCTTCCTTCACCTCTGACAAGACGTGTATTAATCACAACTTGTGAATGTGTGGAATGCCAGGCCTCCACCGTGGTTCGGATCCCACGTTAAACTGTAGGTCCTCCATTTCATCTCACAATCACCCTACCGTTACACATTAGCGTAAGTGCGTATAACCCGAACGGTTAGTAAGACGCGGTGCTAATAATATTGTGTTTCTTCCTTTTATATGTCTTTATCCACCTTTCCTGTACCTTCTTCCAATTATGATACATTTACCTCATAAAGCGAAAAGAGGTTTTCCTTATTTGTGTATTGTATTAGTAAGTAATAGTTTTTTTGATTATTTTTAACATTCAAAACTACATAATTTTTGAAGAGTAATCATTAAGATTTGTTGACTTGGAGTTGGTACAAACTTCCTTTTCCATGTGACTGCGACTTGTGTTTACCGAGGAAATAAATCCAGCCTACTAGGATATTTCGTATTTAATCTTTTCCATTTCAAATTGTTTATTACAAAGTGATAGACGATCTTTAATTCATTATTTTCACTAAACTTCCTGGGATCCTGTGTACTCTGTGATAGACCGCCGCGGACCAGCAGTGGTTCAAGGACCGTACTTAGAGAAACACAGTTTCGGGACATCTAGAATGCACCGGTGTAAGTCGCACAGGAAAATACTTGTACCAGCAGTGAGGACAGGAATGAATAACTTCCGGACAATTACTACACATACCACCCGCATTCCTCGCTGGTCCCTGAAATCTCTCAACTGGACCAAACTAAACAATTGGCTGTCAGTATAGTTTAGCTGGTCGGACAGCGAGCGTGTCATTTTGTAACAACATATAACTTATCCTCCATGTTTGTTTTCCATCTTCCTAGAAGCACATGTGTCTAAAGTGGTCAGTTTCTTCTTTGTAATTAATGCGCGAGATTCGTGTCATGTATTGAGATTTGTTTAAAATCTCTTTGAGACGAACCTCACAGATTTTATTTGGTGTTCACCTTAAATCAATATGTGAAAAGTTTAATAAATAAATAAATAATAAATATGCCTCGGCCTATAAAACTTATTCAAAGCAATGATCTTACGTGAATAACGTAAACCAATCCCAAAAAGATTGTTATTGCGACCCAACAAAACAGACACCTGTAACAACAGACTATAGTGGACCCCTGAGAGTTCTGTTCGAACAACTGCCTGTAAGCGGACCTTGAGCTCGGTGGAACTAGATCAATCCAGCATCTGTAGGATATTAATCTTGGCAGCACGTGTATCTGGCGTCAAACAGGGCGTCACGAGAGGAAAGTGTTGTCGAGTCTTTCTTGGAGTAGAATATGATGGGTTTCACTGCGAGCTCTCATAAAACGTCAAACTGTTGGGGCGAGCTTGAAAATGAGCTTTGTTAGGACGAGCTTACAGCCGCTACCCCTGTGACATCACTCAAACTTTCAACTTTACCTTGTCATGTTTTAATTTACTGGAAATATCAGATAGGGAGATTTTAGTTTTATTACGTTCAACACACCGACCAAATTAAATTCTCATTGTGAATGTAAGGACTGGAACCTGAGAGGGCTATTTAGAGGGAAATGCACCTGCAATAGTGTGCAGAGGGCATGTAAGAATGATAAATCAAGTCTGGGATCCGGTCGAGCTCCAAACCACCAAAAGAGAGGGGAAGGGGGGTCAGGACTTCAATCCCTGCTGGGAGAATGAGATGCAAACTAAGTAATTTCCCACTCTCTCTCCCATAAATTATATAGGCCTATGCAAATATCTCGGATGGAACATTTAGACCCAAGAGATTTAAAGTGTTCAAGTCTAATCCACGTCTACATTAACAAATTATCTTTCACATTTCATCTTTTTAACATAATCAAGATTTTTTTTTGGGGGGGGGGGTTATAATGACTGCCCCGTCTATACCCAACTCCTAGGGACTAACACTGACATCAACTTCCAGTCTATCACAAGCTTGGTGCCTTAAACTCTGTGATCATTGGTTTGGTGATAAATGATACTGCGACAGTGTGAGGTTATGTATTCAACTATTGACAGCACTGTTTTACCTGCCAACTTGAAAAAAAAAAAAATGCGTTCACAAACTAAGACCATCATTGATAATGTGTTAATGCACCATTTTACAACGGTTTTAGTTTAGAAAGTTCTTTAAACAGTTCTTATTACAGGAAGAGTAGAAAAAATTCAATAAATAGCAACGACCAAAATATCAATATTCTAGCTAAATTATTCTACGAATATATTAGTTAGACTTGGTATTATAATGAGTTTGTCTTAGGTATTTATTTTTATTTATGTGTCAAGTGAGTTTTTTTAACTAATTGGTCTACCGGTTCCTTGAAATGTCTTCAATAAATATTTTATTTCTTAAGAACCCGTTCCCAATCCATGTTAACTGATAACTTAGATAGGTCAAGTTTCATATGGTGCGAGTTTATGTAATCTTCAGTTTAAATAATGGTGTAGAGAAGATTGAAACTTTGGTGCTATTGCCGTCTGTTTGTAGACCTAATTGCTCTATGAAATATAACCATTGAAGAGTGTCGTAATCAAATCAAACAACAAACAAATGGTGGTCAAATAAGATTGATTCATGTAATTTAGTAAAGCTAGTAAGCGTGTATGAAAGGAAGCTTACAATTGTGTCATAAACGTCAGTCTGACTTTTAGAGTAACGACTAATTTCCGAACATTTAGAAGGAGTGTTCAAAGAACAATATACATCAGCATGGGCCTAGAACAGAGGAGATATGTGGTCCTCCGAGCATCGAACATGGACACTCTGATAAAGGTGCCAGTTACTGACATGACAGTTTTACTAAATGAACTGCTACATCAGCTACACAGCTCTCGTAACCACTTGAACACTTCTTTATGTGCAACCTTTACTTTTTATACTAAATAACACCAAACAGATGTCATCTCTGTCTCACCTTGAATTACCCACAAGCCATCCTGATCGTCCACGGGCTTGTTAAGGGGGTAGTGACCATATGTTTAAAAAACTTTAAATATAATAAGAATGTATACATTAAATTAAAACAATACTATGCTAATTTTAAGTTAGTTGTTGGCAAGTGAAAAATCCAGAGATTTCTAGTTCTAGCGTAATATTGTATCTAATAGCCGGTACTTTAATTCGTCCAATAGTTTACTAACGTGTGACGCTGTTAGACCATGTGACCACCGATGCGGGAATGTACACAATGAGCAAACACAATTTCAAAGCTTTTTTTTTAAAAAAAAGTTTGGTTTTCTGTTTATAATGGTTATTAAACTCCATTTTTCTGAAAGTTCTTGCCAATATTCCCGGCTACACGCCACCCCCTGAGGTCCTTGTGTTACTTTGCTATCTCCCCCTTGTTACTGTCAGACCTAGTCGCTCAAGGCTGTGTTCTAGGTCATTCCTCATGTTTATTAATGGCAGCGAACCAACTAGAGCCACACTTGAATACGTAATTAAGAGGGAAACGAACAGTCCGGTCTAATCTCACCGAGATTTCGTGTTGTTTAGTAGCACTGCCCACATGCTCTCGGAATAACAAGGTTTATTGGAGAGCTAATAGTTTATCTTTCAGTTCCAGCCGAGCGTTCAAATAACACAAGGGAGATGAATTGTATAAACATTATCCAACCATTCAAGCTAGGCTCATATTATTACCGACATGGACCAAAGACCCTCACTGTTGTTGTATCACTACGATGGCCCAAAGATACTGGTTGTTCTAATGTTCTTACATGAATACGTTTGTAATAAAACATTTGACAACCAACAAACTATCAAACTGTATCACCAGACATTTTACCATTGTTTTTGTTTATTATTTGATTGACATAATTTATAACCAGGTAATGTTGTTATGTAACAACCATAAATGTTGGTTGAAAGGTCTAAGGAGTTGCTCTAGAAGTAAACAGGATCACCAGTCGGAGCTAGAATCCCAGATTGCTGTACTGACGATGGGTTTTTTTCCTAAAAAATGTTTCCCACTCTCCCTCCTAGCAAATACCCGGATCACCCGGGCGAGTAGTGAGATGTGAAGCATTCAATAACACAGGGTGTCCCAAAACTCTCCATACATAGGGGAATACGCAACCCATGTTTATTTGTTGCAGTCGAACCAGGAAAATGCCATCGACACGGGAAGACCACATTGAGATAATCCTCCTGGCTGGATCAGGTAGCAGCAGGTATGGATCAGGTAGTAACAGGTATGTGATAAAGGAGTTGTGCTTGCATCATTTGTGAAGAGACGCTAGAAAAACATAAGGCGCTTGTCCAGGGAGTCCGGCGTCAGCAAAAGCAGCATCCACCGGTCAACAAATGGCACCCATTCAAAAAGCAGCTGCTGCTGAAATTGAGTAAGGATGATTTCGACCGCCGGGTGCACTTTGGCGAATGGGCGAAGCAACATAAACAGGAGATAGACTTTAGGTGTAATATTCTGTTCTCGGATGGGGCCAATATTTACATCAATGGTGAAGTAAACTAACAGAATATGCGTTATTGGAGTGAGGCAAACCCGCGTTGGATGGATGATTCCAAAATGCAAGGAGCTGGAAAGTTGATGGTGTGGCTTTTGGGGAGACAGATCGATTGTCCCCATATTCATTGATGGCAATTTGAGCGGGGGCATGTACCTGGAAATGTCGGAGAACACAATAATGCCTCTGGCACTCAATGAAGATGGGGGAATTCCCAGAGTAATTTCAACAGGATGGGGCGCCTCCCCATTGTGCGCTATTCGTGCGTGAGTGAATAACACACAGTCCCCGAACCATTGGATTGGGGGACGAGGTCCTGTGGAATGGCCGCCCCGGTCTTCAGACCTCAAAACCCTTGATTTATACCTGTAGGGGACATTAGAAGACCATCATCTACCAGAAGAGAAGCAGTGAGATGCTTCATCTGAAGGCTCACATCATCTACCAGAAGAGAAGCAGTGAGATGCTTCATCTGAAGGCTCACATCATCTACCAGAAGAGAAGCAGTGAGATGCTTCATCTGAAGGCTCACATCATCTACCAGAAGAGAAGCAGTGAGATGCTTCATCTGAAGGCTCACATCATCTACCAGAATAGAAGCAGTGAGATGCTTCATCTGAAGGCTCACATCATCTACCAGAAGAGAAGCAGTGAGATGCTTCATCTGAAGGCTCACATCATTGAAACCTGCACTCATGTGACTCCAGACATCTTGCAAAATGTTCGGCAAAACTGGCTCGAACGCGTTGATCTGTTGACACTTGATGGTCCCCACATTGAGAACATTCTGTAACACAACTGAATAAAGTCTTTTTCATATGTATGGGGACTTTTGGGACACCTTATAGAATACAACTGTGCAGTCTAAGGGAGCAGATTCTCATTGGACAAGACGGGGACTTGGGAGGTTGCTCTTAGAATCTCACCCGGCTCTCATACGTTTATCACTTTGTTTTTCCAATCCTCTTTCCATGCCAGTTCTGTTGAAATTCCTTTAAGCTATCCTCCCCATTCAATCACCGTTCATTTGGCCGTTAATAAATATTTGTGTTAAAAAGTAAAAATAAACAACCCTATTAGAATCGTTGATTTGATTATTTTTTTTACAAATGATCTTAACCTAAATTGTTTACCTCAGATGTGATTATGTAATCATTATTAAAGTGGTCACTCGTCATGACATGCGGAGAGTGGGTTTGTCATGGGCTCATATGGTACATGCTCGCTTGTGTTAACAATTACAAAACACAATTATATCAAATGTTAAGGTTGATATAATATATTCACGATAAGTTAGGCTTTTATACCCGCAAAAAATTGATATGAGACTACCATAAATACTATAACACATGCATATGTTATAATTTTATTTTTAAAATGACATAAAATTATTCAAATAAGTTTCATATACATTTTGAGAATATATTATTTATCCTATTTAATTATGAATTACATTAAAGATACATTTGAAATGTGCAGGGCATGGCTTAGGAGAAATTGAAAGAACTACACAATATAATTATTTATAAATTAAAATACTTTATTACAAGTTTTTTATAACAAGATAGATTAATGCTAATTCTTCAATGTTAACTTTTTTTTTACTTTTCTAGCGGTGACCTGGCGGTCTAGGGGTAAGGTGTCGGACCTCTGTGCTGAGGGTCTGGGGTTCAATCCTCGGTCCTGGCACAGATTTATCTGATTGCAAAACCCTTCCTTCACCTCTGACAAGACGTGTATTAATCACAACTTGTGAATGTGAGGTATGCCAGGCCTCCACCGTGGTTCGGATCCCAAGTTAAACTGTAGGTCCTCCATTTCGTCTCACAATCACCCTACCATTAAATATTAGCGTAAGTGCGTATAACCCGAACGGGTAGTAAGACGTGGTCTAGTAATAATAATAATAATACTTTTCTAGAAATACGTATTTCTCCAAGCAGAAACTGTTTGCGAATTCTTCTTCTTGATAAAATAGAGATATCAAACAAGCCTCGCTAATCCTATCCAATTAGTTATACAAGTATTTACTTACCGGAAAGTTATTCACTTTCGTGAACAGTTGTCATTGTACAAACAGCAGCGCACAGCAGACCCTGAGTCACATGATGGCTCATAGGAGACGATGATATTCACACGACTATCACAGACTCTGCCGTAAACTATGAGTGAATAATGGCCCTGAGCACGATCCTTGATAGCTCATTTCTAGAGTATTGGTTGTGTAGGTGAGCTGCGGCCTAGTCTTGAAACCGTGTATGAGTTGCGGCCCACTACTTGAGATAGAGCTATGAGTTGCGTCCACCTAATTAGCAGTGTGCTTTCTATCGTGCTGTCTTAAATTTCAGATAGAAACGATCATTGTTTCATGTCGACATTCCTCGTAATATACAAACTTCCTCATTAATTGTTGTTCAATGGTTTTGTCAAAAATTTGAAGGTTTGTTAGGTTAGGTTATGTCAGGTTAGGTTAGGTTTACAGCCCAGGCCAAAATTCGTGCGTGGGTCTAAAAATGTGGGGCCGCATTTGAACAGTATCTTCAGAGGTAAACAACTCTTGTGGCCGCAACAAACCTGCAGCCAGGATTGGCGCGTTAAGTCAATGGTCCAGGGTTCGATTTCCATTTTCAGGTGTCACTTAACGAATAGGATGCTTGATACGACAACATAAGTAACCCAAAGATAATTTCGATTGATGGTGACCTGGTGGTCTAGGGGTAAGGTGTCGGACTTCTGTGCTGAGGGTCCGGGTTCAATCCTCGGTCCCGGCACAAATTTATCTGATTGCCAAACCCTTCCTTCACCTCTGACAAGGCGTGTATTAATCACAACTTGTGAATGTGCGGAATGCCAGGCCTCTACCGTGGTTCGGATTCCACGTTAAACTGTAGGTCCTCCATTTCATCTCACAATCACCTTACCATTGCACATTAGCGTAAGTGCGTACAACCCGAACGGGTAGTAAGACGCGGTGCTAATAATAATAATAATAATTTCGATTGATCATCGCTATTTACAATTATTAGTTGTACAAGAGTCATTCTTGGAAAAGGTGTTTATTTTGATACTACACTACTATCTTATATTATACTGACGTACTGAAGCTGTATAGTACTACCATTAGGTATGGACTGATTGGGGCATTGTTTCTTAAACAATTAATTCTGAGATAAAATCAGGTCATTAAATAAAATGTATTGATCAACTGTATGGTAAAATTACATAAGAGATTAACTCTCTCTCTCTCTCTCTCTCTCTCTCTCTCTCTATATATATATATATATATAAATATGCTTCCTTGGCCACATGGTCTAAGCCAGAGGTAGGCAACATATCTTTCAATGTAGCCACAAATGTGGCGAATGAGAAGTGAAATTCGCCACTCCATGTAAAAATTGAGAATTCATGTTGTCCAATCGAACATTTCGCACAAGACAATGTTTGGACAAGTTTATTAAAACATGTTCACTTTGACTACTCAGTGACAACTGCCTCAGACGCAATTGATGAAAGAGATGAAACAAAGTGCTGGAAAAGGGAGTGGCATTCAATATTCCGTCAGCGATTCATTCAAAGAGCAGAATAGAATACTTCCAATGAGAAGCCGGAAAAATATCAAGTTAAAACCAGCACACGACGTCAGGGAAAGGTTTATTTTACTGTGAAAGTTGACACACTCAAATTCGCCACAATTTTATGGGCGATTCGCCCCTTGTGGCGATTGGTGACCGGGTTGCTCACCCCGGGTCTTGTGGACCGCCGATCACTGAGATCGGAGCTGGTGTTTTGAGGGTAGTTTTCCATGCAACTGCGGAAACACTTCCTCTAAATTCAACCTTCCTCGTCCCTAACTCATTAGCCAGGTTAGTTAGGCTACATATCACATGTGTATTACCTGAACAGGTAATAAGACGTGATGCTAAATTAAAACTAAAATAATACATCTTGGAAATGTTATTTTATAAATGAATTGTAAGTTATTATAAATAGTTCCCATGATGAATACATTCCGACGATACATAATTGCCTCCACCGGAGCGTCGCTTTCTACCACGAATTATTAACTTTCTTACTTCCGCCTACTTCCCTAAAGGGGAAAGTTAGTTCTCTCTCAAACTTGCGAGATGGAGAGAGTAAACAGGGGGAGAGGGGAGAGATAATGTACAAGAACCTCTCTCTCGCGGGTTAAACAATTAAATAATCATGGTAAGATCCCGCGGTGACTTACCTCCCTTCTGCTTTGATCAAAGTTAGCTCTTAATGTGGACTTGATGCACTTCCAACTCACAACTTGACTTTGCCTCAATAATTCACACCAAGAGAACCCTGCTCTGGAACTGATCCAGGACACACCAAGAACAAGGTTAGGTTAGCTATAAATAAACACTCAAGGACCAGCATGGAAATAGTTGAGTGTGAAACGAATTAATATACACTGTTGCAGAAACATGATGGAAGAATAAACTTACATTCCACCAAAAAAGCATAACAATAGAGTACCCATTCTTCAGACCTTCATTTAAAAAAATATCTTTGTTTACATTTTAGAAACTATTGTTTTCATAAATCTATATTTCAAATAAAAGTTATTTATTTTTAATTGTGCTACAACTTTACAATGATAAGTTATTTCATATTTCAAAGAAGTGCGGGATGTTTTTTTAAACTACCCTCTAAATCATTTTCCAGGAAACATGAAAAGAGTCATTTTGTTTGCAGTGTTTAACAATGTTTAGATACAAATTTTAATATAAATCTTTAAGCGAATTTCAAGAAGACAGTTTTTTCTCTTTTCTCTCTCAAGTAAATTATCTACCATTATTATTAGAGTTGGATGTATAGTTCCAATTCCCTTCTGAGAGCCTTAGAAAACCTTAAATACCAAGTTTGATTCTAATCGGTAAAATGGTTACGGCTCTAGTCCTATCAACAGACAGACAACGTGAAAACAACATTTTCTGGATTCAGGGGGTCTTGGAACGTCAACCCTCTTCAAAATCTAGAGTTATGTTTATTTGACAATCACAATACTTCTCTATCCGAGGGGTCGTAGAATGTATTAAAAGGTAAAACTTCAGTGTTGGATATTCGGCCAGGATTCGAACCGAATATCCGTCTCCCTAATCAGAAGTGAGCACGTCAGTCGAACTCACCAGCAAACTTGCTGGTACACTCAGCCAGCCACTTGCTGTACCACACAACTTGCTGGTACACTCAGCCAGCCAACATCTGTACACTCACATGCCAACTTGTGGTACACTACTATATCTCGAAACGAAAAACATCAATAAATCCATATGGAGATTTGATGTGTATTTTTAAATTGAGTATAATTCCATTATATTAATTTAAAAATATTACTCTGGTTTCAAGACTTGAACTCAGGACTATGATGAAATCGGCTGTTGTAATAGTTATTATTTTATACAACAGGAGAACTGTTGTTATTAGAATACAGCAGGAGAGCTGTTGTTACGGTAAAATAATTTTGTATCTAGCCCAAGGTACAAACAGACAGAGACAGACAGACAGACATACAGAGCAGGACAGATGGCATCGCGAAGACCACAACTTGATTTTTTTGACAATGACAATACTTCTTTCTCCGAGGGCTCAAGATAAAGTATAAAGAGTATATTAATTTCGTAGGATATATTAGGGGAGTAATACTTTTTAATTTATTTTGATTTATGTAGCAATTTATATTTTATTCTAGTTCATTGGTGTAAATAAAAATGTAGTTTTGTACTTATTATGTCTATCTCTTTAACTCGTGATACGGATTTTTATATAAATATGTATACATACACTTTACATTATACGTATATGTAAAATACAATAAAAAGGTAATTTTTATAATATACATTTTATTGAATATTACGTATGTACACTTATATTGTATATTACGAATGACTTCATAGGCTGCAGAACATTTAAGACTATGTTATGAAAGATAATTAAGATAGCAGAAGGGCGGGCAGCTGTCAGAAAACCCAGACACGGAAAGAAAATAACAAATAATTTCCATCTTACGCCCTCTTTTCTTTCCGCACCCCCGTCATTTTTTCCGAATGTTCTGTTTTCAGAAAGTTTCCTCTTGTGAGACTTTTATCCTAATTAGTTTATCGCGCAGTGCTCAGTGAACGTACCAGGGAGGTGTTATTTATAAACTCTAGTTTTCTTGTCCAACCTCTTCCCCCCTTGTGACTGTCGACATACCACCCCCTCTCCAGTTACTACTTCTTGTTTGTTTTATTACTCTATCTCACTTTCTGGATGTATGTGTGAATGTTTGGGCAGCTCTTAGCTTTTCAAATAGAGGAGCGTGTCAAAATTACTTTGACAAGTATGAGTAAAATGTAAGAAAAAATGTCAAAAATCAGTAGTAATTTCATAATAATTATTATAATCAGTTTTGTCGTATGTCTTGTAAAGCGTACTTGTTACTAAGTCTTTTACTTACACGGATTCAAGTTACACGTATTCGTATCAACTACGTGGTTGCGGTACCTACTGGGACTTAGGACTAGCAGAGCCATCTATCGGGCACAACTTTAAACATGATAGATGGCGCTCCGTAATGGATGATAGTGTCATTGCATTTGTTTCTACCTTGAGTGCAAGTAATTATATCAATCTATGGGCAGAACCTGTTTAAATATGCTTTGATATATAGAGGAATTTTGAAATATCATAAATTTTACTTAAAGATGATTGACTTTTCCTTATGCTTAAATATTTTCTTCTAAATATTAAACCAAATATATATTAATGTATACGTTTAAATTATTATATTTTTTAAATTACCGAATTAGTATAATATTAGCTTCGTTTTGTAAATTTTAGCATCAAATATATTGTAAACAATTAATTAACAAACTCAAGATAGTTCATATTACGATAGGAAAAAAAACTATAACTTGAAAATAAAATAAAATGGCTACATTGTACAGGGCGTGGGCCACAAACATTGTACTATCACTCTATCTCCAGCCATGTCCGATAAATTAACATTTTGTTCACATTAATTCTCAAGACGCCAAACGAGATATACAGTACATTTGAATATCTACATTTTTTAAAAAAAATCCTGAACCTCTAGAATTTGGAACTTAGGGGAGGAGTAATCAACTTTCAATTAAGTGATTAACTAATGGTTATTTTGGTGGCGTCATTAGCGTAATTAGTACACGTGCGTATAAACTGAACAGGTAGTAAGACGCGGTTATTAAATAATCTTTCATGTTTGTAGAAGTATAAAATTCTCCAAACATCCTCGGATGTACAAATGTGTCGACTGTATTGATGAACTTTGAACTGATAGCATTGATTGGTCACTCTCTTTGTTCATGTAATTAGACACGTGTTTTATGGACGTTTCTGAACCACAACATTCAAAGGTGATACGAATATTGAATGTGCAAAGTAAAACTGCATTACAAGGAATGCCCTCCCTATAATAGATTTGAACGTAGAATTGTCTTGTCTTGATGTTGAGGCTCTCGCTCCACCCCTCTTTGGAGCTCTACGCCGATATTTCGGGTAACCATCGTCTCCCGTCAAATTGTCAATAAGGAAATGTTTGGGCTGCCTACGTTCAACTTCATGCATGAGGACTAGATATAGAAGAATCGGCGAGGACCATGCGTGGATCACGTGTTTGTTACAACATCATTCTTCATTTTGGTCAAGGATTTCTGTAATTATTGTAATTGTAATTGTCACTTCTCTGCCAGGGTATACCTAGTGACTGTTAGCCATCACTTCTCTACCAGGGTATACCTAGTGACTGTAAGCCATCACTTCTCTGCCAGGATATACCTAGTGACTGTAAGCCATCACTTCTCTGTCAGGATATACCTAGTGACTGTAAGCCATCACTTCTCTGCCAGGGTATACCTAGTGACTGTTAGCCATCACTTCTCTACCAGGATATACCTAGTGACTGTAAGCCATCACTTCTCTGCCAGGGTATACCTAGTGACTGTAAGCCATCACTTCTCTGCCAGGGTATACCTAGTGACTGTTAGCCATCACTTCTCTGCCAGGATATACCTAGTGACTGTAAGCCATCACTTCTCTGCCAGGGTATACCTAGTGACTGTTAGCCATCACTTCTCTGTCAGGGTATACCTAGTGACTGTAAGCCATCACTTCTCTGCCAGGGTATACCTAGTGACTGTTAGCCATCACTTCTCTGTCAGGGTATACCTAGTGACTGTAAGCCATCACTTCTCTACCAGGGTATACCTAGTGACTGTAAGCCATCACTTCTCTGTCAGGGTATACCTAGTGACTGTTAGCCATCACTTCTCTGTCAGGGTATACCTAGTGACTGTAAGCCATCACTTCTCTGCCAGGGTATACCTAGTGACTGTAAGCCATCACTTCTCTGCCAGGATATACCTAGTGACTGTAAGCCATCACTTCTCTGCCAGGGTGTACCTAGTGACTGTAAGCCATCACTTCTCTACCAGGGTATACCTAGTGACTGTAAGCCATCACTTCTCTGTCAGGGTATACCTAGTGACTGTTAGCCATCACTTCTCTGTCAGGGTATACCTAGTGACTGTAAGCCATCACTTCTCTGCCAGGATATACCTAGTGACTGTAAGCCATCACTTCTCTGTCAGGATATACCTAGTGACTGTAAGCCATCACTTCTCTGCCAGGGTATACCTAGTGACTGTAAGCCATCACTTCTCTGCCAGGGTATACCTAGTGACTGTTAGCCATCACTTCTCTGCCAGGATATACCTAGTGACTGTAAGCCATCACTTCTCTGCCAGGATATACCTAGTGACTGTAAGCCATCACTTCTCTGCCAGGGTATACCTAGTGACTGTAAGCCATCACTTCTCTGTCAGGATATACCTAGTGACTGTAAGCCATCACTTCTCTGTCAGGATATACCTAGTGACTGTAAGCCATCACTTCTCTGCCAGGGTATACCTAGTGACTGTAAGCCATCACTTCTCTGCCAGGGTATACCTAGTGACTGTTAGCCATCACTTCTCTGTCAGGGTATACCTAGTGACTGTAAGCCATCACTTCTCTACCAGGGTATACCTAGTGACTGTAAGCCATCACTTCTCTGTCAGGGTATACCTAGTGACTGTTAGCCATCACTTCTCTGTCAGGGTATACCTAGTGACTGTAAGCCATCACTTCTCTGCCAGGGTATACCTAGTGACTGTTAGCCATCACTTCTCTGCCAGGGTATACCTAGTGACTGTTAGCCATCACTTCTCTGCCAGGATATACCTAGTGACTGTAAGCCATCACTTCTCTGCCAGGGTATACCTAGTGACTGTAAGCCATCACTTCTCTGCCAGGGTATACCTAGTGACTGTTAGCCATCACTTCTCTGTCAGGGTATACCTAGTGACTGTTAGCCATCACTTCTCTGCCAGGATATACCTAGTGACTGTAAGCCATCACTTCTCTGCCAGGGTATACCTAGTGACTGTAAGCCATCACTTCTCTGCCAGGGTATACCTAGTGACTGTAAGCCATCACTTCTCTGCCAGGGTATACCTAGTGACTGTAAGCCATCACTTCTCTGCCAGGGTATACCTAGTGACTGTTAGCCATCACTTCTCTGTCAGGGTATACCTAGTGACTGTAAGCCATCACTTCTCTACCAGGGTATACCTAGTGACTGTAAGCCATCACTTCTCTGCCAGGGTATACCTAGTGACTGTAAGCCATCACTACTCTGCCAGGATATACCTAGTGACTGCAGGCCATCACTCCTCTGCCAGGGTATACCTAGTGACTGTAAGCCATCACTCCTCTGCCAGGGTATACCTAGTGACTGCAGGCCATCACTTCTCTGTCAGGGTATACCTAGTGACTGTACATTTTTCTCCCACGTCCTAGGACCTATCATTTGAATGAAGTTTGCTGGGTGTCAATCTCACTTAATAAAACATTCAAAACACTGTATTGAGTTCTCTGACTGAACTGTGTGCTAAATAATTTGAAAACGAACCAGCGGCCGGCCGCATGGACAGCGCACATTAACGAGCCTTCTACTTATTGTGTTTTGTAATTAGAATGGACACAAGCCCAGTGACCTTGTCGCCTGCCAATTAATTACCACGGACTGAACCCTCTCCCCGTTTTAGCAACATGGCGCTGACCCATGTTTATATAATCCTAGGCTGATTCGCTCGGCGGTATTGTCTTTGATATATGGCCGAGGTAGGGTTTTTTTTTGTATTACAGGGGTGGTTTTGTTTACTCTCGTGCGATACTGGCCAATAATAAATTTACTGCACATGATAATTTTGGAGCATGTTAATCTGTCGTGTAGCTGTGCGTTCTGACGCCCTTTGTGTTTGGTGGTTATAATATATTAATGGTTTGAATTTTACAAGTCCGTGGCTCCAATCATTAATATTCTAGTGATTCATTTGCTAATGCACTCATATCTGTGGTATAAGTAGTAATAATAAAACCTCCTCACTTGCTTTAATTGTCTATCTAAATGATTATAATGACTGTGTGAATCTATAGCAAACACTATTTTCTTTACTCTTATACGACTAGTTGGTAGCCCCTGAAGATGGACTTGGTAGGCAACTCTTCAAACACTTGTGCATTGAGAGTTAGCGTGAACTCCTTCATAACTAGTCAGATACCGAGTCAAGAAAGCATTTTAAAATAAACAAGTAGTTAACGAAACTATCCAATGAACTGTGAGATACCTTTAAGGTTCCATTTGACTATTATTCTGTTATACTTGGTTTAACTTCGCTCATTAATTTTTGTTAATGACTTGAGTCAAGTGGCCTACATCCCCCACAAGTCTCAACAACGGAAAATGAAAAATTACACTTTTTTTTAAAATAGGTCCATAACTAATAGTACCAAAATCCTTTTCTTTCAATTACCTTCTCCCCCCTGTTCCTTCTAATCCCCCAAGCTGTGTGGCTGGCTGGCTACCTGCTAAACAAAGATGGAAATAGAACAGAGAGGGGCACCGCAATCTGACACTAATCTCATTACAAAACAGCTGTTGTATTATAAATATTGTAACTTCTGTTATTGTTTATTGCTTAACCATTTTTATTGGTTCCTTGTGATGGAACTAGTCTATGCTCTGGTAAGTAATTCAAGGTCAATCGTCTCGTGATGGAACTCGCATATTCCCAGATTATATCATGGACGAATGAATGTCTATTGGTTTTAAAAGGTGTTTTTTTTATCAGCGCCACATCTTGCTACTCGTTGGGGTGATCTGCAAGTGTAAGGTGGACCAGACGCTATTCAACACGTTGTTACTATTGTTATATTGCGATTGGAAACATGATTGTGTCACAGTAGTGGATTCTATTGCACAATCTGCAGTGAAATCAACTGGTAGACTTCACATACTGCAGTCAACAATGCAGGGACGCGACAGTTGGCCTAAAATGTGAATTGAAAACCTTCGGGTATCTTCGGAAAGTACAAAGTACTGTTAGTTGTTTCATCTGGATATAGATAGCACAGCTGATGCGAGATAGTTACAATATTTATAAAAACATTGACACTATTCTACATACAGCTTTACCCCAACAAACCTGTAATCTTAACTCTACAAACAAAAACAATAGATCAGTAGCCATGGTGGCTAGAAACAGGGAAAACCTGGAAAATTCAGGGAGTTTTTGGATGACAGGGAATTTAATTAAAAATAAGGAAACGTCAGGTAATTAAAAAATATGTCTAAAATATCCCATTAATTTTGCAACTAAACATTGAAACAAAAGTTAATAGTACCTAAATAAAATAACACTTTAATTTTTACTAATAAAACTGTCTATGTTTAGTAGACACAAACTTTTTTAAATATGTAATCAATAATAAATAAAACAAAAGTCATCATCCACCATTAAAACTAGAAAAATGTAGTCAGAGAAAATTGAAAAATGTTGCTTAGAAAACCTGGAGAAGTCAGGGAATTTTGTGAAATATGTTTTGTAGCCACCCTGGTAGCTCACAAAATACTAAAACCACCTTTTTTTGTACATATAGTTCCGATTCTATTTCTTTGTTAGTATATCTCATGGTTATACAATCAATAGGAATGTTGTTGTTTATAGCCTGGTTTCCGCTTCACGGAACTTATATGTTAAACCATGACGTATCAATAGTGACGTTATAAAAGCTCAGACTTATGTATTGCGGTCAGTTTGTGACGATTGTCCTCATAAGTACATTTTGAGTACTAAAGTTCACTCATCACTTTGAAATGGTCAGATGGTTATATTTTTGGGGTAGTATAAGTATTTTCTTCGAGTCCCTTAGAGAGGCAGCCATCCCCTATAGGGTTAAATGTATTCTGTTGTTATCAAACAAAGCTTTGTATTACTCCCTTATGGCACTTGTGCTTTGGCTTGTTTTTATTGTTTGTTAATTGCGCCCTTTTGGCGGGCTAAGTTAATTTAGGTATCCTGGTCGACCATATCCTAAGTTGTTGTGACGCTCGTTCAAGCCAGTGATTGGTTTAGCTCCGCGGAGCTATCGTGAGTAATATAACACTATCACACTACCTCTCTACATTAAGTTCTTGTACTTTTATATTGTTTCTGAACAAAATATATTCTATTGTTATCTCCATGTCGTTTATTTCTAAAGGCGGAGGGTTACAGTGCCATCTATTGCAGAATGTTTACTTCTGGGCTAGAGAGAATCCTAGTTTCACTCGTGATTTAAAAAAGGATTGCATTTCGCGTCATGATATGGGCTGGGATCACATCACACCATTTGTTCAGATATTTCTTGATGGTCACGTGAATTGTGAAACATATTTGCAAATGTTAGAAGGTCAATTCCACAGCTTTAATATAAGGGTATTATGGAGCGTGTGTGTCTACAACATGTTCTTGATGTGAACACGTTCCTTAATGAACATTGTCCAGGACATAACCAGCGACCTTAACATACCTGACAACTCATTGTGTGGAGTAATCCAGAACAACGTCTGGACGTGGCCGCACCACAAAATAAGACTGTGGAGGAGCCTTTCGGACCATCACACCGGACATACTCCGACAGATGTCAAAGAGGAGGTGGAGGATGCCTTTCGGACCATCACACCGGACATACTCCGACAGATGTCAAAGAGGAGGTGGAGGATGCCTTTCGGACCATCACACCGGACATACTCCGACAGATGTCAAAGAGGAGGTGGAGGATGCCTTTCGGACCATCACACCGGACATACTCCGACAGATGTCAAAGAGGAGGTGGAGGAGCTTATATTCGTGTGAACAGCTCGATGGTGAACATAGAGATTGTAAGCAACAGTGTTCAAAATCAAAATATGTTTACTCAAATATGTAAATTAATTTCACCAAGGCTTCTCATCTACCCTTTATATTAATTACAACAATGGGGTAGGAATTAAAATATAGGATTTAGAGGAAATGTACTCACATTTGCGTGTGAGGAGGGCGGAAACCCGTGTTAGGAAAAAACACCTCAGTAGATTCGGCTGGGATTCGAGCCCCAAACACCCCGACGGGTGCGGGAAAGTTTGAGAGAACAAATTACTAGTACAGTCCTTTCAAGTCTTGTTAGGCTTGGCAACAACTCCTGTTTTTTAACAGCTTGATTAGCTATCAGAGAGACACATGCAGTAAGCGGCTTAGCTATAAAACAATAGTTTTACTATGAAATAAAAATGTTAAAACTTTGCATTGAGATCCCAGTAAATATTTGATCCTACAAGATATTTTCTAATAAAGTGTGAAACACATTCATTTCCTCTTTTCATTCAATATTTCCCATGTGCTATTTTTATGCAATGTAAGAAGAGAAATCAAATAAAGTTTCCGGAGGATCAATAAATATGATTGGAGTTTTTGATGAAGCAGTTTCAGAAAACCTCAGCACTTTCCTTTAAGACCAATTCGATGGGGAAAAAAATCACACATTGGAGGAAAAAAGTAACAAAGTTTGTCCTGGTTCTGTCCAGAAACATTGCAAGGAGGAAAATATTCCACGGTATTTTTCTCGTCCGCTGGAAGGGTAAAGATTAAATCAAATACCTTGCACCAGTTCCATTATTTTATATAAATTATATATAGAGTATTTACTAACATATTTTTTGATAAAATTAATAAAATACCAACAGCAATACACAAATATCATGAGTGTTTAGTAAATGTCTACTTTAAGATAAAAGCGGCAGAAAGTCTTTGAGGTGCGCCGAACCAGATATTTCTTATGTAGTTGATGTTTTAATTATTTTCAATACTTGCCTTTTAAATTTAATATTCTAGTAGAAACGTTAACTTATTTTTAATTTTTGGGTAATATTTTGACTTTTTATTTATAAAAAGTGTTAATATTTTTGGTCAGTATATATTTGTATAGTTAAATTAAAAATTAAAATGTAATCTAGTTTTTTTTTTAAAAAACCCTAACCTGGTGTTATTTGAAAAACTAGTAGTATTCTAGGGTTAATTAAAAACTGTATCATGAATATATGCGGGTATGGAATTTAAACTTCGTATTTATGTGAAAACACGTTTAGTGTACCCGGCTGGGATTTGAACCCAGTTCTCCCTCTGACGTCATTGTCAAACACGCTAATGCTCCACTAGTTTTCAGTTACTCGGCTGTCATTGTAATATATTTATATTGACAGTTCTCAGC